>OZ025242.1:25918019-25945519 GCA_964019155.1 Osedax fenrisi
CACCGACATCTATTGTTGAGCCGCTATCAAACGGAACAACGATACGACTAAGGCGTTTGTATCTCCGAAGGGATGGGTAGAATCCCAGGAGAGTGTACATTTATATATATATACATATATATATATGTATATATATATATATATATATATATATATAACCCGATCGCGTCATAACGCCATGACGTCATATTATTTCGTAATACTATTGTCTGTAGATAGAACAATGCGCACTGTTATTCAGTGCATAGTTAATGATGATCGATGCACTCGTATCTAGTACACATGTAATAGAACACACATAACATCTATATAATATTATAGCACATATATGACCTATTAATAGCACAAACTATATATATATATATATATACATATATATATATATATATATATATATAGTATACTGCCTGTATGGTTAGGTTGACAAAGGCGTCAGACATACAAACCATATGAAGCGGGTTCAAGCCCCGTCCGAACCATTAAAATAGGTCTTAAATATTTAGAAGTAATTTTATATAAGTGTGTATAAATAAATGATCGGCTCTCGTTAAAACCATGGATGACTTAACATGAGAGCGGCTTCGAAGGGAAATTATAGCCACATGTTTCTAAGTGAAAACTTCATCTAAGTTCCTGGATGGGATGAAGGGACTCCACCAAAATAAAAATAACAAAAAAAATAACTATAATATATATATATATATATATATATATATATATATATAATATTAGTTATTGTGTACTTTCGCGCGTATTATTATTATAAAACAATTTAATCAACACTAAAATAAAGTGGTTTTAAAAGTGTCACATTACGATAATTATTAATATGTTTTGATCGACTAAATAAAATGTATATATTGTGTACGCGTTATATAAACGATACGAAAGGGAATACAAGAAACACTTAAATAAGAAGAAAACAAAACGAATAAACGTAAACAACGCGCCATTAAAGTTCGAGGTTACAGTTGAAGAGGTCGCGGCGTCTGAAAGTAATACATTTTAAAGTACATCTAATTTCAACTATAGTTGATATAGTTACTATAGTAACACGTTGCATGATGTGAAGATGGGTACCGCGATAGCAACAGCAGTGTCCCATACTCAGAATTTGACAGTCGCGCGCTCGATAACATTATATATTTGCCACGTCTATAGGTCGGTTTTAGGTATTATATTAATAATGTCGGATAGGTATACCATATATGATGTAAGCGAATTCATATAAATAGTTTGTGAGAAATATATTTGGGGCGCAATCATCTATATTACTATAGTGGTCCGAATTTAAACTATCGGATAGATCTCATAGTGGCGAAATACATACGAGATAACTTCTATGAATGGCTTAGATATCAAGTGTACTATACGACTGCGCATGACTAAATGCTATACTACTAACTGCGCATGACTTAATACGCGCCAGAATAGGTATACACAAATAGAGAATCGAATACATAAGTTAATGCGTTAGTAAATGGGGTATCCCACTAGAAGTATTTCCGGAAACTTGCCGGAAATATTGTAACTTTAAAACCATTTTCTATCAAGTTATTACTAATGGGATACCCACTATAAAGTTACTATATTTCCGTCAAGTTGCCGGAAAGTAAGGGGGTTTCCCACTACAATTGTAGTTAACTTAATAGAAAATCGTTTTAAAGTTACAATATTTCCGGAAATACTTGTATACAAGTATTATCCCACTATAGTGGGATACCCCTTTAAGATAAGAAACATAGCTTAGTACGACGAGAACGTAATCGCAGGTATACGCGTACTACTGCAGTAACCATGGTTACATGCCCATATATGGTATCTAATATCCACGTGTGCAGATAGATATAACGTAGTGTTACAAGTAGTTATGTCCCACGCAACCTATAGGTTGTAGATAGGTTATCATTGAACGCGATGGTAAGAGTGGTGATGGATGAAGTCATCGTGCTAAAGGTTAGCTATAGCTAGTAGTGAGTGATGATTGAGGTATAGATCTGCTCAATATAATGGATATGTTTTTGAAAGCGAGTTTATTATGATAATGATAATGATAATATATATATATATATATATATATATATATATATATATATATATATATATATATATATATGTTATAAAGTGAAGTCTGCAGATATATTGATTAATATAATATACATTTATATCGAATTGAAGTATATATATATATAGGTTATATACGTCACTATACACTTAGATTATAGATTGACCTATACTTATAAGTTAATATTATTGTAACACGTGACTTGTAGGTATCACGTGACATATAGGCGACCTCGTGACGAGAACCAACAGGATAGGGTAATATTCATACGCAAAGATCATCGACACTCGGGGGAGGCTCCGTTGGGGTCACGTGTGTGCCCTATAGTGGGCGTATCGTGCTTACCTTAATACGTGTCATTCATACATGTATGTACACTGCACAATGCACAGTGTACACTGTACAGTGTGCATTGCAAACTCACCTATATATATATATTCTAAGAAAACAAATTTTACTATTTGTTTTGTATTGTCCGGGGCTCCTCACAGTTATTTATAACATGTACAAGTCTATGACTTCTTGAGGGGTCCATTAGTATCCGATATTATTATATGTGTGATTCAATAAATAAATATTATTATTATTATATATATATATATATATATATACATATATATATATATATATATATATATATATATATATATATATATATACAGTCAACTCCCGATAAGTCGGACTCGCAAGGGACCGGGAAAAGTGTCCGACTTAGCGAGATGTCCGACTTATCCGAGATTCAGAATATCATGCAAATGATACATGCAATGCGCAGCGTGAGTTAAATGGTTACCGAAATGTTGAATTATGCAACAATCAACAACATAAAATGTTGTATTCAATAATATTACTTACTAAAATTATAATATTCATTATTTAAAGTAAATATTTCTGACAATTTATAAAAAGTCCGACTTATCCAGTATAAAAATCATAAAAATGACTATAATATGTATCCGACTTATAGAAAAGTCCGACTTATCCAAACCAACTTATCCGACTTATCCGATTAATTTCACATGGAACTAGATACAAATCCAACCAAACCAACTAAATGTGTCCGACTTATCGAGAAGTCCGACTTATCGAGAATTCCGACTTTTCCGTAGTCCGACTTACCGAGAGTTGACTGTATATATATATATATATATATATATATATATATATATATATATATATACACACATATACCTATACACATACAAACAATTTTAGTGGGCGTGAATACGGGTAGAATACCAATAAAAGTGGGCGTATCGGAATGTCAATCCAATAAAATGAAGTGTGTGTGTGTGTATTGCACAATTATATGTTGCCAATTAGAAACGGGTATATCATCTGCAGATAAGTGTACGGCGATGCTTCGTTAAAACACGTGATCTGACGTTAAACCACGTTATCTCGCGTTAAAACACATTATCTCGCGTTGTTTAATAACATCATGCACACGTGATACGCATATATATGATAGCACTTCGTAAAGCGTGTTTACGACTGCCAATCATTACTCGTCTGCGTATATAATACACTGTATATATATATATATATATATATATATATATATATATATATATATAGATTACCTAGTATTTACATGTAAATACAGTCGTAGAATAATATTGTTAATATACATACTTTATACCTACAATTGTAAATAAACAAAGTTCTACGTAATTACAGAGCTCCCTCAACATGTGTGGCGCGTGTAAAACTATGTGCTTATGTTCGTAACATACACATACACACACACACACACACACACACACATACATACACACATACACACACATATATATTATATTATTGGAGGATACCCTCGTTGTGAATATAGATATATATATAATACTGCGGTACCAAAGATTTTGCCAAGCTTAGAAACATCGTGGGAGATACCACGTAGGATACGACTACAGTGGTGACTATAACGTCACGTGACATTATACAATGTACACGTGACATGTTTGATATCGATGTTTTAAACGCACACAAACACACTGGCACATGCGCACACACGTATGCGTTTCTCCGGGCTGAGACACTTTCCACACAAGCGCGCGTACACTCGGCGCGGTTCGGGTTCTATCTTAAATCATAGCACACGTTCATAAGTGATTTAATGCGGCCGCTAGTTTTTATTCTTCTACGATCGGTGGAAACCGCATTATAATTAATGGTGGCGGCAGATGTGCGAGACGACCCAGCCCACACGCGCACACACACGCGCACACACACGCGCGTACATACCTACGTTAATGCACTAGAACAAAGGTAGGCATTGTTGTACCCGAGGTGAGTCATCGACGCGTGTTAGCTACGGGAGAGGGGGTTGAAGGGGGAAGAGAGAGTTAGGGATATGGGAAGAGAGGGATATAGAGAGAGATAGGGAGAGAGAGAATGATAAAGATAGAGATATATTGTAAGTGAGAGAGATAGGGTAAGAGACGACAATATAGCAACATTGATATATATATATATATATATATATATATATAAAAAGATATATATAGGGATATAGATATATAGGAGAGAGAGCTAGAAAGAGATAGAGAGAATGACAGCTACAGAGATACATATAGTGGTCGTGGGAAAGAGATATATTCTAAAGAATGGTTATAACCGGTAGAATTGCTGTCATTCTTAAATCATAATGGGAATAGTTTTGTTTTTATGATCGGTGGAAACCACATTATAATTAATAGAGATAGGGATATAGAGAGCGAGGGAGATGGATAGGAAGAGAGTATGATATATATATATATATATAATATGAGAAAAAACATATCCATAATATATATATATATATATATAATATGCATATTATCTCATGAGATATAATAGAGGATAGAATGATAGAGAGGTATATATATATTATATATATATATATATATACATATATATATATATATATATATATATATATATATATATATATATATATATATATATATATATCTACCTCTCTATCATTCTATCTCCATCTCCCTCTATATACATAGAACGATATATATATATATATATATATATATCGTATGCAGGGATAGAGAGAGAGGGAGATACATAGCAAGAGGGTAGATGTCGATAGAGGAATGGAAAGGGAGATATAATGGGAGGTATAGTGAAAGAGAGGGTTATATAGATAGAGAGAGAGTTATAGAAAGCGAAAGTTACGGACATGGAGAGGAGGACACTGTCCATCATCATCGTCATGCCATATAAGGATGTATTGCGTAACTGGTGGAGATTAGCTGGCATGGCTGTACACGTAACTAAGCAACTTAAATATAAACTGAAACATTAGCTATGTGTATAATGTACATATATGTACATATTATATAAATTATGTATAAACATGTACAAGTATGGGTTGAAAACTGTTGGTTGCGGCATATATATATAATAGAGTATTTATTAAATTTGTTTAAACAATCATTTAAAAAATAAATCATTCTTATATATCCATTATTGCACCAGTATTACATTATCATCACCATCACCATCACCATCACCATTACTACAGTACGACATACACTGTAAAGTGTTCACTTACTTAAATGTATAACATACTATACAGTGTACAATGTACAATGTATAAGTATGTATACACATTGTGTATAGTGTATACACCGTACACTGTACGGTGTGTATGTACTATAGTATAACAAAGAGAGATTACAGGATGTCCGTTGCCTAGATGTGGAACAAGCTACCTCTGGCGATAAGAAGTGTCCCTTCCATTTCAATTTTCCGCAAAACACTGAAAAACATCTTTTATTATAATTATTTTTTGTTTAACATTATTATTTGATTACACTCAATATAAGTGTTTCTACTATTATTTAAGTGTCTAAATAAACTATTATAATTATCATTATTATTATAATACATTGTATGCATGTTGTATACATATACATACAGTGTATATTTTACCATACACGATTTACAGTGTACACTGTATATACAATATACATTGTAATATACAGTGCACATTGTTATCATCCATAGCAACTGTTTTGCTGAATCTGTATATTGTCTATACACTTTTGAGATATGTTTTTATATATATTTAAGTGTTTAAATAAACCATTACAATTATTACATTGTAACATTACCCCCCCCCCCCTATCTCCCGTTAGGTATGATATACGATATACGAGAACTTGTGACGTATATAAACACATCCTATATATAATGAACCATGTATAATGTACAGTATACACTGTATAATGTATGTTGAGAGTAACTGTATACAGTGTCTCTTATCTGGAGATACGGCGTGCCATTACTTAGCATCGCATTGTTTACTTCTATTGTTGTTCACAACGCGTGCCTAATACACACTCACACCTACATACACGCACACCAACACACACCAACATGCACACACACACACGCGAGCGCGTAGAACACCTGATATATCAGGTTAGCCATATCGCTTATAAGCTAAGTAATTATAGTTATTCGCGTTTGATTGACGTTTCATTTTGTAGCCGACATTTATATTAAACATATGCGACATTGTATGACCAGTATACATTACACACATACACGTACAGTGTACGTCGTACAGACATAATGTATGCGTTCTTATTAGAAACGGCTTATAGAACATACCATGATATTCATAACTGCGTTATGTAAATAATATGTGATAATAAAAGTCTGCAATATGACAGCGCATAACGAATTATATAATTGATAACACACACACACACACACATATATATATATATATATATATATATATATATATATATATATATATATATATATATATATATATATTTATATATTTATTGTTATTCGTTACTTCATTTTCTATTTATTTCTGTTACCTATTTGTATTACCCGACGCCGCCTATAATCACCATGTGCCGGTCAATAGAATACATCATAATAATGATAACATATAACCAATTAGTTATGTGTTAACGAAGTTGCAGTTCGTACTATAACAACACGTGTTCGCTGTATCCGGGATGTCGTTACGTACGTCACGAGTTATCGTATATCGTACTTGGCATAAGGGGAGATAGGGGTGGGGGGAGGGGCCCCGTGTCATGACTAATGTTCTCATCTCCATGAGTAAAATGTAACGTACTGATAGGTATTCGCCGGGTTGTTACGTGGGTTAGATACATATATAGATATAGGTTATAAATAGGGGCTATAGCCCTATAGGGTGTAGCCGTGTGTGCGCGTGTGCGTGTGTGCGTTTGTTTTGTGTGCACGGCGTATATGCCATATATGTATAATATGTATTATCGAAGTAAAGACAATATTTCTCTATATATAGCATGTGTACTTGTGTGTGTGTGTGTGTGTGTCTTTATGTGTACATGTATATTTAAATATACCACGTATATTGTGTGTTTGTTTATGTATGTATATATATATATATGTGTATGTGTGTATGTATATGTGTATTTGTGTATATATAATACGTGTGTGCATGCGTGTGTGTAACGGTATGCATTTGTTTGCGAGACGAAATAGGAAATTGGCAAAGATAATAAGATAAACGCGACAAACTTTGATAATCATTACGTAATGTAATGTTCGCCTCGTCCGCTAGTCTTCGCCTCCTTCTCTCCCGTCTTCTCTCCCGTCTTCCTCCTCATCCTCTTCCTCATCCTCCTCCTCCTCAATCGAGTTAATAACGGAAGATAATCAGCCAGACCTCGGTAGTGGTCATCGTTTTATCACCGGCACCAATCACTGGCCTAATGACCTACTTAATGACCTACTTAGCGACCTACTTACCGAGCGGACCTATAGGCGCCCCGTTATTACTACTACCCCAGCCTATTAACAGCCACAGCAGCGCAGCACACGCCGGTGTCGACGTGGGCGCGCGTGTGTCCGCTGCTATAAGCGCGCGTGTGTGTATGCGTGTGTGTGTGTGCTGGTACGGACATCTACATACACCTCTACATACACCTACATACACCTCTATATATACCTACTGGCGACACCATACATACCTCTACATACATCTACATACCCTACGCATGCTGCGTACCTCTACAGTAGTGCGTGTGGTCGATGTTGTAGTCACGGGCTTCTATAGATCATTAACACAGAATACACTGTATATATATATATATATATATATATATATATATATGTTTATATACTATATCCAGTATACCGTAGATTAATTATAGAGGACATTTACTGCACTAAACATTCACTTAGCCGGATATTGACCCGTACAAACATGTACAATGTACACATCCGGTCTTACCGCGTGGCGTGCACTCGACGTACACAGATACCGCGAGTTCGTTAAAGCGTGGTAATCAGTGGAGCGTGACGAACGCCAAAAAATGAATCTAACAGCATTTAACTCACGTGATATTAGTATCGCGAGATGGAGTTATAGGCGCTTATACACGAGTGTTGTATGCCTAATAATAACATGTGATCAAGAGGAAGGGAAATAGGGGGTGGGGGTGTAGGGGTAACTTATACTATACGTGGTAGTTTATTACCACGATAACCTTTCAATAAATCATATCACATACACATATCAGTACAGTTTTAGTATATTTAATAATATCTATAAATATGTATATATATATATATATATATATATATATATATATAATTTATATATTAATATATATTTACTGAAGAGTTTAGATTTGACAAATATCAATACATTGATATCGTTAACTCTATAAGCTAATTGCAATTAGGTAATTAATTAAGTGAACATGTATAATACAGTATACTACAGTATGTTGGATACTATTATAGTATACAGTGCTCTACAGTTATACGTGTACTCAGAGACTACAGTCTAAGGCGTAGGATACATATGCAGAATACCGTTTATAATATATACTATATACTATATACAATATATATATATATATATATATATTGATTATAATATAAAAAACGATTATAATCCAACATAATCCTATAGGACGTAAGGTTCAAACCCCCTCCGGACCAATAACATAGATTTTTTGAATAACACTTAGAAGTTATATTATATAGGTCAGGATACGTATAAAAAATGATCGGCTCTAGTTAAAGCTGCCCCGTTCCTCCAGCGGTTAATGGGTTAACAAATGGGTTAAAAACAATGGATTCCTTAGCAAGAGATCGGATATTATAGTCATTCGGTTATAAGTAAAACATTTAATCCTAGTTCTTGGATGTTGTTGTTGTTGTTGTTGTTGAAAGTATTTATTTATACACCTCATTAATAATAAAATTATATAATGTGTAATATTCGAATACTATATATATATATATATATATATATATATATCGGATATAGATACAAAAAGCGATTAAAGATATTACTAATTACAATAGAAATAATCACTATTCTATACAATTTTGACAGCTGAGCTAGATAGATGGCTACTAAAACTGGCTGTAGCCATAAACATTAAACGCTGCCGCCGCATTGTAATAGAAGCGAGTACACACACTATACCGTAGTGTAGTGTGGGGTATCCTATACGAGTAGGCGTGGTCTATCTCGTCTGTCCGTCTGCCTGTCAGTATGTCTGCACCCGATAATCATAAGTTTAGTTTATCTACTATATACACATATATATATATATATATATATATATATATATGTATATGTTTGTATGGTAGCCGTTAAAAATGAACCCCGGAGTGAACCTAAGCTAATCTGGTGTAGACGAGCATGCCCACGTGAACTACGGTCCACTACTTTACAATACAAACATGTTTAGGCCATGATTTATGGTCCGAGTTTTCTACGGGGAGCGGCGAAGGTTTTTTGTTCGAGCTGTGCGGTCGCTAAGGGTGTAGTTTCGCAACGTGGACAGTTGACCAGATGGACAGATGACCAGTCAGTTCGGATACATTAAGTATATACAATGCAACTTTTTCTATGTGTCCATCAGTCTATCTGTCCATGCTATAAACCTCACCTTAATTATGTATTAATACATTAATAATTATGTATTAATACATTAATAATTAATAACATTGTTTATGAACTCAATAACATATAGATATTTTGTATACGTCGTATAACTGAAACGAAAGTAAATAAATAAAACGAATACACGAAAACTAAGTTCGAGATAAAGTTCGAGGTAATAGTTGAAATGCGGCGTCTGAAAGTAATACAGATCTCAGAACATCTACTATAAACTGGTGAAGTGACGTTCCGTAATGTAGGTACCGATAGCGATAGCAAAAGTAGTGATATAAACGTGATATAAATATATATATATATATATATATATATAATATATGTATACAGTGTATATTATGTATATTATAGTGTATATTATACACATACTATACGCAGAATTAGAAACCGACAGTGTCGATCCGACACCCTTATATGTAGGGACGCTGCAACAGGGGGGGATGGGGGATATGCCCCCTCCACTTTAAAATCTAAGGGTATCTCCTATGTATTGGTCCCCCCACTTTTACCACACAATTAATGTTGATTGGTTGGTCCCCCCTATACACACCATCGTTCCAGCGCCCCACCCTAGGGTTATAACGCCTTATTCCGGCTATCAGATGTACATCGCACGCCGAGAGCTGACAGGTAGGTATTGCGGCCAGCACCGGTTATCTCTCTGACCACTGGTTGATGGCTGGTTGACCTGTGCGCCATTCAACCACGGCGAGCTTAACCAAGATAATATTGAGAACACCAAATAATAATTTATTTCATTTATGATATAGAGCAAATGAGAGAAAACATGAAACTACATGATACTCTATATATAGTATAGATATAGCTTTACTATGGAGATAATATTAACATAGGAATATAGCCCCTATATAGCCCCTATATAGCCCCTTCTAATCCGTTCGAGATGTTATTACATCGATTACGACATAGTATGTAACATACTACATACTATATACTACATACTGCATATTACATGTAACATACTGTATGTTTATGTCAAACTTCGCTAACACCGTATGCCGCTACACAGCCGTATAGTGTTGCGCAGCATGCCCTGCGGTTAATCGTCAAACTAATACACCCCTCACTCCTTACCTTACGTACACCCCATGGTCGGGTGCACCCTTACGTGTAGCGTCACCGCTGCGAAGTTATGTAATCATTACGCACACACGGTGCTGCCTCTTAGCGGGGTAACATCACACTACCAGTATTTCCGGAACTATAATGTCCGGAAATGTTTGCTAGAAAGTGATTTTCTAGCGAGTTAACTACACTTATAGTGGGATACCCACTTACTTTCCGGCAAATTGCCGACAATATAGTAACTTTAAAGGGGGTATCCCGCTAAAACTTGCTAGAAAGTCACTTTATAGCGAACATTTCCGGACATCATTACCGGAAATACCGGTAGTGGGATGTGACCCCCTTTACGTGTATACGTTATACGCCTCGCCTCACATACCTAAATGTAGGGTACATGTAGGGTAGGGTAGCGTACACCCTCAACGTGTAATTAGCACCGACGCATGCGTTAAAGTCCAGTGCTTGTATACTTAGTAACAATAATAACTTACATCGGTTTAGGAATTAGTTATAAATACATCGATGACGCACGAATTTGATTATTCAACACCGCAGACTATAGGCATATATATATATATATATATATATGTATATATACGTATAGCCTATGCGTACACACATACACATACTTTGGTGTAAGTATGGGTTTCCCCGACGTCATTTGTGATTATAACTGACGAGCGCGTGTGAAACTCGAAACATTCTTTGATGAGACATTCGACGCTAAAAAGTATACGCTATTAATCATAGTTGCATGACTCATTCTTATTCACACACACACTCATTCCGTAATCGTTTACGCTTTATCGGTGGCGACATTTCTATAATAAATTGTAAACTACGATTTCATTAATTATTAAATATTTATTATTAATTATTAAATATATAAGCGATTTTTAAATATAACAAGTAAAAACTACTTTAATTATAAGACATATTTAAATGTCTGTAATGTATACATTATTACATATATGTAATAATGGTTTAAAATCATTACCATATATGGTAACTATATGGTAACTGACGAATGTGAAAAATTGGTTGGTGACACATTACCATTAGAGGTAAGAGGTTGCCCCCATTACAAAGTTATTAAATATATATGTTACTGTATATATATATATATATATATATACTTAGAAACCCTATGCGGAATATGCCATTTCTGATATACAAGGCAACACAATTAGCCGATGATCTCTACAGTGTATACACAACCAATGCTCCGGCATCGATGTTCCCCTTTCACTCAATGTAATAATGGCGAAAACCCGAAAGCACCCAGGTCTTATTTTTAAGCCAGGAAAGCAAAGAACAACATTGAACATGTATTTTAAAAGAAAGAAAACAACGATACCAAATTATTCCATTTGCCTGTAGGCAGTAGCTATAGTTATACTATAGTATATTGTAGCTATAGCTATACTATAGTATATTGTAGCTATAGTTATACTATAGTATATTGTAGCTATATCTATACTATAGTATATTGTAGCTATAGCTATACTATAGTATATTGTAGCTATAGTTATACTATAGTATATTGTAGCTATAGTTATACTATAGTATATTGTAGCTATAGTTATACTATAGTATATTGTAGCTATAGCTATACTATAGTATATTGTAGCTATAGTTATACTATAGTATATTGTAGCTATAGCTATACTATAGTATATTGTAGCTACAGCTATACTATAGTATATTGTAGCTATAGCTATACTATAGTATATTGTAGCTATATCTATACTATAGTATATTGTAGCTATAGCTATACTATAGTATATTGTAGCTATAGTTATACTATAGTATATTGTAGCTATAGTTATACTATAGTATATTGTAGCTACAGCTATACTATAGTATATTGTAGCTATAGCTATACTATAGTATATTGTAGCTATAGTTATACTATAGTATATTGTAGCTATAGTTATACTATAGTATATTGTAGCTACAGCTATACTATAGTATATTGTAGCTATAGTTATACTATAGTATATTGTAGCTATAGCTATAATATACTATAGTATATTGTAGCTATAGTTATACTATAGTATATTGTAGCTATAGCTATAATATACTATAGTATATTGTAGCTATAGTTATACTATAGTATATTGTAGCTATAGCTATACTATAGTATATTGTAGCTATAGATATACTATAGTATATTGTAGATATAGTTATACTATAGTATATTGTAGCTACAGCTATACTATAGTATATTGTAGCTATAGCTATACTATAGTATATTGTAGCTATAGCTATAATATACTATAGTATATTGTAGCTATAGTATATACTATAGTATATTGTAGCTATAGCTATAATATACTATAGTATATTGTAGCTATAGTTATACTATAGTATATTGTAGCTATAGCTATACTATAGTATATTGTAGCTATATCTATACTATAGTATATTGTAGCTATAGCTATACTATAGTATATTGTAGCTATAGTTATACTATAGGATATTGTAGCTATAGCTATACTATAGTATATTGTAGCTATAGTTATACTATAGTATATTGTAGCTATAGCTATACTATAGTATATTGTAGCTATAGCTATACTATAGTATATTGTAGCTATAGTTATACTATAGTATATTGTAGCTACAGCTATACTATAGTATATTGTAGCTATAGCTATACTATAGTATATTGTAGCTATATCTATACTATAGTATATTGTAGCTATAGCTATACTATAGTATATTGTAGCTATAGTTATACTATAGTATATTGTAGCTATAGTTATACTATAGTATATTGTAGCTACAGCTATACTATAGTATATTGTAGCTATAGTTATACTATAGTATATTGTAGCTATAGCTATAATATACTATAGTATATTGTAGCTATAGTTATACTATAGTATATTTTAGCTATAGCTATAATATACTATAGTATATTGTAGCTATAGTTATACTATAGTATATTGTAGCTATAGCTATACTATAGTATATTGTAGCTATAGCTATACTATAGTATATTGTAGATATAGTTATACTATAGTATATTGTAGCTACAGCTATACTATAGTATATTGTAGCTATAGCTATACTATAGTATATTGTAGCTATATCTATACTATAGTATATTGTAGCTATAGCTATACTATAGTATATTGTAGCTATAGTTATACTATAGTATATTGTAGCTATAGTTATACTATAGTATATTGTAGCTACAGCTATACTATAGTATATTGTAGCTATAGTTATACTATAGTATATTGTAGCTATAGCTATAATATACTATAGTATATTGTAGCTATAGTTATACTATAGTATATTGTAGCTATAGCTATAATATACTATAGTATATTGTAGCTATAGTTATACTATAGTATATTGTAGCTATAGTTATACTATAGTATATTGTAGCTATAGTCTATACTATAGTATATTGTAGCTATAGTTATACTATAGTATATTGTAGCTATATCTATACTATAGTATATTGTAGCTATAGCTATACTATAGGATATTGTAGCTATAGTTATACTATAGTATATTGTAGCTATAGCTATACTATAGTATATTGTAGCTACAGCTATACTATAGTATATTGTAGCTACAGCTATAATATAGTATATTGTAGCTATAGTTATACTATAGTATATTGTAGCTATAGTTATACTATAGTATATTGTAGCTATAGCTATACTATAGTATATTGTAGCTATAGTTATACTATAGTATATTGTAGCTATAGCTATACTATAGTATATTGTAGCTATATCTATACTATAGTATATTGTAGCTATAGCTATACTATAGTATATTGTAGCTATAGTTATACTATAGTATATTGTAGCTATAGTTATACTATAGTATATTGTAGCTACAGCTATACTATAGTATATTGTAGCTATAGTTATACTATAGTATATTGTAGCTATAGCTATAATATACTATAGTATATTGTAGCTATAGTTATACTATAGTATATTGTAGCTATAGCTATAATATACTATAGTATATTGTAGCTATAGCTATACTATAGTATATTGTAGCTATAGTTATACTATAGTATATTGTAGCTACAGCTATACTATAGTATATTGTAGCTATAGTTATACTATAGTATATTGTAGCTATAGCTATACTATAGTATATTGTAGCTATAGCTATACTATAGTATATTGTAGCTATAGTTATACTATAGTATATTGTAGCTATAGTTATACTATAGTATATTGTAGCTATAGCTATAATATACTATAGTATATTGTAGCTATAGCTATACTATAGTATATTGTAGCTATAGTTATACTATAGTATATTGTAGCTATAGTTATACTATAGTATATTGTAGCTATAGTTATACTATAGTATATTGTAGCTATAGTTATACTATAGTATATTGTAGCTATAGCTATACTATAGTATATTGTAGCTATAGCTATAGCTATACTATAGTATATTGTAGCTATATCTATACTATAGTATATTGTAGCTATAGCTATAATATACTATAGTATATTGTAGCTATAGTTATACTATAGTATATTGTAGCTATAGCTATACTATAGTATATTGTAGCTATATCTATACTATAGTATATTGTAGCTATAGTTATACTATAGTATATTGTAGCTATAGTTATACTATAGTATATTGTAGCTATAGTTATACTATAGTATATTGTAGCTATAGCTATAATATACTATAGTATATTGTAGCTATAGTTATACTATAGTATATTGTAGCTATAGCTATACTATAGTATATTGTAGCTATAGCTATAGCTATACTATAGTATATTGTAGCTATATCTATACTATAGTATATTGTAGCTATAGCTATACTATAGTATATTGTAGCTATAGCTATACTATAGTATATTGTAGCTACAGCTATACTATAGTATATTGTAGCTATAGTTATACTATAGTATATTGTAGCTATAGCTATACTATAGTATATTGTAGCTATAGATATACTATAGTATATTGTAGCTATAGTTATACTATAGTATATTGTAGCTACAGCTATACTATAGTATATTGTAGCTATAGTTATACTATAGTATATTGTAGCTATAGCTATACTATAGTATATTGTAGCTATAGTTATACTATAGTATATTGTAGCTATAGCTATACTATAGTATATTGTAGCTATATCTATACTATAGTATATTGTAGCTATAGATATACTATAGTATATTGTAGCTATAGTTATACTATAGTATATTGTAGCTACAGCTATACTATAGTATATTGTAGCTATAGTTATACTATAGTATATTGTAGCTATAGCTATACTATAGTATATTGTAGCTATAGTTATACTATAGTATATTGTAGCTATAGCTATACTATAGTATATTGTAGCTATAGCTATACTATAGTATATTGTAGCTACAGCTATACTATAGTATATTGTAGCTATAGTTATACTATAGTATATTGTAGCTATAGCTATACTATAGTATATTGTAGCTATAGATATACTATAGTATATTGTAGCTATAGTTATACTATAGTATATTGTAGCTATAGCTATACTATAGTATATTGTAGCTATAGTTATACTATAGTATATTGTAGCTATAGTTATACTATAGTATATTGTAGCTATAGTTATACTATAGTATATTGTAGCTATATCTATACTATAGTATATTGTAGCTATAGCTATACTATAGTATATTGTAGATATAGTTATACTATAGTATATTGTAGCTATAGTTATACTATAGTATATTGTAGCTATAGTTATACTATAGTATATTGTAGCTATAGTTATACTATAGTATATTGTAGCTACAGCTATACTATAGTATATTGTAGCTATAGTTATACTATAGTATATTGTAGCTATAGCTATACTATAGTATATTGTAGCTATAGTTATACTATAGTATATTGTAGCTATAGCTATACTATAGTATATTGTAGCTATATCTATACTATAGTATATTGTAGCTACAGCTATACTATAGTATATTGTAGCTATATCTATACTATAGTATATTGTAGCTATAGCTATAATATACTATAGTATATTGTAGCTATAGTTATACTATAGTATATTGTAGCTATAGCTATACTATAGTATATTGTAGCTATATCTATACTATAGTATATTGTAGCTATAGCTATACTATAGTATATTGTAGCTATATCTATACTATAGTATATTGTAGCTATAGTTATACTATAGTATATTGTAGCTATAGTTATACTATAGTATATTGTAGCTATAGTTATACTATAGTATATTGTAGCTATAGCTATACTATAGTATATTGTAGCTATATCTATACTATAGTATATTGTAGCTACAGCTATACTATAGTATATTGTAGCTATAGCTATAATATACTATAGTATATTGTAGCTATAGCTATACTATAGTATATTATAGCTATAGCTATACTATAGTATATTGTAGCTATAGCTATACTATAGTATATTGTAGCTATAGTTATACTATAGTATATTGTAGCTACAGCTATACTATAGTATATTGTAGCTATAGTTATACTATAGTATATTGTAGCTATAGCTATACTATAGTATATTGTAGCTATAGTTATACTATAGTATATTGTAGCTATATCTATACTATAGTATATTGTAGCTATAGTTATACTATAGTATATTGTAGCTATAGCTATACTATAGTATATTGTAGCTATAGCTATACTATAGTATATTGTAGCTATAGTTATACTATAGTATATTGTAGCTATAGTTATACTATAGTATATTGTAGCTATAGCTATAATATAATATAGTATATTGTAGCTATAGCTATACTATAGTATATTATAGCTATAGCTATACTATAGTATATTGTAGCTATAGCTATACTATAGTATATTGTAGCTATAGTTATACTATAGTATATTGTAGCTACAGCTATACTATAGTATATTGTAGCTATAGTTATACTATAGTATATTGTAGCTATAGTTATACTATAGTATATTGTAGCTATAGCTATACTATAGTATATTGTAGCTATAGTTATACTATAGTATATTGTAGCTACAGCTATACTATAGTATATTGTAGCTATAGCTATACTATAGTATATTGTAGCTATATCTATACTATAGTATATTGTAGCTATAGTTATACTATAGTATATTGTAGCTACAGCTATACTATAGTATATTGTAGCTATAGCTATACTATAGTATATTGTAGCTATATCTATACTATAGTATATTGTAGCTATAGTTATACTATAGTATATTGTAGCTACAGCTATACTATAGTATATTGTAGCTATAGCTATACTATAGTATATTGTAGCTATATCTATACTATAGTATATTGTAGCTATAGTTATACTATAGTATATTGTAGCTATAGCTATACTATAGTATATTGTAGCTATAGCTATACTATAGTATATTGTAGCTACAGCTATACTATAGTATATTGTAGCTATATCTATACTATAGTATATTGTAGCTATAGTTATACTATAGTATATTGTAGCTACAGCTATACTATAGTATATTGTAGCTATATCTATACTATAGTATATTGTAGCTATAGTTATACTATAGTATATTGTAGCTATAGCTATAATATACTATAGTATATTGTAGCTATAGCTATACTATAGTATATTGTAGCTATAGCTATACTATAGTATATTGTAGCTATATCTATACTATAGTATATTGTAGCTATATCTATACTATAGTATATTGTAGCTATATCTATACTATAGTATATTGTAGCTATAGCTATACTATAGTATATTGTAGCTATATCTATACTATAGTATATTGTAGCTATAGTTATACTATAGTATATTGTAGCTACAGCTATACTATAGTATATTGTAGCTATATCTATACTATAGTATATTGTAGCTATAGCTATAATATACTATAGTATATTGTAGCTATAATTATACTATAGTATATTGTAGCTATAGCTATACTATAGTATATTATAGCTATAGTTATACTATAGTATATTGTAGATATAGTTATACTATAGTATATTGTAGCTATAGCTATACTATAGTATATTGTAGCTATATCTATACTATAGTATATTGTAGCTATAATTATACTATAGTATATTGTAGCTATAATATACTATAGTATATTGTAGCTATAGCTATACTATAGTATATTGTAGCTACAGCTATACTATAGTATATTGTAGCTATAGCTATACTATAGTATATTGTAGCTATATCTATACTATAGTATATTGTAGCTATAATTATACTATAGTATATTGTAGCTATAGCTATACTATAGTATATTGTAGCTATAGCTATACTATAGTATATTGTAGCTATAGTTATACTATAGTATATTGTAGCTATAGTTATACTATAGTATATTGTAGCTATATCTATACTATAGTATATTGTAGCTATAGTTATACTATAGTATATTGTAGCTACAGCTATACTATAGTATATTGTAGCTATAGCTATACTATAGTATATTGTAGCTATATCTATACTATAGTATATTGTAGCTATAGGTATACTATAGTATATTGTAGCTATAGTTATACTATAGTATATTGTAGCTACAGCTATACTATAGTATATTGTAGCTATAGTTATACTATAGTATATTGTAGCTATAGTTATACTATAGTATATTGTAGCTATAGTTATACTATAGTATATTGTAGCTATATCTATACTATAGTATATTGTAGCTATAGTTATACTATAGTATATTGTAGCTACAGCTATACTATAGTATATTGTAGCTATAGCTATACTATAGTATATTGTAGCTATATCTATACTATAGTATATTGTAGCTATAGTTATACTATAGTATATTGTAGCTACAGCTATACTATAGTATATTGTAGCTATAGCTATACTATAGTATATTGTAGCTACAGCTATACTATAGTATATTGTAGCTATATCTATACTATAGTATATTGTAGCTATAGTTATACTATAGTATATTGTAGCTACAGCTATACTATAGTATATTGTAGCTATATCTATACTATAGTATATTGTAGCTATAGTTATACTATAGTATATTGTAGCTATAGTTATACTATAGTATATTGTAGCTATATCTATACTATAGTATATTGTAGCTATATCTATACTATAGTATATTGTAGCTATAGTTATACTATAGTATATTGTAGCTATAGTTATACTATAGTATATTGTAGCTATATCTATACTATAGTATATTGTAGCTATAGTTATACTATAGTATATTGTAGCTATAGCTATAATATACTATAGTATATTGTAGCTATAGTTATACTATAGTATATTGTAGCTATAGTTATACTATAGTATATTGTAGCTATAGTATATACTATAGTATATTGTAGATATAGTTATACTATAGTATATTGTAGCTATAGTTATACTATAGTATATTGTAGCTATAGCTATAATATACTATAGTATATTGTAGCTATAGTTATACTATAGTATATTGTAGCTATAGCTATACTATAGTATATTGTAGCTATAGCTATACTATAGTATATTGTAGATATAGTTATACTATAGTATATTGTAGCTATAGCTATACTATAGTATATTGTAGCTATAGTTATACTATAGTATATTGTAGCTATAGCTATAATATACTATAGTATATTGTAGCTATAGTTATACTATAGTATATTGTAGCTATAGCTATAATATACTATAGTATATTGTAGCTATAGTTATAATATACTATAGTATATTGTAGCTATAGTTATACTATAGTATATTGTAGCTATAGCTATAATATACTATAGTATATTGTAGCTATAGCTATACTATAGTATATTGTAGCTATAGCTATAATATACTATAGTATATTGTAGCTATAGTTATACTATAGTATATTGTAGCTATAGTTATACTATAGTATATTGTAGCTATAGTTATACTATAGTATATTGTAGCTATAGTTATACTATAGTATATTGTAGCTATAGTTATACTATAGTATATTGTAGCTATAGCTATACTATAGTATATTGTAGCTATAGTTATACTATAGTATATTGTAGCTATAGCTATAATATACTATAGTATATTGTAGCTATAGTTATACTATAGTATATTGTAGATATAGTTATACTATAGTATATTGTAGCTATAGTATATACTATAGTATATTGTAGATATAGTTATACTATAGTATATTGTAGCTACAGCTATACTATAGTATATTGTAGCTATAGCTATACTATAGTATATTGTAGATATAGTTATACTATAGTATATTGTAGCTATAGTATATACTATAGTATATTGTAGCTATAGTTATACTATAGTATATTGTAGCTATAGATATACTATAGTATATTGTAGCTATAGTTATACTATAGTATATTGTTATTATATATTACGTAACGTATATGAGCTTGCAGATTATTATTATTATTATTATTATTATTATTTTATCGCAAACATTACTTCCCGATCAAAAAAAATGTTCGTCAATATCTTATAGGACATATTAAAGCCAAGCTCGTTTACAGTGCATATAACAACGCCCACCTATATAGCGCGGCTATGCTATTATCATATAGAGATGATAATAGTCTATTATAGATATTATAATAGTAAATGATACGCTTGTATTCATTAAAAGACACTAATAATGTCCTCTATCCTATGTACTATAGGTGTTATATAGGGGAAAGTAACCGAATACGGATAGTGCCCGAATAAGGACACTCTCGGTATCTCAGAAACCATAAATCCTACAAAAAAATGTTTAATGAATACAATATTTATAATTATATAAATAGTCTAAAAAAGTATTTTTATTTTTCGAATTATTCAAAATATTGCTGATATATCCAATAAACTAATTTATTTATTACGTTTTAAAATTTATGAAAACACATGTCAACTTAAAACCTTCTCAACAATATATAAATGTATCGATATAAATAACACTATATTATTAAAAAATAAAGCATTCTAAAATTATATATAACATTTCTATATTTGTTATCAAATATTCATTAAGTTATAAGCATATATCTAGAGGTTATATAAGTCCCTAATACGGACACTCTAAATGTCTTAATACGGACACCCTATAACCAATCAGTGCACAGCTTATGAACTATTCTGATTTATATAAAAATCACGTGCGTTATAATAATAATACTACCAATAAAGCTAAATCTAAAATTTTTATTATTTATATACTTAATGTATTATGTATTATTAATTAAAAAAATAATAAAAATAAATAAATTATTAACTAATTAAATTAGAATAAATTTTTCATAAAATTAATTATAAATAATGTAATTGTAATATGTCTGATTGATTCATCAATAATATATAGTTTATTTAGTGGTATATAGGGTGTCCGTATTCGGACACGGACACCGAATATGGACACTCCCGTTATCTATGGAATTAAAAGATTAAATAAAATTTTAAAATCACAATAATATCTATAATCATATAATATTAATATATTGTAATTTTCAAATAAAAATAATGAGTCATAAAATTTTAAGACCATTTATTGTTAAAGTGTCCGTATTAGGTGTCCACTTTCCCCTATATGGAAGTATGCGGCCATCACAAACACATATGTGTGTATGTGTGTGTGTGTATGTGTGTTTAGGATTGAATGTATAGCCTATACATGGCCTATAAAAGTAGACGCGCATTACACACGCGCGCATACATCGTACACACGTGGGTGATGAACGAGCGCGCATGACAGTAATAGATCACGTGGTATGCGCATCGCGTATCACGTGATCGCGTCGGCGCATGCGTCGTCGTCACTTTGATCACATGACCCTCACGAGTCGGAAAGTCGGTGATGGGGGGGGGGTATCAATTATCAATTATACGCGGCAGTCCATTACTCCCCGTGTCGTCCGCTCGCATGATTGTTATAGCTCGCGCTCTATTAGTATTAGCAATACTTCTAAATATGTATACGCGTAAATATATATATATATATATATATATATAACAAGGAATGTGTTCGTGAAGTTAGATACGAATGATTTTTAGATTATAGTAAAGTAAATCTATTTTATTTACATCGGGGGGGGGGGGGTCAAAGTTAGTTTTATATTCTTCAATCTCCATATCGGGTAATTTTAGCGGATTTATAATTTATGTTAACATTACATATTATTAATAAAAAGGAGTATCTTGTATCGGATACTATATATATATAGTATCGTATACTATAGTATCGTATACTATAGAATATAGACCATCGGGCATAGCCCATATGCCTATATATAGTACAATGATTATCCAATGTGTAAAGTGTTGAATACAAATTTGTAATTTCTTTTAACATTTAAATATTCAATAATTTATTTCATATATGATATATATATATATATGTTATATTAAATTAATTAATCATTAATACAATGTATGCGTGTCATAAACGTTGCATTGTTAACTGTAATAATAGTTGTTTTTATTGTATACTCTTATCAATATAATAATAAATAGTATACAGAGTACATGCTGGATAACGCTGATGATGAAGATGCTGATGAAGGAGATGCTGATGATGAAGATGCTGATGATGATGCCAGATTTAATATACATACTGACATATGTTCACCTATAGGTATGTATACAATGTATACGATACTATACATTCAATATAACCCGGGTTAATACGGCCGTAATGGAATTTGATTTCGGAAGTGTTAATTTGAACTTAAAGAACGGCTTCGCGGAGGGATGAATTATACAATCCCTATAGGGGAGAGTACCGAGCATTAGAGATGACGATGGGGAGAAGGAAGATAAAGTAAACCGGATGTGTGGCTCGATAGGTGTAGGTATTACGGGTAGTATAATACCTGTAGGACGCGGGTTCGAGCCCCGTCCGCGGACCATTAAAATGGGTCTTAAAATAATATTCAGAAGCGATCTTATATAATTATGCCTAAATAAATGATCGGCTCTCGTTACTATCACGGATGCGTTAACACGAAAGCGGTTTAAGAAAGAAATGTATAGCCATATGGTTATAAGTAAAAAAAAACTCCGTCTAAGTTCCTTTAAGGAAAAATAAAACCAGTTATACACTAATCGCGGTTATGTAATAGATACGGTGACCTAATAGGTGAGTGAGGATAACGGAGCCGAAACCATTGTTCCGATAAGAGGGGGGGGGCCTACATACACGAATATTATTTTCTAAGAATTAATCATAAGAAGTATTATTACTGATTAAAATGAATCACATAGTAAGTATTACTAGGTATTACCTATGCATTACTTTAAGGACCGGTGAAATGTCGGGATTTCTTACACGGTGAACGTAGGAGATTTGGAGTAGCTGGTACCCGGTACATTCTACCCGTCGGTACATCTATGGCAATGTGGGAGATTTAGCTATAGCTATAGTGTATATATATACTTATTTAAAATACAATTACTTTAGAATATATACCTGAAATAATAACACATTTGTGTATCTTTTAGATTACATTAACTATATATATAGCCATTCTTATTATTAATATTATTACTGTATTTAAATACCATCGCTAATAACATCTCTATAAGAATAACCTACTTGTTATCATGTATAGGTGTTTACAAACAATACTTATATTATATAATAACTAATCAGTTCATTGTGATTATATAATATCTAGAATAATTACTTGGTATTACATAATATTATATATATATATATATATATATATATATATATAATTATGTAATATATTAAATCCTATATACCTTTGATAACATTGGAAAAAGGCCTACATTATGTCATACATTATGGTCTACATTATGAAATACATTATATTGTTTTTTCACTGGAACGACTCGCGAATCATCAACGAATTAAATCATATGTATTTATCCCATGTATACATATATACGATATATATTATATATATTATACGATATATATATATATATATATATATATATAGTATATACGATTTATATTATATACGATGTATATTACTGTTCAAATACACAATACACTTACAATGTATTCATCAATATTTAGATATATATATGTATATATATATATATATATATAGATATGTGTGTATGTGTGTGTTTGTGTGTATGTTTGCGAATGTTTGTATATATATATATATATATATATATATATATATATATATGTGTGTGTGCGTATGTATGTGGGATAATACATAAATAAATAACCGCCTTCATCCTGTGTGATTACATTGAAATGTGTTACCTGACTCTAATTCAGTGATATATCCTCGGAATATCTGAGAGTTTTATTATTTGTTAAGGTATGTATTTTAATAACAATATACAATGTTTATATATATATAAATATAAATATATATATATATATATATATATATATATATATACAAATATACATAAATCCCATGGATACGGGTTTTGTTATATATCGCTGCGAAACACAAATACGGTATCGGTTACATTGAGGATATGTACTGATGCAACACATACGCGTGTATGTGGCGAATATATGTTCTGTATATATATAGGGTATATATTATATACAAATATTGCTCATGTATATACATTTCAAGTCTTATAGAATATCAGTTTACATCGATGCCTGTATTCACGTATATATGTATATATATATATATATATATATATATATATCCACGTATATATTCTATGTATATATATATATAGTATTTTAAATTTTATTTCTTAGATTAATTGATTAGAGTAGTTTATTATTTTATAATTTTCGTTTATATACTATTTGGTTTATTTCGGACAATATGTGTAAATTAAAAATACTAAGCATAATTCATAAAACTATTATTATGAGAAAGCCAAAATATATAAATAAACTTCTAAACGAAGAGTTAATGAGGAACACTCGTCTGCAATATTCTAATTTGTTTTCGATGCCGAAGACACATCTGATGAGAATTGGGAAAACATCGTTCGGTAGGTATACATTGTTAAATTCTCTCCCCACATAGGAGTCGTCCTGAATTCAAGAAGAAGTTAGGATTTTTGTTGTTGAAAATTTAATAAATCTATCTTTTTATTTAGTCAATTATTTAATATATAATCTCAATTCTTGTGAGATTTTAAATTATAACTAGTAGGAGGAGGAGGAGGAGGATTATGATGATGAGGAGGATGAGGAGGAGGATGTGGAGGAGGAGGTGGATGCGGATGAGGACGCTTATATAACGCGTGGGTCGGGATAGAACGGTAATCCATGCGTATATCTATCGCCTAGTTGCGTAATAACGCTGCATCGTTACATCATAGTGTATTGGTTACGTCACAGCATGGTATCGTTACCTCGTAAGGCATTGTTACATCACACCACCGCAGTGTTACGTGACCGGACACCGGTTACGTGACCGGACACCGGTTACGTCATAGCGCGCAATTATTACGTCATTGTCACTAGGAGGTGTGTGTGTGTGCGTGTGGGGTGTGTGCGGGTGCGCGTATAGAGTACACCGATTAGCGCACCGATTAGCGCACCGATGAGCGCACGCACACACTTCTTTACGATAGTCTACGTTCGATAGCGTATGTCTTATATACACGGAGCTATTGTCGAGAGCGATGGAGTTAGAAATAAACTTTAAAATCTTTTCTTAGTATTAAATACAACAAAAAACAATAAACCCATATACATATGTATATGTGTGTGTATGTGTGTGTGTAAGCGTAATCGCGCTCACACACTAACACTTGTACACGCGTAAATATATGCAGCATGGGTACCCACACACTAATACACACACACACACACACACACACACACACACACACACTCACGAATACATTCCCCAATAATGTAGCGTACATTCATAAACATCATTACTAACCTACTGATGTGTACACATTGTACACATTGTACACATTGTACACATTGTACACATTGTACACATTGTACACGTTGTACACGTTGTACAGGTTGTACAGGTTGTACATAGTGTATTACGCATATACACAATAACATAATATCATTATATTTCTATTTATAGATATTCACTTTTTCATATATATATATATAAATATATAACTATATATATATATATATATATATATAAATATATATACGTATATATTACACTATAATACCTATAGGTAATAGAAAAGCTTGTTACGAAATATCACGGGTGGCCTGGTACTTATTTCATTGTTTCTATTCTATATTTAGCTTGTATACATACGCACTACCTAAACACTCCCGTGAACCCCACACCCCACCCCTACGTCGTAGCGCGTGCGTTAGTATCGAAGGGTAACATGATAATTAGCGCAACAATGCCCCGAATAATGCGGATTAGGGTTTGGTTAGGTTGTTGTCATTGACCACTGGTCAATCGACCGGAAGTTGGTAGTGCGCACTCCAGAATCATTGTTTACGATTACGATTGTGTCATGCAGATACAGTTACACGCGTGTACAGTGGACATGTTCAGGCATAGGTGTGGGACCCACACCACACTGTGG
>OZ025242.1:25950519-26030519 GCA_964019155.1 Osedax fenrisi
GAGAGTAGTAGTAGTAGTAGTAGTAGTAGTAGTAGTAGTAGTAGTAGTAGTAGTAGTAGTAGTAGTAGTAGTAGTAGTAGTAGTAGTAGTAGTAGTAGTAGTAGTAGTAGTAGTAGTAGTAGTAGTAGTAGTAGTAGTAGTAGTAGTAGTAGTAGTAATAGTAGTAGTAGTAGTAGTAGTAGTAGTAGTAGTAGTAGTAGTAGTAGTAGTAGTAGTAGTAGTAGTAGTAGTAGTAGTAGTAGTAGTAGTAGTAGTAGTAGTAGTAGTAGTAGTAGTAGTAGTAGTAGTAGTAGTAGTAGTAGTAGTAGTAGTAGTAGTAGTAGTAGCAGCAGCAGCAGCAGCAGCAGCAGCAGTAGTAGTAGTAGTGGTAGTAGTAGTAGTAGTAGTAGTAGTAGTAGTAGTAGTAGTAGTAGTAGTAGTAGTAGTAGTAGTAGTAGTAGTAGTAGTAGTAGTAGTAGTAGTAGTAGTAGTAGTAGTAGTAGTAGTAGTAGTAGTAGTAGTAGTAGTAGTAGTAGTAGTAGTAGTAGTAGTAGTAGTAGTAGTAGTAGTAGTAGTAGTAGTAGTAGTAGTAGTAGTAGTAGTTAAATAAAATACAAAATCATTTTTTTAATTTTTATTCGAATAAAGATTTTAACTTCTTATTGTATTTCTGTCCTTTTTTGCTTATCATTTTCTTTGTTGACTTTCCCATCTTTTTTATATGCTTCCCCATATTCTTTATTGTATTAAGCAATACAGATTTGGTTTCCTCTTCGTATATAGCCAAAAAATCGCTTTGTATTGATTTAATATCCATATTTTACTTTATGTTCAATTTTGTGTAGTTTATTGTGTAATGTTTGTTATTAATTAATTAATAATATACAATTTGATACTCAGTTGTATTAACCACTTTAGGCTTAATTGCGTTTTATTTGTTTTAAAATTTTTAATTAAATAAATATTTCAATTAAAAATTCATTTCCAATTTTAATAAATTTTCATATTTTAAACAAATTACGTATTGATTAAAAATATTGAACACAAATATATTATATATATATAAATTATAATTGTTATCTTAATTAAATGAGATTATTGTATAGGGTATATATTACATTATCTATGCAATTTAAATGAGATTGTATTAGTAGTAGTAGTAGTAGTAAACCTGTAAACCTGTAAACCAATGGTTTATACACTTCTTATACTTAGTATAGTAGACAGACGTGTTGATCGATTGATACATTAATTTGAATTGCCAAAAACAATATCATAAAGATATGTTTTCAACAATTTCTTAAAAACTGCAGTAGATGTGGTTGATCTTATTTTTTGAGGGAGGGAATTCCAAATAGTAGGGGCCGAGATATAAAAACTTCTTCTATTAGTTGTAGTCATATTTAACAATAAAGGGACAACTAACATATCAAGATAAGCTTTCTTAGTGTTTATTGTATTAATACGTTTTGTTATGAGTGAGCAGATATAATCAGGGAAGTTATTATGGTAAGAATTATGAATAATAAGAGATATTTTATAGATGATGCGAGATTTTATTGGAAGCCAGTGAAGTGATGCTGTAAGAGGTGAAATGTGTGTTCTAGAACATTTCGAAATATTATAGATAACACGTACTGTGTTATTGAATAGAACCTGCAAGCTATTAGCTGAGTGTTGTTGGATATTGTTAAGTAGTACATTGCAATAATCAAATCGCGAAAGAATGAATGTAGTAGGTATGATGACCTAACTAATGACATAGCTAGTGTAATGGCAGTATCATTATTAATAAAAGGGCGGATGAGTCTGATTGTATAGAGAGTATAGTTAACTGAACGAGCAATAGAACGGATATGTTGAGTCGGTGAAAGAGTTTCATCAATTATGAAACCGAGATTACGTATATTTTTAGAGAAAGGTATAGAGTGATTAGAAACGATAACAGGTGGAGTTGGATATGCTAATGATAGACTGTTAGGTGAAGAAATTTTGATGGTCTCAGTTTTGGTGAAATTTAGCGAGAGAGAGTTGTTGGTTAACCAAGTTGAAATATCATTAATACAGTTGGTTAGTAGCAAAGGATTGGAAATATGGGAAGAGATATTAGTGTATATTTGTAAATCATCAGCGTATGCATGGAATTTGATAGATGGGTAGGATCTGAATATTTTGAATAATGGTAAAATGTATATGTTAAAAAGTATGGGCCCAAGGACAGATCCCTGTGGGACACCGTGAGTGAGAAGTCGAGGGGTAGAGGAATGATTGTATATTTTAATATAGTGATGTCGATTTGTGAGGTATGATGTAAACCATTTGAGGGGGGTGCCTGTTATACCGATGGAAGTTAGTCGCGATATCATAATTGTGTGGTCAAGGGTATCAAATGCAGAAGAAAGGTCAAGTAGTGAGAGTAGTAGTAGTAGTAGTAGTAGTAGTAGTAGTAGTAGTAGTAATAGTAGTAGTAGTAGTAGTAGTAGTAGTAGTAGTAGTAGTAGTAGTAGTAGTAGTAGTAGTAGTAGTAGTAATAGTAGTAGTAGTAGTAGTAGTAGTAGTAGTAGTAGTAGTAGTAGTAGTAGTAGTAGTAGTAGTAGTAGTAGTAGTAGTAGTTTTAGTAGTAGTAGTAGTAGTAGTAGTAGTAGTAGTAGTAGTAGTAGTAGTAGTAGTAGTAGTAGTAGTAGTAGTAGTAGTAGTAGTAGTAGTAGTAGTAGTAGTAGTAGTAGTAGTAGTAGTAGTAGTAGTAGTAGTAGTAGTAGTAGTAGTAGTAGTAGTAGTAGTAGTAGTAGCAGGGCCGGCTTAAGGGGGGGGACAAACCGGGCAATTGCCCGGGGCCCCACATTTTGGGGGGCCCATGAATTATTTGAGAACATATTTTTTACTATTTATATAAAAAAAAAACTTCTTAACTATATTTTTCTTAATTTTTCTGTATATATTATTAATTCTAATTAAAAAAATAAAAATAATATAATAAATTAATTAAATATGAGTTATTTAGACTGATTTGAAAAGTGAATTTTACAAAAATTTCTAAATTTACACGAAGAAATAGTTGAAACAAATACATGATATTGTTGGAGCATATGCTAATAGTGATAACCATAGATCATCTAAAAAATCTCTGCTTGTCAGATAAAATATTATGAAAATATTTGATAAATAATTGTTTTTTAAACTAGAAAGTGATAAATTATAAACGTATTAAGTGAATATTAACCATAATTGAATCTTAACAATTTATAATTCTATAATTAGTTTTTACGAAAAAAAAAGTATATTTCTTATATTAAAATTAAATATGAGATATATATTAAGATATATGTTAAGATATATTTTATAACTATGATTTCTGATATTTGTAAAGGATTATATTGTTTATAAATTACGAAAAAAAACGATATTCTATATAGATTAATAATTTGTATAGTAATTAAAACTAATTAGATATTTTCAAAATAATTGTTCTCAATCAATAATTAATTTTCTCTATCTACTTATCGTATTAATAAAAGGTTTATCTTCTCATAGTGTATATATTATTATAATTTTGTTAGTGTAAATAATATATATATATATATATATATATATATATATATATTCCTCAATACGTACTACTTACTGTATAACACGACTGGATCACCGGGTGATCATCACCCTAATACAACATATCATAAATAATCGCGTATGTGGCTACCCTTTTCCCTTAAGTGTAAATTACGTATACTATCTATAATACATAAATCAGTAGGATCAGTAAATCAGTAAATCAGCCTATATTCTTTCACTCCTAGCTATATCTCTGATCTAATTAAAAAACGTACAATATTACCTTCTATTAGTTACCAAAATGCTCATATAATTCTCCCAGAACTCTATAAAACTTCCCTAAGTTCAATAGCTTTTAAAAATTCCGGTCCCACCCTATGGAATTCCCTCACTCCTACCATTCGTTTTATTAGATAAAATCATCCAACTTATTATTTTTATCCGTGTTATATTCAAAGTATATTGTTAGCGTATATTATTATTAAATTGTTGTCGTATTATTATTATCTTATTATTATATAACACTCCTCTATATTAATGCAGTCTGTAGTATATAAAATTCTACTATATCAATGTATAGTGTAGTATATAACACTCCAATATATCACTGCAGACTGTAGTATATAACACTCCTCTATATAACGTATTATCAAAGATTTTGCGAAGCAAAGATATAACACTCCCTATGCATGCAACGTAATTTAGTAATATCCCCAACCGCTGCTAGCAGTAGTATCGAAATCACTGAAATAGATTTAGGTTCGGCTCTGTTTGCATACAACAATGTTTTCATTGCTCTATTAAATTACATGCAATATAAATTAACTTTTACTTACTACATATATACTTATAGCATTTAAAACATATATATCATATTTGTTTGTTATATATTAGTAATGAACACTTAGTTTTCATTATATAAATATTAATTTAAAGCATATTATTTAACATTTTAAAAGTGTATAGTTAAATACGAATTTACATTATAAACAACACATAGTTCCTAAAAGTAACCCGATATAGGTGGCACCAGGGTATTTTGTATACAAATTCGAATTACACGATTTCGCGTAAGTGTTATATCTTTCCTTCGGACAATCTTTGGTATTATGTTTGTCCGTGTTATATTCAATGTAGGTTATCAATTCCTATATTATTATTAAATTAGCGAGACGCTGCTTCTATAGTAGCTATATCTCGCCGCGCCACCGTTTTAAAAAGGGTTAAATTGTTATCATATTATCATTATCTTATTATTATTTTCTTCCCGCACGATCTGGTCTACATGACCCTTTTTTAGTGATTAATAAAACTTATATCATCATCATCATCATCATCATCATCATCATCATATAAAATAGTTTTAATTTAAATGGGAATATTCTGCTTTATAGTATTTTTAATAATGAAAATTATTGATGAAAGGGAATTATGTAGGTACATACAATTTTCAACAGACTATTATTAGAGAAGGAAATTATATTTATATATATTGAAACATATATTATTTATAAATATATATATATATATATAATCTAAATATAAAACTCTAAAGTCATTTTTGCAATTAGCTAACTAGTACTTAAAACTGAATGTTTAGATTTACATCACCCTCATCTATATATTTATATATATATATAAATACACACAATGACGATATTCTTATTAGAGTACAGGTGATAACTTAATAATTGAAGAAATATAAAATTCAAAATATTATATTATATATCAGTGTACTCAATTCCAGATATATCACATATAGGTATTTTAATAGTCATCGTCATATATACCAAGGTAGGTATCATTATTATATAGGTATTTATTGATGTACGTTCATATTCATTATCACATTGGTCAATATTTAGCTAACGATTTCGTAGAATTATTTTAAATAATAATATAATTATAATAGATTATAGAGCTCAAAGTTATGAAAAATCCAGCAATATTTCTGGAAGATTCAATAAAATGAAAGATATCATAATATACCATAGTCCATTGTCAATATGGATCCCCATATCTGAACATTTTCATCCTAATATATTTAATGGTAAGTAATACTTATACTTGAGAGAGAAGCTTCTCTAAACTTAAACTTATAAATAATTTTCTGTGAAATTATCTGACACAATAAATACTTTCAAGTCTGTAATATTATCTTTAGAATCAAAGCTAATTAATTAAATAGATACTGAAATACTACTAATAAATACTACTGATTTAGAAGAGGAAATCGAGTAAAATAAATATGTAATCATATTATTTTAAATAATTATATCATTTAACCTATACTTATATAATATGTATTAATTAACTTGTAAATTATAAAATATTACATGCAATGATTGTAAGTGGGTATCGTAATATCTATTTACATCAATAGCGTGAAGGAGACACCCCTCTATATAGTATATGCATCTTAAAGTGGGTCTCCTTCACACGATACATGTAAATATATATGAACAAATAAAATTTTGTAAAGATTATAAATATTTTTACATAATTTGACCACGCATAATATACAAATAATATATCATAATAATATATATATACATTGAAGAGTTATAGATATTAGTTATTTCTAGAATGGCCCATTTAATATGTTATGAAATTCTTATGGGGCCCATACGTTTTTTTTGCCCGGGGCCCATAATATGCTTAAGCCGGCCCTGAGTAGTAGTACTACACGTATGATCGCCACACGTAAGGCACTTCTTTTAAGTCACTTAATAAACGTATAATCATTGACGTTATTCTATATGCATAATAAAAATGGTATTTAGAGTTTTTTATTTATAAATATAATACTATATAAGCATTATTTATTAATATAATATATAAATATTTAATCATATATTATTTTATTTATATGTGATAGTGATGCATTTTATTTATTTGACAAATCAAATTCTAGAAAATATTTTCAAAATCGTATGTATACAATTTACAATTGCATAACACCTTATCCATGCATGGATACTAATTATGGTTACTAACCATGGTTACTAATTATGATTTTTATAATTATTAATATAGTAGAAATACAATATTTGTAAAGTTGATCATGTCTCATACCTGTTCAAGTCTTCCCACTCTCCCATAATAGTTAACAGCATGAAGTATACCCATTCTATAGAATGGGCTTCATGAAGAATATCTTGATACTAGGTAAAAGATACTTGATACTACTATAAATAATAAGAGAAAGCTATACAAAATTGTATATCTAAATAATCTAATAAATGATGAATACATACCTCGTGCGTTGGTATATTTTTCAGCAACGACATTTAATATTTTCAGCTTTATATGCATTTATTTAGCAATACTATAGTATTGTTATTAAATGTATTATGTTAATATTATAATATAATTCGAAAGTGATACAAAGAGATGCATCTCTGTGGTGATAAGCGGGGTGATTATAAACAAGTATTTGTTAGATCACATGAGCATAGAGATCATCGTAGATCATCTCACATAGTTCTGAGGGTTAAATCGAATATTATAAAATAATTGATTGATCAACCTATACAGCGAGAAAAGGTGAATTCACGTATTAGGTAAATGTATTGATGTTATAAAGTTGATATGTGAATGAGGAATAATAAGGAACAAGTCATAAGGAAGAGCTCTTCAGAGACCTAGGTCCTAGGTGATCTCCTAAGACCTAGGTCATAATGTAACTAAGGTAAAATATTTATAATTATTTAAGTGATGAAGTGATAAACTTAAAAACAAATATAAGGAAATGATATTACTAGAGACAAAGTTCGCGAAGGTACAGTAATTTGAGACTGCATTTTTATTCATATGATAATAGGTAGATTGGTAGATATATACCTTGGCAATCTTATATTTAGAAGCAAATATACTTAATGAAAGCGATATTGAAGACATTATTATCTGATATTATCTATGTGGCTCAGTTGTCTAAGGCATCAGACACACAAGCAGTAGGACACGGGCTGAAGCCTCGTCCGGACCATTAAAATAGGATTTAAATACTATTTAGAAGTGATCTTACATATAATTGTGTATAAATAAATGATCAGCTCTCGTTAAAACCACGGATGCCTTAACATGAGAACGGTTTCGAAGATACATTATAGCAAAATATAGTTATAAGTGAAAACTTCATCTAATTTCCTGAGATTAAAGTACTCCACCAAATAAAAATAACAATAACAATAACAATTGTTAATAATATTAATAACAATATATATATATATATATATATATATATATATATATATATATATATATATATATATATATATATATATATATATATATTAATATATATATATATAATTATATATATATTTATGCATTTACCGAATATTGGCGGTAATAATCAGAGTAATATTCAGAATCTATATTTAGATAGTATTAATGATAGTCAATATGAACACACTAGGTATTGTGAAACATCAAATACATTCGAAATAGTTACTTTTTGTTAAATTTAAACTTTAACTTTTAATCATATGAATTAAGCATTTCCCTATACTTTAACGGATCTAATCGAATGAAAAATATAAATATATATATATATATATTGTTTTTTTGGTTGTTATTATTATTTTATTAATGGAGTCCTTTCATCCTTAGATGAAATTCTCACTCAAACAATATATAGCTCTAATTTCCCTTCGAAGCTACTAGCATGTTAAGGCATATATATATATATATATATATATATATATACAGTGCGCTCTCAATATACCGGCAATCGCGTTGTACCGGCACATCTTTGAATCACTGATTTATTTCCTATCTATTCAATTTTAATAACTTTCGATGTACCGGCACAAAATCGAATTGTAATCGATGTACCGGCATATATATAAAAATATGTACATATTTCCCACAATTGCTCACTATGATTCATACTTAATTGCGAGTAATTGTTGTTATTATATTGCAATGCACTCGCATAGTGTATACACATAACTCATGAATTCATGTACTAGTACTAGTACTAGTATTAGTAGGGGAGAATACCCGATCGTGGACCTACTCGATCGTGGACCATTGGCTGTATATTTTTATTGGTATAATATTTTTTAAATCTGAAATATAAAAATCAAAGATATTTATATATTCTATTATTATAGTAGTATACCTATTTGATTATTTTTTTTTTAATTAATCAGTAAATAATTATTTCAAATACAAGTTTTTTGATAATTTCCTTAAAAATGCAACGGTTTTTCTAATTAATATATTTATATATAATTTATTCTTTTAATTACAATTATTTATATTTACATAATAATATATAAATAAACTAGATATTAGATTAAATAAAAATAAAAAATAAATAATATTCACTTATATATTTGAAATTTAATTACCATACAATATTACCCGATTGTGGAGCAACAATTGTGAGTGAATTTATAATATAATGTCACCTCCATTATTAATGAATAGTATGATATATATATATATATATATATATATATATATATATATATATTCCTATCATTCATATCATTCATATATCATTATATATCAATAATATCACATATAGTATATATGCCTATATTTATTTATTTAGTTAATTATTTACTAATTAGCTATTTTATACATATTAAATATGATATTTATTAATTTATTATATATTGATTATATTATACATTTTATTAATTATATATGCCTATTAATTTACATATATCCATGAATTGTGATAAAAAAGGAGAAGTTACAAATCAGAATGAAGATTGTATACAATACGGTACGGTACCTATAGGTAGTTGGTCGCAATCGTTTCTGTTTGCCTAGAGTCGTAGATGAATTCTAGTATATGAACTTCAAGTTATAGAACTGATTGCTCCAATACATGAACCAAAGAAGGTAATATCTAGGCATGTTGAAATGAAAACTGATGTGGTGAATGCTTATAATTATATAACATATAATTATTCTTGATATTTTAATATCAGCAATTTATAATAATCATATTATAATATATTATCGCTATTTTTATTTTATCATGATTTTTTATCATTTTATTGTAATATTATATAGTATATTTTTTCTAGTAATAATAATTGATATTTAACTTTTTTAATTATATTTCATTATATTTCATATTATAAATCATACATAAAATACAAAGTAAAATTGTCAAAATATGCATATTATTAAAATGGTCCATGATCGGGTAACTTTTGGGATAATGGCAGTTTATTATGAATCCTAATAACTTTTTAATAATAAATATTGTGTATGACCGTGTGGATTATATGATAGATTAATATAATATTAACATAATACAAACAAAACTGGTTACAAATTAAATATTAAAAAAGAGATTAATGTTTGAGCTTATAAGCTATAGGTGGTCCACCTATAGGTGGTCCACGATCGGGTATTCTACCCTACTCTTAGCCTTGGAGTCCTATATATGCATCCTATCCGTCTTATACGTCATATACGTCCCATATATGACGTATATTATAAAATAAATAATTCAAAAATTATCACTCACAAATTAATTATATTACTTTTATATATACTAGTGATATGGGGTAGGTTGACCATAGTAAAACGGGGCAGGTTGACCATAGGGTCAATCTGCCCCGTTTATCATTAAACATATTTATGTATTAATTTATTTAATTAATTAATGACTTATTTAAATAATAATAATAATATAATTAATTAAATATATAATTAAGTAATTATTTTAAATAATTAAATAATTGGTTTATATGCTGGATTCAAACATAGAGAATCTTCTCCTCTCTCCTAATATAACCTCTCGCCTTAAAAGTTTCATTAGTTTTGATATTAATCTTGGTGCATATACTTGTTAAATAACTAATAAATATAAATATATAACTTTAACTATGTTTATTTGTTAAATATATCTTTAATTTCGCATTTTTTCTACCTGGTTCAACCTGCCCCAGTAGACGGGGCAGGTTGAGCCAAATTAAAAAAAAATTAAAATGTAATTATATAATTAATTATTTATCATTACACTGATTTATGAATGTTTTTAATTGATCATAAACTATATATATCTTATGCACTTTATTTTATTAAAATATATTCATAACATTATAAGATACATGTGTTTTTATAAAAACCGTCTCAACCTGCCCGCTCTCTCCTACATGTGTATTATTATGCGTGTGTATTATTATGAAATGAAATGATATTTGGTAATCCACTACCAACATCGGAGAAAGAAAGATAGTGGTTTGAATCACTAACGGCATACTTTGAATGTCACTCCAAATATTCAAATGATATACATTTATTAAATTTATTATCTAAACGTTTGGATATATTATGTAATAATAATAAAATCAAGCTACTTTACCTTTTGTAAATAATTCAAAGTAGTTTATTTTAATTTATTTTGCATTCGTTTCATACCATTATAATAATATTTTATAACATTTTATACCAGTTTATACCTATTTTATACAATTATAATAATAAACAAATATTTAATATTCTTCTTCATATATTCTATATTTTCTGCTAGATCGAGAGTGCACTGTATATAGTATAACGTTAGCCAAATTATTTGTAAGCTCACTGTACACTGTACACTGTACAGTGTACAGTGTACAATCATGTCCCCACAGGATATTTAATACGTAGTAGGTCGATGAAGAATCCACTTAAGTCAGCACTTTTAAAGTTATGTATCGTGTTAATTACTATTATCCTACTGCCCGATATTACCGTTAAGTATAAACCGCTCAGAAGATGCATGCTACCACTCGTACTTACAACTTATTACAATCTCTATCCGGGATCGTCAATACAGCGGATCACATAATCGTATAGAGAAACACTAATCATGACAAATATATATTTCAAAAAATTCAAGATCATTTTTCTATTTTCTGATGAATCTTCTATTATCTTCTGCGAAAATAATGTTAATATAATTCAAAATTAAATGAATAGAACTTTAAAAAATATAGATACATAGCTATCGTTAATTAAATAGACAAGGGTTTAAGTAAAACTAACTATTTAATATTTAATAAAATAATATCTAAATTATCTATTATATTAAATAATAGCCTCTTTATTCAATCAAGCTCCTAGGTATGCTAATTGATATCAACATGAATTAGAAACTACATACTAATATTATAGATTTTCCGAAGGAAAGGTATGTAACTATAATGAATTTGTGAAATTAACCCTTAATGAAAAATTGCGCCACCTGTAATGATAACTATTTATTTTAATTATATTTTTTAGTTTATATTTGTTTACATGTCAATTTGAAAAATATATTACTATTATAAATGAACAGTTGTGTAGGTTTTTGAACAGTTGTCCTACATTTTTGAATACAGTAAATATTTAATTTATAGTGTTTGTTTTAAGAATATAACATTATTTTATAACTAGAATCAATTTTGTGACATATCTTAGATTCACAAAATCATTGCTAATATAGTTAAATCTAAATTTTATGATGGAATATCAATTCTAAAATAACTAAATAAAATGTTACCTATAAATATTATAAAGCTAATATATTCCATTGCCATCTTATTTATTGTACTTATATCTGTGGTAATACTTATGATTGAATATCAACAAATATAAGTATAGCTCAAAACAAACTATATATATATATATATATATATATATATAAGGATAAGGATAAGGATAATTTATTATTGCAAAAAAATTGTTAACAATAAATGGCTAAACAAAATAGTCAAATTGACTTTCGAGGTGTTTGGCCAGAGTAAATAATAATGCAATTACATATTATACATTCAAACATGTATATGTATAGAAGGATAATCAAAGGGAATATATAAGTGAAGGAAGCTTCGGGGTTGCCCAAATCCCATATGGGTAGCCCACACCCAGGAGTGTAATACTCAGTGATTTATTTAGCGTTTCAAACAATCAGAAATATAATCCCTATGTTAATCCATCCAATATTACATATTAGTAATTCATAATAATAAATAAATAATCACGGAGCTTAATAAAAGAAAACAAATAAAATAAAAATAATTTCTTTGAGGATCTGTTCCACAATTCTATCAATCAGCTTGAATAGTCACCATTAGTCCATCAAACATGTAAAATAAAATATAATTAGTAAATAGCTAGGTAAGAAATTTTTAATTTTTTTATAAATAACTTAATAGGTTTTATAATTTTTAATTTGTTACTTAGATTATTCCATAATTGAATACTTGCATAATGTACAGCATAACAACTAATATTAATTCTACATTTCGGTATAATAAATCTATTTTTAGCCCTAGTACAACTGTTCGAACAAAGTACAAACTTTTGTAATAGTTTAGTTCTGTAGACTCTATTAAAAGCATAATGTGTATTTTTTAATAATGTGACTTTAACTAAGTCAACTATTTTCAATATATTATGTCTTTTATAAATGAAGTTGATATTAGTTCTCCGGGGTAGTTTATAAATACATTTAAGTACCTTGTTTTGTAATACAATAATGTTGTGTACTACTGATTTATAATTAGAGCCCCATGACGAACAACAATAACTTAATCTAGAGTGAAATAGTGCGTTATATAATAAAATTAATGATTTTATATTAATTTTATTACGCAGTTTATAAAAGACAGCTACAATTCTAGATAAATTTGATATATATATATATATATATATATATATATAGAGGGATATTTGCAACCTAAAAGGCCCACCATGTATATTTGTATATATATTATATAAAGGCCCATATTGAATAATGCATATTTTTTAACAACATTTTAATACGTTAACAATGGTATTACGCTGATTGTTATACTAAAATTTTATTTTTTTAAAATCATTATCATAGGATATACGTTTTTTGCAGGGCCTCTATATTTTTATACATGTACTCTATGTATTTGTTGAGCTTTAAAGGCCCACTATAATATTACATTATAATTACCACCATAAAAGCCCAAATTTATATATACCACCATAAAGGACGCCAGACTGGCGTCGCCAGTTATAGGTTACCAGTAATATCGTACGAGGTAATTTCGTACGACATATTAAATTCAATTTATTTCATAATTATACATTTCTTATACGAATATATAATACAATCTATTATATCAATATTTAATGTATTATATATATATTCATATAAGAACTGTATATGAAATACATTTATTTAAAGATATAGAAACATAACTGTCCACATTTATATTTAATATAATAGTAAGGACATGTATAGCAATATCCTTGATAATAGTACAAATATACGTATATTTGATAAATAAAATAGCCTCTTAAAAAAAGTTTTAATTATAGAATTAATCAGGTATAATATTTTATTATTTTTATGTATAAAGATTATTATTATTATTATTATAATAAATAAATTTTAATTTATTTATTTAATATCATATAGAATTAATCAGGTATAATATTTTATTATTTTTATGTATAAAGATTATTATTATTATTATTATAATAAATAAATTTTAATTTATTTATTTAATATCATATAGAATTAATCAGGTATAATATTTTATTATTTTTATGTATAAAGATTATTATTATTATTATTATAATAAATAAATTTTAATTTATTTATTTAATATCATATATATTTTAAAGTAAACCTAACATTTAACACATTAAATATGCCTGGATAATCCAGTGGATATAAATTATGAATATATAATATATAATTAAATTATGATTATAATGGAATTCAATAATATTGAACTAATAAACTTAATTTTTAAATTAATTCATTTATAATATTCATTATTATAATGAATATAATGATTATAATATTATAATATAATTTAAAATTATTTAATGAATTTAATTAATTATAAATTTAATTTATATAATTTAAATTTAAATATAATTATTATATTTTATTATCATTATGATAATAAAATTATGATAATCATTATGATAATCATAATAATAATAATTATGTTAGTTGATGCACTACAGCATATCTTTATATTTAATAATTACATACTATATAATACTTACAATTTAACTATATTATTATAATATAATATATAATATAAAATTATATAAATAAAATATTAATAAAATATAATATAACTATATTAATATTAATATTATTTATTATTATAATATATGTAATACTTCAATATACGTATATCATATATTTAATTATTTTATTTAAAATAACCAGACTTATAGTCTAGAGGATAGAGTGTTAGTCTAAAGGTTGAGAGGCCACGAGTTGGAATCTTTACTTTGTAATTTTATAACTTTTTAATAAATTATTATTATATTTTTATCCATTTTTAATATGTGTATTTAATTTTATTTTTTGATAACACTATAATTTATACTAAATTTTGTATCATATATTTAATTACTATTTTTTACTAATTTTATGTATAATGAATATAATTGTTATACATTATTATATATTATTATAATAATAATGATTATAATAATTATTATAATCTTATTAAAGAATCCTTATAATAATGAATAATAGCGAAAATGTATAGTCGTATGATAAGGAACATAGATAGGCCTATCCTCTACAACGCAACAACAACAACATTTAATTTAAATTTTTGTACTCCCATGAGCTCCTCTCCCATCTATAACAATCATTCCCCTGCACCTGCACCCCACCTATCTCCACAACCCACTTTTTCTACATCTTCACTGCTCACCCCACCACCCAACCCTTCATCCCAAACCATACCCCAGTCACCCCCAACTCTCCCACTGTTACTACCATCTCTACTATCCCCACTCACCTATCCCCTGTTACTAAACGATCACAATCCATCACTTCCGTAGCTAAATCCCCCTCATTTAATAACCCTCACCGCTCATGCATACCTCCCCTACTTCCCCCCAAATCTGATAAAATTGCATGGAAAATAATTAATAACCCTCCCCCCCCCAACACTCCACTTATTAACTTTCTTGTCGGTAAATTACCAACTGTCTCCCATACAATCATTGGTGCCATTGAAACAGGTAATGACACAGCCTATCTGAAAAAGCTTTTTGCCTCCATCAATATCCACTCCCAGCCACATATACACTATCACTGTATCCCACACTTACCCAACTCTACTTCTCCTCCAAACTACCAAAACCCCTATCCATCACCTATCTTGATCATCATTCCAAAAACACTGTTATCCGCTATATCCACCTCCTAAAAAACTCACCCTTTCAAGTCAGGTTCTGTGAACCCCTCAACAATTCCCAACTTCTTGATCGTAAAGTCTGCACCTCCACCTTCAATCACCTGAACTCCTCACACCCCATCCCCAACTTTAATTACGTTGTCCTCGGCACGAACAATTTTCACATCGCCTTAATTTAATGTGCCCCTCCTGATATTGTGATACCCTAAATTCCCCTAAGTATACCTCTCCCCTTATTTCCTACTCACCCAACACATCCCTCTCCCGCTCCTTTCCCTGACTTCCCTTAAATCATACTTTTCCCCCTCCCCACAATTAACCACCCTCCACCCCACCTTATTTCCCTCAACGCTGTTCTTATCAATGCACGCTCTTTTCGCAATAAAATCCCTTCTGTAATGTCCTTCATGACTGACCATGACCTCGAAATCTTATTCATCACATGGCTATCTCCTATGGATTCTCCTCACATTGCTGCTCTTAACACACACCCTACTGTTTCATTCACAACCCTCGCGACTCTCCCCATCCCGGTGGCGGAACGGGAATACTTTACAAATCTTCTCTAACTATCTTTAATATTTCCTATCACTTGTTCTCCCACTCTGAAGCCCTCATCTGCGCCATCAGTTCACCTTTCTCTCGTACATTCAACATTTCCCTTTTCTACTGTCCTACCTCTCCCAACATCAATTTAATCCTTTATGAATTTAGCTTATTTCTACCCACTATCACCTCTAATATAATCATACTAGGCGATTTCAACATACCCAACCCACCTATGATCCAGTCCGTAAATACATTTCTCACCTCATTCGACCTTGTACAACACGTCACCTCCCCCACCCATGTCCATGGTAACACTTTAGACCATATATTTTCCCCCAAAACTAATAAAATTGTCACTGACCCTTCCATCGGAACACTCTTCTCCGACCACTTTCTCATATTCCTTATCCATAGTCACCCCAAACCCACCAGACCCCTCACTACCAGAATCTCATGCAAATTCCATAGCCTCCCCATTCCTGCTTTTATCTGCGATCTTTCTTCCCTTCCAACCTCAACGTCTGCTGAACTCAATACTTCTCTCTCATCCACCCTCGATAAACACGCCCCTTATTCACTAAAACCTCCATCACACGCCCTGACGTATCCTGGTATACTATATTCCTACTGAAACAAAGGCGAATCCTTCGCAAAGCCGCAAAATCGTATCTCAAACATCCCTCCCCTACTATGATAACCTAACAAATCTCCACCGTAATGCTATTTCTACCGCCAAAGCCTCACACATCACTCACAAATTTGACAAACTCGCTAATGACAGTAAGTCTATACATAGACTTTCTTCTCAACTTCGTTCACTTAAATCTCCTCTCCCCACTGTCACCCCTGAAGAACTACCACTCTTCTTTGACAAATCTTTCAACGAGAAACTTTCCACCATCCTTTCCACCCTTCCCACCCCTGTCATTCACATCACTCCCATCACCTTTCCTTTATCCCTTGAAAAATGTGAATCTCTCCCATTTGATCAAATCATCTCCCTTCTCAAATCTACCTCCACAACATCATCCCTTGACCCTCTTCCCCTACCAATACTAAAGAAGATAATTAACACTTTGCAACCCCCCTTCATCAAGTCATTTGCGGTTCACTTTCTTCCGGCTCCGTCCCTCCCGATTTCAAAAAAGCAGTCATTACCCCTATCCTTAAAAAGCCCCACTTTGATTCTCTGTCTCCCTCCAACTACCGACCCATCTCTAACCTCTCAATCCATTCTAAGATCCTTGAACGTGTTATATCCTCCCAACTTATCACATACCTTACAACCAATAAAATACCAACATCTTCCAAAGCGCCTACATCCCCCACAAATATACTAAATCCGCCCTAACCCTCATTACCTCCGACTTACTATCTGGCTTTAACAATAACCGTGGCACTATTCTCTTCCTTCTCGACATGTCCTCCGCTTTCGACACCCTTGACCACAATGTCCGAATATACAGACTCTCCGCCATCGGCATCACCGGCATTGCCCTCAACTGGTTAACCTCCTACATCACCAACCGCTCTTCCTCAGTCAGGAGTAATACATATTATTCCCCCATCCACTCTATAACCTACGGTCTCACCCAGGGCTCTGTCCTCGGCCCACTCCTCTTCAATATTTACCTCTTCCCCATATTTGAAATCTTCACTGACTAACCCGACATCTCCTTACATACTTACGCCGACGACCTTCAACTATATCTTAACTGCACATACTTCCCTACTTATGCCCCTGACCGACTCTCCTCCTATATCAAGTCCATACACCAATGACTTACCTCCAACTTCCTAAAACTTAACCCCACTAAAATGGAAGCTATATATCTCAACTTACATCTGCGCTCCTCCACCCTCCCTGAACCACCCCATCTTACTCGACACTACGTCACTCCCCTACTCTCAACACGTCCGAAACCGTGGCTTCCATATTGATACCACCTTTTCCCTTGACTCCCATCTTACACATATGCAATAATCCATCCACTACCACCTACATTGCCTCCTCTTAATCCGACGCTCCATTCCCCTCACCATCGCTATTACCATTGCCTCCTCTTACATCATCCCCCTATTCGACTATTGCAACTCCCTTCTCTTTAACCTCCCTGAATACAAACTCATCAAACTACAGCTACTCCAAAACTCTGTAGTTAGCTTCATCCATGTACTTCCCCGTCGTTTTTCTGACTCCATTACACCTCTCCTAAAAAACTACACTGGCTGCCAGTCCCCTACCGCATAAAGTACAAAATCTCCTACACAAAGCTATTCACCACAACTCCCCTGACTACATTTCCTCCCTCCTACATCTACACACACCCATCACTCCTCTCCAAACCCGTTCCTCCAACACATTTATCATTACCACTCCCCATCTACACAAACGCTACTCTTCCAATATACGCTCCTTTGCCCCATAGAGCTCTCTGCCCCTTACCACTGAAACTCCCTACCCAATCACCTACGAATTATGTTATCATAACAGTTATGTTAACAAATACATCAACTCCCTCCTTTAAACGCCACCTTAATACTTATTACACAACAAACAGTAATATCAGCATAATAGCAGCATAACAGCATATGCTAGAGCCTCAAATGTTTATAGACATTTAATAGCAGCATAATGGCAGCATAATAGCACGATATAAACATTTGAGGCTCTAGCATATGCTGTTATGATGCTCTTACTGTTAGCTGGGTACTTCTCCCTTGCCTTCCCTCCTACTCAATAATTCCCTCCCACGGACGACGTCCGTCGGACGTCGTCCGTGGGAGGGAATTATTACGGATTACGCCGTCCGATTATTAATCCGTCGGACGGCCGATTGCTCACGCACTGATGCAGTCCATAAACCAAAAAAAGTAAGTAAATAAGTATACTAGTCAGATATTTAAGGAAAAATGAAAATAGTAGAACTAAAACTACTAAATTACTAGCACTCAGAAGAATGATCGAGGGAGTTAAACATAAGTATCTATAGATCTAATTCTATAGAACTAATCCTAATATGTATCGACTTAAAAGAAAGCTTTTGATACACAGAGGGAAAATTATTATGATACTGAAATCTTACGTGATACTCAATCACTGACTCAGTGACTCAGTAGCATACTCAGTATCATACTGAGTCAGTAGTACCTATCATACTGGAGGAGTAATTATTATATTTGATTACGTTAGTTTAAGCAATCAGGAATAACTTTAGATTTAATAATTACAAACTATATAATACTAACAAATTAACTATATTATATAAATAAAATATAATATTAAACTCTATTAATATTAGCTATTATTATAATATATGTAATACTATACGTATATCTGAGATTTAATTATATTTAATAAAATAACCAGAATTATATATAATAAGGCTATAGTCTAGAGGCTAGTGTGTTAGTCTATAATTTATAAAGATTGAGAGGGCCCGAGTTAGAATCTCCATTTTGTCATTGTATAATTAATTATTTTTATAATTTTATCCATTTTTATAGAGTATTTAATTTGTAATAACTTTTTTGATAAAACTATAATTTATACTATAGTATATTTAGTAAAATAAAAGGCACATTTCTTATCATAGATTTAATCACTGTTGTATAATTTTTTACTAATTTTATGTATAATGAATATAATTTTTACACATTATAATAATGTATTATTAATGATTATTATATATTATTATAATAAAAAATCCTTATAATAATGAATCATAGCGAAAATGCATAATCGTATGATAAGGAACATAGTTAGGCCTATCCTAGTCAGGTATTTAAGGACAAATTAAAATAGTAGAACAAAAACTACTCAATTACAAGCAATCAGAAGAGTGATCAAGGGAGTTAAACATAAGTATCTAGAACTAATCTAAACTAATATGTATCGACTTAAAAGAAAGCTTTTGATACTATACACAGAGGGAAAAATTATTATGATACCAAAATCTTACGGGATATTCAGTATCATACTGAAGGAGTAATTATTAATTAAATATAATTATTATATTTGATTACGTTAGTTGAAACAATTAGGAATAACTTTAGATTTAATAATTACAAACTATATAATACTAAAAAATGTACTATATTATATAAATAAAATACAATATAACCATTAGTTATTATTATAATATATATAATACTTCAATACGTATATCTTAGATTTAATTAGTTTATATAAATAACCAGAATTGTAGTCTAGATGCTAGAGCGCTAGTCTAAAGATTGAGAGGGCCTGAGTTAGAATCTGGACTTAATAATTTTTATTTAATTTTATCCATTTTTATAGTGTAATTAATATTGTATCACTTATTTGATAAAACTATAAGTAATACTATAGTATATTTAGTAAAAGGCAACTAATCTTAATATGTATCGACTTGAAGAAAGCTTTTGATACTATACACAGGGAAAATTATTATGATACCGAAAACTTACTGGATACTGGAGAACTTAGTGATGAATATTAACGGGAAGCTTCTCATGACTAGAACTAGAAGACGAGGAAGTCAACCAGAAAGTTACAACATTACTCAGTAGCGGGATACCGGTGAGAGAGTAGCTATTAATAACTGTGATGTTTGGAGATATGTCATTGTCTGGGAAACGAGAATCACGAAATAAGCAAGTAAGAAAGCAACTAAACAGATGTATCATGAATATTATATAGTATGTCATTACTAAAGTATGAAACATATTTTCTAATGTTACATTATATATTAATAGTTACTAGATTTTAAAAATAAAGATAACAAATTTATTAATTAATGTTTAGCTAATACTTGCACAATAATTTTATATATAATCTTTGAACATATACTTGACTTATATAAATTATGAATTATTTTAGTATACTAAACATACCATACATGTATTATATATTCGCATATATATAATTATAAATAATTTAAATTATTATATATCTGGAAGTTAACTTTTATTTATACAATATATAATTTAAGAAGTATATACCAAGGTGTATATGGATTATTAGTGATAGGGGTAATAATGATAGTATCGATTGCATGGTGTTCTGATCACAAAGACACAATATTAATTGGCGTATACATCCAACACTGTAAAGTAAAAGTAATCTGATCACTTTGTATATACTATAGTATAAATATGAATAATAATATAGGATGATTATGTAATAGGTGGAATAAAAGGGAATATCTGGGTTAATACCAAGATGTAACAAGTATGACGAATACGATTAGATCAAGGTAGTTAATAGGTTTTTTCGATGTGAGTTCCGGTGTAGTTATGACAGGTATGTCTGAAAGTATATCAGGAGGGACGAGGCGGATGTCGGTGGATATCACACTGATTATCTGTTTATAGGCCATGGATTCATGGTTGAGGGCCGCAAAATAATAGCCGGTCACCACTTATGTGTTATGGGGTTGTGATATCGGAAATGTGATTTCTCGGAGAGATACTGCCGGGGTATTTTGATAAATAGTTACATACAAGGAGATAAATTTTCTCCTTGTAATATAACATATCCGATCCTACGTATTTCCATTGTGATTCAATGGCATCATCGATTCTTTTCTCTGCTTGTGATGTTTCACGTAACATTTATTGCAGTTGGAGATATCCGTGATGTCATATCTTATACCATGCCACTGGACATGTACATGAACCAGAGTAATAGTATTGACTATTCCAAGATGTGGTACCTGGAGTATCTGTAAAATAAGCAGTAATGAATTATTGGGTATTAACATTTGTATTACATAGATAGATATATTTTATTCATTTCTCTAATACATACAATTTGAATACAATGGAAAAATGTTTTTTTTGTAGGTTTTATGGAAGTAAGATGAAATTGCATACATTGTAGTAGGTGTTTATGTATTTTAGGATAATAATTGATGCTTGGATATTATCATGTAGAATCACTAATTGATTATACAACCGAAGTTGCATTATGTCTTGAGTAAATCTATAAAAGCATATGTATATATAAAATAAGGAAATTACTCAAACTTACTATATTAATATAGCCATATACTATACAAATGTAATACATAGCATGTATAGTTTTATAAAGAATAATTTACTCAAATTGATTTTATATTATACAAATTAATTTATAATTAGTTCAATTGATTTATTAGTTAATTTAGTTTTTCTTTACAACATTTTTAATAAAAAATAAATATTAAAAAAAATTAATAATTATATCTATAAAGTATAAATGGTTTACATATAATAATAATAATATTACATAGAGTATATCCATATACTCTATGTAATTTATATAGTATATAGCCATATACTCTGTGTAATTTATATAAATAAACTTATATTACATAGTATTTATAGTTTTAAAAGAATAATTTAGATAAATTGATTTTATATTATACAAATTGATTTAGTTTCAATTGATTTATTATATTAATTTAGTTTTTCTTTTTAAAATTGTAATAAAAAAGATATGGTTATATAATCAATTATTAAGTATGTCACCAGTTGTATATATCACCATGCATACATACATATGTCCATTTTCAATTACAATGTAAATTCACCAATACCATGATATATGCCTATAAATATTACCATTTATCAATTATAATATAAATTCACCTATGCCATGATATAAACCCTAAATAGTAATTGTATTGTTAATGATTTCAATTATTATTATAAAATCAATTCAAGTATTTGTTATAATTCATTTTATATAATAATTTATATTTTCATATAAAAATAAATGAATTTTATAAAATATAAATAAATTAATATCTATTTTCAAATATAAAAATATTTTGTATATAAATAATATTTAAAATGTATATATGTAATACAAATAAAAATAGTATTCATTTTTATATGGATGCATATATTTGTACCCAGATTGGATATACCTATTTACATATACTCAATCTGAGTAATAAATATAGCGTGTTAAAATGCTGGGTATATATTAGTGCTGTAAAATTTCCAATACTTGGTTGTTCTCAAACTTCAAATCTTTAAAAAAATATCAAGTTCTCGAGAAATCTTAGAAATCTTTTAAGAATATTTTAAAATAATTTAAAAAAGAAAAAAATTAGATATTAATTAATTAATTATTATTAATATTAAATAAATGTATACATAATTATTGTTAATTAATAATAATAATTAATTTATAAAAAATTATTAATTAATAAATTAGAATTGAATAATTATAATTATTAAAATAATATATAATTATTAATGATAATATATAAATTTTAATTAATAATAATAATTGATAAATAATTATTAATTGCTTATTGAATACTTTACTATTCTAATAATCCTATATCTCATTTTATTCACCATATAAGGTATATGCTATAGCAGGCCTGCTATATATATATAAGGACACATTGTCCTTGATGACATTATTCTATTTTAAATATGTTATTATATAGGTAGCATAACAGATAATCAAAATAATAGTGTACATTTTAATGGATATTTTATATAGTTGAAAGAAACTTAAGTTGTAGTAATTACTACATAATTATGTTAATCGGTCATTACCCGAAATGATACCCGAACCAAGACTAAATTTAAAATAAAGATTCGAGACCATAAAATATTTCCAAATACCCGAAAATCAAAGATTTGAAATGAACCCAAAAAAAATTTTGAGATTTGAAATTTTACAGCACTAATATATATATATCTACAGTGGGTAATATATCTGGATACTAGTGATATAAAACGAGCCGTGTTTTTGTATATTTGTTATAAATATCATATATGTATACTTTATATTGCTTACTTGCTTATTTCGGGATTCTTTTTATTGATTCCATGACAGTTCCAGACATCCATTTAATAGACTTCCAAACATCACGATTCATTATATCTGCTTGAAAATTAATTTCTCGTAGACCAGTATCACGCTCCAGATTATTTATATATGAATCAGGTGGTCTTTCATGCCTTCTAGTTCCATGGGTTGACTGCCACACAACCAGATGCGAAACTAAAATGTATAAATAATGTACATATATAATATAAATACATTTATATTACATAGAGTATATAGCCACATACTCTATGTAATACATAGTTTTATAAAGAATAATTTACTCAAATTGATTTTATATTATACAAATTAATTTATAATTAGTTCAATTGATTTATTAGTTAATTTAGTTTTTCTTTACAAAATTGTAAAAAAAAGATATGGTTATATATAATCAATTAATAAGTATAATATCACTTGTATATATTACCATGCATAAATACATATCAATTATAAATTATCAATTACAATGTAAATGCACCAATGCATTGATATATGCTTATAAATATTCAGATTTATCAATTATAATATAAATTCAACTATGCCATAGTATAAATAGTACCCTAAATAGTAATTGTATTGTTAATGATTTCAATTATTATTATAAAATCAATTCAAATTATTTGTTATAATTAATTGTATATACAAATTTATACTTTAATAAAAAAATAAATTAATTTTATAAAATATAAATAATATTTAAAATGTATATATGTAAATTACATAATGTAATACAAATAAAAATAGTTTATTAATTGTATTGTTAATGATTTCTATTATTATTATAAAATCAATTCAAATTATGTGTTATAATTAATTATATATACAATTTTTACTTTAATAAAAAAATAAATGAATTTTATAAAATATAAATAATATTTAAAATGTATATATGTAAATTACATAATGTAATACAAATAAAAATAGTTTATCTTTTTGTTATTAATCTTTTTATTAATCATTTAATTCATTAATAATTATCAATTGATTATAATCAAAGAAATTTAGGGCGTTTTCATATGTAAGATATAGGTGCATATATTTGTACCCAGATTTGGTATACCTATTTACATATACCCATTCTGAGTAATAAATATAGCGTGTATATGATATAAAAGGCTGGATATATATTAGTGCTGTAAAATTTCAAATACTTGGTTGTTCTCGAGCTTCAAATATTTAAAAAAGTATCAAGTTCTCGAGAAATTCAAATATTTTAAGAATATTTTAAAATAATTTAAAGAAAAAAATTAGATATTAATTAATTAATTATTATTAATAATATATAAATTAATACATAATTATTGTTAATAAATAATAATAATAATAATTAATAAATTAGAATTGAATAATTAATAATTATTAATTAGTAAATTATAATTGAATAATTAATAATTATTAATATAATATATAATTAATAATACATAATTATTAATTAAAAATAATAAATGATAAATAATTATTGAAATAATATATAATAAATAATTAATAATATATAATTTATTATTATTAATAATAATATATAAATTTTAATTAATAATAATAATTGATAAATAATTATTAATTACTTATTGAATACTTTACTATTCTAATAATCCTATATCTCATTATATTCACCATATAAGGTATATGCTATATATATAAGGACAACCTGTCCTTGATAACATTATTCTATTTTAAATATATTATCATATAGGTAGCATAACAGATAATCAAATTAATAGTGTACATTTTAATGGATATTTTAAATAATTGAAAGAAACTTAAGTTGTAGTAATTACTACATAATTATTATAATCGGTCATTACCTGAAATGATACCCGAACCAAGACTAAATTTAAAATAAAGATTTGAGACCATACAATATTTCCAAATACCCGAAAATCAAAGATTTGAACCGAACCCAAAAAAAATTTGAGATTTGAAATTTTACAGCACTAATATATATACAAAGATTTTCCGAAGGAAAGATATAACACTTACGCGAAATCGTGTAATTCGAATTTGTATACAAAATACCCTGGTGCCACCTATAGCGGGTTACTTTTAGGAACTATGTGTTATTTATAATGTAAATTCGTATTTAACTATACACTTTTAAAATGTTAAATAATATGCTTTAAATTAATATTTATATGATGAAAACTAAGTGTTCATTACTAATATATAACAAACAAATATGATATGTATGTTTTAAATGCTATAAGTATATATTTAGTGAGTAAAAGCTAATTTATATTGCATGTAATTTAATAGAGCAATGAAAACATTGTTGTATGCAAACAGAGCCGAACCAAAATCTATTTCAGTGATTTCGATACTACTGCTAGCAGCGGTTGGGGCTATAACTAAATTACGTTGCATGCATAGGGAGTGTTATATCTTAGCTTCGCAAAATATTTGATATATATCTACAGTGGGTAATATATCTGGATACTAGTGATATAAAACGAGCCGTGTTTTTGTATATTTGTTATAAATATCATATATGTATACTTTATATTGCTTACTTGCTTATTTCGGGATTCTTTTTATTGATTCCATGACAGTTATAGACTTCCAAACATCACAATTCATTATATCCGCTTGAAGATTAATTTCTCGTAGACCAGTATCACCCTCGAGATTATTTATATATGAATCAGGTGGTCTTCCATGCCTTCTAGTTCCATGGGTTGGCTGCCACACAACCAGATGCGAAACTAAAATGTATAAATAATTAAATTAAATCTATTAACTCATGCTTATTAAAGGCATCATTTAAGTGTTAGTCTCAGTTTTCATAAGATCAATATAGTTTTAGTGTCAGAATCATTGTTTTGTATATAAAACGATAATAATTGCATTATAATAAATAATACACAATACAAACTATTAGATAAGGAAAATAGAGTGTGAATTGATAAGATTCTTAATATATTCATAAAAGCAAAAGTCAAATCAGCCAATTATCAATTGCATAATATTAGAATTATAAGAAAAACAATAACTATTAATACATGTAAATTTCTAATTCAAAGCCTAGTTATATCTATATTGGACTATTGTAATATACTTTTAATTAATTTACCTGCTTATCAGTTAATGCCATTAAATAAAATAATGTGATCATCAATACGTGTATTATATAAATTACCACCAAGACCAATAGATACGATCAGTATAACTGAACGAATACTACAACAACACCTAATACTAGTAGGCTATTACCAATTAATTGCCGCATTATTTATAAAGTACTGGTAACTACACATCTTACAAAAATATAATGATACTAGTGATTTAAAACGCGCCGAGTTGAATGATCATTCGAGATGAATCTTCATCGATTTGGGTAATATATTGATTTATCAATATTACCTAAGGGTGATCTAGCATTAATTAGTGTAATAGCAAATATTTTTTGTAGCAAATATATAATACTCCCTATCTACGCAATGTAATTAATACTCAGGCATCACACTGCTAGCAGTAGTATTGAAATCACTAAAATAGATTTGGTTTGGTTCGGTTTCTATACAACAATATTTTCATTGCTCTATTAAATTACATGCAATATAAATTAGATTTGACCTGCCATATAGAATTATATAGAATTTAAAACATATATATCATATTGCTTTGTTATATATTAGTAATTAAATTAGTAATGAAAACTTAGTTTTCACCATATAAATAATAATTTAAAGCATAATATTTTACATTTAAAAGTGTATATTTTATATGAATTTACATTATAAACTACAAATATTTCTGAAAATTGACTCTATATAGAAGGTGCTGTTAGTTTTTGTATACATAATTAAATTACACGATTTCGCATGAGCGTTATATTTTTACTTAGTAAATCTTTGATAATAGAAGTGATTTATCAATGATGGTTAGTCATTTAACAGTGATTGATTTTAAGTAAGTATCGTAAGATCCATTTTTTATTTTGGAGATGATAAGTATTCGTAAGTAAATTAAGAATAAATTTCACATTATTTATCAGTTTATTTTGTATAGCATGGTATAAAATATGGATGTGGGTACACATGTATATGTATATATATATATATGTATTGTAGATAGGAGAGCATGTATGAATAATATTGTATAGTCATTATCAGTTGTATTATGTAATAGAATGTAGTTTCGGTTTATAAAGTAATTTTGACAAAAGTGGTGTTAAAAGTAATATTTCAAAGAGAAATTAAAAATTGTTTTTGAAATAGAAACTGGATAAATATTTAGATGAGTGAGTTTAGATATGATTATGAGATGATTATATTTATATTGACCTTTGAGAATGGGTCCATCGTATATCGTCAGAGCATCCCTGATTGACCGGTATGGACGCATATGTAAATCGATATGCGATATAACAGTTTCTAGGTATGACTCCTGTGAATGTTTTCGTCGTATTCTTGTTCACTTTTACCAAATATGCAGATTTCATTGATGACGATGGTACCAGGACAGTATTCTAGTATTATGTCCATCAGTTCCTAGAACAAGTATTGACTTATATTTAGACCAAATTGAAATAGAGTAAATACGTATCTACCAAATATACAACTAAATATAGTTAGGTAGCTTGAGAGTTTAAGCCATAAAACAAACAAGGTCCATATTCATAATCATAGTCTAGGATATTTACTTAGCTCCTCCCATACCTAATAATATATGTTTACAATTCAATTCACTCGCTCGCCACCGCCTGCAATTTTTCGATATATTTTGAACAAAATTATCGTTATTTAAAGAGCTCATATGATTATATTTTTTAATATCTGCGGCTATAACTTAGTTATTACATTAATCTTTATTACATATATTTATTTATATGTGTATAACTAGTAGTATACATTTAATGTAATTTTAAATATTAAATGTGATTATAAAATATAATAATAATAAATATGATTTATGATATAAGTTATTTTGTATAAATTTCGGGAATCAGAGTTACAATAGCAGATATTTAAAAATATAATCATCTGAGAATTATAATAGTGATAGTGGCTGATCTAAATAGATTACAAACTTGTTTATAAATTTTATATATTAATAAATAATTTACGACATAGTTATCTGATAATTAAGTTATAATATTGATAAATATATTATTAAATATATTAGAATAAAGTATGCCTGCAAAAGGGTATAATGAATAAATATAAAACACATAATTCAGGAATATTATATTCTATAGAATAATTTTGACAAATATATTGCGAAAATGCGTATACATTTATATGTTCATAATTATTTGTACTACATACTATGTAGTACGTACCTAATTATCATTGTAATTATAATAATTATGATAATTATACAATTTTGAATTTAAATATACAATTTAATGTAAAACTATAATATAATATATTATAATTAAATGTAGTTACTATAATAGTATATATATATATAGTATATTATATACTATATATAATTATATTATATTTAATATATTATAATTATATATAGTATATAAGCTGTATACGCACTAACGGGAATTTTATTTTAGAAAAAAAAATAATTTTAATTCTTACAATGTATCATATAGTTACTACTTTGATAAGTTAACTTAAATTATAAATAGTAGATTATATTCTTATATTTATGTATTGAAATATATATTTAACACATCTATAATATAAATAAATAAATCAGATTTATTATTTCATGTTGTAAATCATGAAATAATGGAGAAGTTAATAAACAAATGTATTTGTTTTTTTTTGCAAGAACTTCCCAAATAAATATTTAATATCATATTAGATTATTTAACCTAGTAACCGTTGAACTAAATATAAATATCATATTTAATATTGATGAGTATTATTCATTGAATATATAAATTATAGGTGATTATTATAATAATATTATATCATATTAAATATAGTTAAAATTATAATAATATAACAATGAAATATATATATAATATAAACGAAAATGTATTATCCTAATAATTATTATTATAATAGTAATTTAATACATATATTATATATTTAAATAAAATTGCCGTTAGTCCGTTGCAACCGTATACAATTAATAGTTATAGTATACTATATTATATTATATATAATATATAATAAATTATATAATAATTATATTATTTTTATATAATTTTAAATTAAATTTTATATTTAAATTAAAAATTGTATAATTATAATTACAAGGATAATTAGGTACATACTACATACTATGTAGTACTAATAACTATGAACATATACATTTATACGAAATTTAATATTCAAATTCATCTATATTTCAAAATAATTTTGAATCGAAATTGTTAAAATCTTCGGATATAGGTTGATTGAGTTTTAAATTATATATATATAAATATATATTAAATTAAACATCGTATAATGATCATAATTATTATAATACAATTACAATTATAATTATTATAATAATAATAATTATAATTAAATATAATTAAATATCGTATATACGCAATAACTTATTATTGAATAAGACCGTAAGAAAAATAGTGTGTAATTAAATACAATTTTAAATTGAATTTTAATCAAATAAACATGATACAGTAGTTATTTATCTATTCACATTATTTATAATTATTTATACATATATAAAACTATATATGATATATTTATTATACTAACATAATTCATAACGTATGTATTTATGTCTTAAATAAATAATAATTTAGAGAAATACACTGGTGTAATATTATTAAAATATCTAGGTCAAATGGGTCAATATTTTATTAATTTTAACAAAGATTGCAGAATATTTATAATATTCATGATCTGGATCTGATAATATATATATATATATTTTTAATGTATTAAATTAATTAAAAATATATATTTTAAAATATCCACTTTATGATTATATTAAAATATACAAAATATGCAGAATTATAAATAAAAATATTTGGTCATGTCAGAAATATAATATATATCCATGTATGATACTAAAAAGTGACTTTTATACGTGGTCCTTTAAAGTGGTCTTAGGACATATACGAAATATATACGACCTACTTTTTAAGTATAATTTAAGTGACCATTTTATATACAATCAAATTCATGTAATGTGTATATTGTTAAGTAAGTGAATATTTATAAGATTGTAAAATTTCATGTAATGAAATCATATATTTAATAGTGTATTTATACCGTGAAATAGAGAGGACCTCATTTGGGGGCCTCTATATTCACTGGTCCTATTAGGTGGCTGTGAATGTACATATGTGCGTTTATGGTGGCAATGGCCCATGTATATATATATATATATATATATATATATATATATATATATATATATATATGAATCACATATATATTATCCACCTTTTCTGATGAAAAGTTATGTTCCTTATTTTTTGAGAATTTTGATTCTACAGTTATTGATATCTGTAATAAAATAAATAATATTGTTATAAATTAGGATATTAGCAAAGCCCTAGGGCTTTAATATTAGTACTCATTTACTACCCGTTCATACAGCCTATTCTTCATTTGATACCTTTAAAGAGAATTCTCCCTCCTTCAATTGTTGATATCTATGATTTATAATTACTACATCGTCATTTTTTGATCCTCGAGGGGAAGATCTTCCCCTTGCTGTCCTTAAAATATTTCTAATATTATTACACCTCTCTTCTCTACAATTATATTAAATTATATATATATCATGATATAATTATCAATAGACTAATAGGTAAAACTGGATATGTTTTAAAAATATCAATTCTACTTATTAAAGATAGCATATATATAGGCTATAACCTATATATATATATATATATATATATATATATATATATATATATATATATATAGAATATATTCGGTTAAGATTCATAATTATATTTCAGGTGAGATTATTTCATTATACGGGGTTCCACAGGGATCCACAATAAGACTTATATGAATGAATATGTGTATTTACATTCGTTAAATTACAATTATCACTTTTTACAAATTCCCCGTCCTCTCGATACGTAGTGTCTCTCTATGTTGGAAGTTCCCCTACAATGTTATATTTATATTTTGTATTCTAGCTAACTTTTCTCCTAGGTCCGGTAAAGGTTACTCGAAGAATTGGTTTTAAAATTTATTTCGAATCAGATCATGTCACTCTTCTGACGGAACTAGTTTTCACGAAGATTTCTTGAAAATCATTGTAATATAGTTATGTATATATATAATATATATATATATATATATATATATATATATATATATATATATATATATATATATCGGGATCTGGATCGGCAAATGATCGGATAACGAATGGAGGATCGGGATCGGGATCTGGAAAATGATAGGATCGGCGATCCCGATCCATAAAAAAGGATCGGTGCCCATCATAGCATATACGATACTCTAATATTATGATATTAATTTATAAGAATATTAACAATATTTTAGTATTGTATTATTACATTGATATGAGATTGTATTGATCATTATTTTGAAATGTTTTCAAAAGTATTGCAAGACTAGGTAAAACCTACGTAGTAGGTCATAAACATAGAGCTAGAGAGAATTATTTTCTCTATGTTTATAAATAATAATTGTTATTTTTACTATAATAGAATTTAATCAATTGATATCATATAAGTAAACCACCGACTTTGACTCAACGTACATTGTAGGGGAGAGCGGGGCAGGTTGAGCCAGTTTTTATAAAAACACATGTATCTTATAATGTTATGAATATATTTTAATAAAATAAAGTGCATAAGATATATATAGTTTATGATCAATTAAAAACATTCATAAATCAGTGTAATGATAAATAATTAATTATATAATTACATTTTAATTTTTTTTTTAATTGGCTCAACCTGCCCCGTCTAATGGGGCAGGTTGAGCCAGGTAGAAAAAATGCAAAATTAAAGATATATTTAAAAAATAAACATAGTTAAAGTTATATATTTATATTTATTAGTATATTAACAAGTATATGCACCAATATTAATATCAAAAATCATGAAACTTTTAAGGCGAGAGGTTAGATTAGGAGAGAGGTTAGATTTTCTATGTTTTAATCCAGAATATAAACCAATTATTTAATTATTTAAAATAATTACTCAATTATATATTTAATTAATTAGATTATTATCATTATTTAAATAAGTCATTAATTAATTAAATAAATTAATGAATAAATATGTTTAATGATAAACGGGGCAGATTGACCATATGGTCAACCTGCCCCGTTTTACTATGGTCAACCTGCCCCATATCACTAGTATATATAAAAGTAATCTAATTAATTTGTGAGTGATAATTTTTTAATTTTTTATTTTATAATATATAGTATATTAAATATACTTTATTAATATACCATTAATACTACTATATTATTACAAAATATATTAATAATATAAAATTTAAACTTACTGTCCCACTAACGAGATTTTCATAAAATATTAATAATTAAATAATATTTTAATTAGTTAAAATAAATAATTTTTGAGTTGTTATACTAATGCTAAATATAATTGTGTATACATGTATTAAAAATTACATTACGATATTTATTAATAGCAGAAATAATTGAGATGACTCAACCTGCCCCTATGGTCAACCTGCTCCTATGGTCAACCTGCCCCGCTCTCCCCTACGTCGTACAATGAGTAGATATTTGTATCCAATGCAATGCATTTATATAAATAATTAATTAAATATATAAATTTAATTCACTATATAGTGACTATCATATAATCTATATGATATACATTCAATATATGCATTTAATTCAATTGAATTATTATTGAAATATAATACAATATATTAATAATAAATATTATTTACAATTATTAATAATTTATATTATGCTTAGGTAGGTACATATATGTATCGTACATAGGTATTATAACTACATATATATATATATTGTTTTGAATTATGAAATAAAATCGTATTAATTAAATATATAAATAATATTAATAATTTATGATCGGGATCGGAATCCGGATCGGGATCTGGATCGGGTAAGAAGCTTATGATCGGGATCGGGATCGGGAAAGGATCGGGCAATGAAGTGATGATCGGGATCGGGAAAATGATCGCATAAGAGAATACATAGATGATCGGGATCGGGATCGGCGATCCAGGAAAAAAGGATCGGTGCCCATCACTGTCACTACTCGTACGACGTAGGCGCTGGTATCACGTTGATAGATGCGGATGACAATATACGCATGTGATTACAAATACAATAATCGACACAAATATAACAATCATCATGCGTAAGAATGATATCATGGTATCTTTGCAGTGATTCTTTTTCGTATTCGATATTCGTAATTCGATCTCTGTAATTCATATTGGATAATCTTCGAAGGCACCGCATTCCCATATATCCTATGATAACAATATTTAATTCCCATGTTTTACAAACGTAAAGCAAAATCGAAATTACAAATGAGTGAATTAGGATCAGGTGATCGGATTGACGACATATGCATGTAATTTTTGAAATATAAGCGCTCAAGTAGTTTTTTAAATAAATTGATACCATACCAATTATATGTTCAAGTATAATGTTGAAAATAGTCGCTGATTGTAAACAACCTTATCTGATACAATTTACATTACAAATATTGCACTCATTGCAATCTTGTATAAGATTTGATTTATTTTAATACGTTATATATATTAATTTTGTATATTTTATATACTATATTATATCGAATACTTTTTTTAAAGTGACGAATATCAATACCTCCTATAACCTCGAGGTTATAGGAGATCCAAAGATTTTCCGAAGGAAGTTGCTTCGCAAGATCTTTGGGAGATCTTTCGAATATATGGGTTAACTGTTATTATTGTTCTAAATATTTAACGGAAATAACAGCCAGATAGAACATGTGATTGATGATACTTCTTCTGCTCTTAAACCAGCTTGTTTATATGAAATACTGTGTTCGGTAATTTGTTGTAATATTCGTACAATACCTTTAATATAACTTTAAATGAATGTGAAATTAGGTTTTTCGGATATTTTTATATTGTTGCAGGTTTCTTTTTTATGTATCATAACGAATTCTATTAATTCATATTCATATATGAATACTAGTATGAATATATTTTATGAATTTTATAAAAATTCATAAAAGATATTCACTAAATGTGATTTGATTATTCATATGTAAATCCGTATGTAAATTAGGAAAAATAATAAAATGTTTTAGCTTCAAGCTAAATTATTCCATGATTCTACTTATGTTATATGAATTATATCAATTATGAGGCTGCGGTTTTGTAATTTACTTGTATCAAAACTTCTTATAGGAGGTATATATAGCATGGCTAAAGGAAGCCATGGTTAAAGGAGGTCTTGCTTGCATTGGGTATTGGGATCCAATACAAGTCAATTTTATAGGTATTTATAATTAGTATATTATTATTATCTTTGTAATATGAACTATGATTGAACCTAATTTTATCGTACCATAAATGTATTTATTTTAGTTTTAGTTTAGGTTTATAAAGAAATATACATTAAATACTTAATTTCGAAGTAGCTACATCTTATTTACAAATAAGATGGGTAAACAAATGTCTTCTGGATCAGACTTGGTTTGTATTATATTATAAGTGTATTCTATACAAACCAGGTGTTATTATAATATTAAATATTAAATTTGAATTTGTAATAACATTTTATAAATTTCTAACAATTATTTTAGTATTATGGTATAAAGCGACGCGCCGATTTAAAAAAAAGAGACGCGGACCGAGTTTGTGATAGACGTTTATACGACATATATATTTTAAAGTATATATTTCTGTCACTCTCATATACTATAGGATATATAATATTGAAATATTATACACAACAAAATATAGAGATTTCGGGATACGATATTTTAATTTCCGTCACTTTTTTTTAAATATCGCGTGTATTTAAACCGTAATAAGGTATAGATTAAAAATTACCGTAATTTCAAATTATCCGCAAAACTAAATATTATAATGGCATCGCTATCGGAATGATATAATGACTACTTGATATGGTTGTGGTTTAAAACCGGCGCCAAAAATCGGTGACTAATAGTTTATTCAATATCGAAGCTCGCGCTTTCGTAGTTAAAACGCCCGGCTCTAGATATAGGCGTGTCATACTAGATAAACTACGACTATAGATATACTACGGACATGTATGTCCTTAGTATATACTACGTGTACATTGTACATTGTACAATGTACATGTAGTATGTATCTCTATATATATATATATATATATATATATATGTGTGTGTGTGTGTGTGTGTGTGTAGATGTTGTTATAAAGTATATATCTCTCTCTATATATATAAAATATATATATATATATATATATATATATATATGTGTGTGTGTGTGTGTGTGTGTGTGTGTGTATATATAACGTATGTATATATATATAGAGAGAGAGATATATATTACATGTATATTGTACACGTAGTATATACTAAGGACATACATGTCCGTAGTTTATCTAGTATGACACGCCTATATCTAGAGGCGGGCGACGCCGGGCGTTTCAACTACGAAAGCGCGAGCTTCGATATTGAATAAACTATTAGTCATAGATTTTTTGGCGCCGGTTTTAAACGTGTTCCCTTGATATAAGTATAGGATATAATTTCTATTTTAAAATAAAATATAATTGAAGATACTTCATTATGAAGTTTATATGTTAACTAGTATTAAATTAAGTATACTATTACGTATAGTCTATAAAGTGGGTATCCCACTACAAGTATTTCCGGCAACTTGCCGGACATATTGTAACTTTAAAACGATTTTCTATCAAGTTAACTACAATTGTAGTGGGATACCCATTACTTTCTCTCAACTTGCCTGAATAAATATAGTAACTTTATAGTGGTATCCCATTACAACTTGATAGAAAATGGTTTTAAAGTTACAATATTTCTTGAAATTTGCCTGAAATACTTGTAGTAGGATAACCCCTGCAGATAAATTATAAAACGTATTATAAAATTACTATTTGGAAGCCAAGAGATCTTTCTAAATAACATATATTGTACTTTGTATGAATACATATAATATATGTATTTATACAAAGTGATATATACATTCATATATGTAGATTTCTATTTTTTAATTTAAAAAGCCTATTATATTATATTTGTGTGTGTGTATGAATGTAAGAATGTGAGTGGCTGTTAATCTGCGAATATATCAATTGTATGCAGCCATTCTGATAGCACATCCATTATGAAGATAAATAATATTGAGTAACTGGTACGATCAAGCTAAACCATATAAATTTGTGACTGAATAAATTTAGATTTTTTTAAACTATATTTAATAAATTATATATTATTATTATTTTAATATTTATTATTTGTTATCATACATTTTTATTATATGTATATTATATACAACATAATACATTGTCTCAATAGAAAACATAAATATACGTTATTATAATATTTATAATCCCGGTAAAATATAATTTTCTTGTTTAGTACGCAAAATATTCAATTAGCTAAGAATTATCTGATTGCGTGCGTATTTAAATATGTGAACTCAATGAAGTAAATATAGTTATATTTGATTATGAGTCACTAAATGGTTACTAATAAGTCTATTATGAATCGAGCTTTAATAATTAATTTAATATCTATGATAATGCAATATATGTAATAAAAGCACACTTTTTATTTAGATTTACTTTACTAACTACCATATGTAAATCTTAAATATGCATGTATATTATATGTATATATCATTTACTTTTCAAACTACATAAATATAGGGTCGGTTTTACACTATATTCTTTTTATATTAAACATAACATTATGTGTATTCGTTTGTTACAAAGTGTTATCTAGTAGTATCTAATCTACCAGTTATAATGTTACCGGTACATTTGTGTGTCTAGATGTTCACTTATACGAAACATGATCACAGCTTTATCTAATATCTAGCTTGAATTGGCTTGTAAACTATTATAAGCTTTGGTTCAGTGAACAATAGATACAATTTGATTCCATCGGAACCTAGTAACTGTATTGTGTATGTCAGTATTGGGTAGTGCAATACTACAGTGTACGAACATTGCTAGTGTTTGATTTTAAAGTGCAGGCGCTTGAATAAATCCTAATGAAATTGTGCTTATATACGAAACTTTTTAGCTGTTTAGTTCTGTGTTTTGTATTCTGAAATATATACTTTCAGTGATTTATGTTTTAATGATTGAGTATACCTATAAATTCATCACCTATGTGTCTATTTATCAGAAAGTGTACCTAGGTTAATACGATCAAATCACTCAAATAATTTGAAACAAATGTAAAATTAAACCTACAAATAGCATTCATAAAAAGTATCCTATCGTTGCTATAATATAAGCTACTTATAATATAAGCTCTCTATAATATAAGCTACCTATAATATAAGCTCTCTATAATATAATCTACCTATAATATAAGCTCTCTATAATATAAGCTACCTATAATATAAGCTACCTATAATATAAACTGTCTATAATATAAGCTACCTATAATATAAGCTACCTATAATATAAGCTACCTATAATATAAACTCTCTATAATATAAGCTCTCTATAATATAAGCTACCTATAATATAAGCTCTCTATAATATAAGCTACCTATAATATAAGCTCTCTATAATATAAGCTCTCTATAATATAAGCTCTCTATAATAAATTGTTAAACTAAGGTTTCTACATCGAAGTAGTCAAATATTGATGTGATATATTGAGAATATTATATAATTTAGAGATTTTGATTTGAAATGATTATTTATTATTCACTATAGTTGTTATTTATTGCGAATATAAGTAGTAAAGTAGATCATTTAAGAATGTTATCAACAATTTATTAGTAGTATGTTTAAGATAGACCAGAGAACTCAATACTGTAAATATGATATAAGCTTGAATTCACAGATAATCCGTATTTCTAACAACCTAAGGTTTATTTCTTTTACATTTAAATTTGAAATATAACAATATATTGCTATACTTATTAATCAATATAATATGCAGTTATTAAGTGTGTTATTATATGTATATTAATACAAATATTCATATATTTATATAGCATCTATGAACATCTTATATTGTATTATATTATATGTATTTTATTGTATTGTGATATTATTATTATTTATATATGTTTATAATATAAGCATATATATAATATAAACTTTATATATATAAATATCTTTATATTAATTACGGATGTATACAATAATTAAAAGTAACTACACAAATCATTGTTATTAACTAACATAGTTTACACATGTTAGTAATGCATCATTAATAATGATTCATTATACTTTATTAGTCATATTTCTTAAAGTTATCTATAACATCAATTACAACTGCTACTGCAAACGTTACACATTACCTATTGCGCTTGCTAAGCAGCAATGATCTATATAGCCTATATCCTGTACTATCACTACCTCACCCCACACATACCACTACCACATACCTATACTGGTAGTAGTCTCTAAGCAGTAGTATCAGCCTCTATAGAATACCTGTAGTATCACCACCTCACCCCACCCCACACATACCACTACCACCACCACCGCAGACGTTACCCATACTGGTAGGAGTCGCTATCGTAGCTGTGACAGCGGTGCTCGCGAAGTTGTTCCTCTTCTCTAAAGGTCGTAAGGTCAAGTCACCGGTCACCCTCAAGGAAGGCATCAAGATCCCCTTGAAGCTGTTTGACATCGTGAAGATCTCGCACGATACCCGCCTGTTCCGTTTCTCTCTACCATCACCCGACCATGTTCTGGGGCTTCCGATAGGTTAATAGAACTTAGTGTACGTAGGGCTTCCCATTGATCAGTAGTCGATCATTTCTATCTGTAGTACCAGCTTAATGATTGAACCTTCACAGTACCCGGGACTGCAGTTGTTCTGAGATAGCTAAGTATTATTCTAGGACAATCTTTAACATTACGGAGATAGCTAAGGATTGTCCTAGGATAATTTATTTTCTCAGAGCAACTGGCCCCTGTATTCTAAGCCACGCGATAGAGATCTCTAAGCCATGTTGTGATGCCCACTCTAACACGACACTAACACGACACTACTACCACTACCACCACCACTATCACTACTACTACTACTACTACTACCACTACTACCACTATACCACTGTCACATTAAACAGGTCAGCACGTGTATCTGTCAGCTCGTATCGATGGCAACATAGTGATACGCGCGTACACCCCAGTCTCCCGTGAAGATGATAAGGGTGTCATGGATCTACTAGTCAAGGTCACCCCCATCATCATCCTCTATACTATCACTTATTACTATTGTAATCATTAGTTTACATATCCACGATTGTACAATAATCTTTAATCATTTGCCATAACTAGTCGCGCTGCATTAACTAAACAATAGTGGACTATTAGTGTAGTAGATATGAATTGTTGTTTCTTATATAAACCTATTACTCTGGACTGTTTCTCTTCGCATTCTATGTGTATGGTCTAATATAACGATTAGCTATATGACTCACACATTCTTACCCGATTAATCATAGTCTCATGATGATGTAATACCTTATCAATATGTATTAATCCCCCCGCCCCGCATTACAACGCACATCTATTACACAACAACACCCCCGCACAATGCACACCCCCGCCACTGTCTATCTGACCCGTAACCCCTCCCACCCCCCCACCCCGCAGGTCTACTTCAAGGACACTCACCCTAAGTTCCCCGCCGGTGGCATGATGTCTCAACATCTGAACGACCTTGGCATCGGTAACACTATCAACGTACGCGGACCTAATGGTCTCCTCATCTACGAAGGATTAGGTTTGTGTTCAACACGTGCCGCATGTACCGTGTTTAACACATGCCACATGTACCGTGTTCAACACGTGATGTATGCGAGGGTGTACTACATTATAATGATGTCCTCATCTATTACATGTATTAGATTTGTGTCGTGCGCATGTGCCATATGTGCTGTGTTTAACATGAACAATACGTGATCAACTTAATGTGGATACCCTTTATGTTTTGTGTGCAATTATATCTATGGAGGATTAGATTTATTTCGTGATTCTTTCTTATATATTTTTTATTTGTCATACACACTGTTCAACACGTACGATATGTGATGTGTTCAACACGTATTCTAACTTCTCCTAACACAACGCATTCAGTGTGCTATACAGAATTCCATTGATTTCAGCGTAACAATGTGATTTCATCTGCGTATCAGTATGTATTATTTTAGTATATTATATAATCAATAAGTCTAAGTATTAGTTACTTCATTGTTGTGTGGAATGCTTTCATTGAATAGCGTTGAGGTGTTCCGTTTCAGTGTTCTATTATTAGCCTAATCTTACATGCTGCCACATACTGTAACACAAGTAATACTTTCTTATTGTTATTGTGGTAATTGTGTGTTTCCCCCCAGAAATCATCATATCCATACTCCTGGGCATGCATTAGTTACTAATGATTAGTATAATCATACTTCTGGGCTTACTTTACTATATATACACATTAACATTAGTGTCTACATTAGATTCTGTCTACATTAGATTCTGTCTACATTATTAGATTACTACTGTTCACATTCACGCGTAACATTGTAATATATGTATAATAACTTGTATATAATGCACACACACATTAACGATCACGTATATTCCAAGTTCAACGAGAACATTCTTATGTTGTAAATTAGTGTTTCATTCTTTAATCGTGCCAGTATTGCTATATTATATACTGTATAGAGACTATATAGATTATATACTGTAGAGCATACATGTATATAAGAGTTTTATATAATGTATTACTATACTATATCACATTGATGGATTAATCAGTCTTCATCACTTGCTCCCTCAGATAATTTATATAATATACTTATATATATATATATAGGTTATATAATATACAAATATTAATATTTCCAAGTTATTTATGTAGCTAATGTATCAATATACGTGTAAGCTATATTATATTTATATAGTTTCATGTAGTTTCAATACAATGCACGCGTGTAGTTTCAATACGATGTATTGTAGCCTCATGTACCTGTTAATCTCTCTTCCTATAGTACTATACCACCACTATGTTGACCTCCCCCCCCCATAGGTACATGCTAATCTCTCTGCCTATAGTACTATACCACCACTATGTTGACCTCCCCCCCCCCATAGGTACATGCTAATCTCTCTCTGCCTATAGTACTATACCACCACTATGTTGACCTCGCCCCCCCCCCACCCCTCGCAGGTATCTCTAAGATCCGCCCCAACAAGAAGAGCGACCCCGAAGTGATGATCACCTCCCAGCTTAGCATGATCGCCGGAGGAACAGGTTACAACCAGCGCTCACAGTTACACCCATATCCCGGGGGATACACTATAGAGAGCGGGTAATGCTTGGCATTAGTGGCAGTAGTGTATAATAAACACAGCCAGTTAATGAGGCGTGTTGTGTGTAGTTTCTAATAGTTCTAAAACATTTGGGGGTATACAGTATTAACTTTTCTAAGTTATTCTTAACAAAGGAACATAGGGTGCCACATACAAGCCTTGTTATACATATATTGTAATGTGTTTGCATATAAATGCAACATTAGTAATAGTAATATAAACATGAACATATTAATATGTGCATTTTAATAAATAGATTTATTTACAAAAGAAACATAATACTATACTATCACTTTTATCAAACTAAATATCATTTATATAATTATTCTATACTTTTCAGAAATTAATATTTTTTATAATATTTGGATTTTACATGATATATACAATATAAATATTAATACAGGAAAGTCACATGCATATATGTTTATATAAATAATGCAGTTTGAACTTTACTTTTGATTATAGTATTAGTCTAATTATAGTATTATCTGATGACTCCCTTGTCACCATACACACCCACATACCCACACCCACACCCACACCCACATACCCACACACACACACACACACACCTTATTTAACTGTTCATTGATTGAACACACTACTTCATAGATTATGTAATCTATTGTTGTTGAGTACAGATGTCACTATTGATGTAATAATCCATACCCCCCCCCCCCACCACTACTGCAATAGCCACTGTTATCTACACAAGTAAACAGTATGATTTATTGCCAATGTACTTTATACTGCACTGACTAATGCCATCAATAACCAACAACACAATGCTGTGAGAGAACTATGTGCAATTACAGTAACTCTATATGAATACATTATACAGAATAGTTCTCTTATTATCACCTGTAACATTTACAATCCTAACAATTACATTATTATTATCATTAATATCATCACCCTCACCACCCCCACCCCCACCAACATCACCCCCATCACCACTCGGAGGTTGCCCTTTTGGGTTTTTGGAATTTTCTAGGTTTAAACTAAAACTAAAAATGACATATTTGTGTTTTTGCTAATATTATAGTTTTTCAATAATTAATTAGAGAATTAATTTATTATATTGCAAACAATTTGTAATATTTATAATATTAATAAATAATGTGTTAAAAGTTATAATTATTAAGTAATACACATTAATATAATACTATTAATGTTGGGTGTTCTCTTATAAATCATAATATGATTATAAAATTAAAAATGGGAATATATAAAAGTAATTGTTCAAAAATATAGGAAAAACCCATATAAAACATACGTAAAACCCAACAAATTTGCCAACCCTACCACCACCACCACAACCCCTCACAACTACCCTCCCCCCATAGGTCTAACTCCTATGATGCAGATAATAAGATACGCTCTCAGTCTGCCAGGGGACAAGACTGTCATGAAGTTATTGTATGCTAACCAGGTACTACTAGCCCCCACTACTAGCCCCACTATCAGCTACACTACTAGCCCCACTATCAGCTACACTACTAGCCCCACCACTAGCCCGACTATCAGTACCGCTGTAACAGTATTGTTCCACTTAATAAGTGAGCTACACAACTACACACATACCCACACACATACCCACACATACCCTCATTCATGTCTATTACCTTAGAAGCATTTCTATTATTTTTATGATTTTGTATCTGATTTGTACACATACATCATTATATTCTTCTCGATAGGCTTTTCTATTCTCTAGGTATATCTGATTCCTTTACTCTAGTTTAATGATTCTGATCGATCTTTCGAATCTACCACTCTTTAAACCAGAGGTTCCTAACCTTTTTTCATCATGACCCTTTTTTTGTTGATATTCTTAAATTAAAAATAGATCATGTCCCAATGAAAAATTAATTTTTTTAAATATTATACTTTATTCATAAACGAATAATATAAACTATAATATATATATATATATAAATATTTTTAGAAATTGACCCACAAAAAAAACCCAATAACCCAAATGTGAGTGATGGGTTGGCCTATAGGTTGGGAACCACTCTCTAACTAATTCAATGATTTCAACACATACACACACACACACACACACATGCTGATGATATTCATCTCTACCCCTTGACCCTAGCTCTAACTCTAATACTACACCCCTTACAAGTATTTAGGTCACATTAACCATTGTCTGCTGTTAAATTACACTGATCTCATCAAATCACTAATATATATATTTCCCTGTATTTCTATAAATGATTTTACTATTCAACCTAAAGTTTTCATTAAAATCCCCAACTATATATATATATTATATTGACATATCTTCACACACACACACACTAGATAAGCATGTTTCGAATCTAAACACTAAACTTAATTATGATAAGCGTACAAAAAATACTCATTTAAATCTTACTAGACTAGTATATATATAATATTGTTGTCAGACAATGTATTACTAACCAATATGGTGCGATGTCTTGATAACTCTACCCATTATAAGCTTAGGTAGCATAGATTTTGAGGTAGATCCTTTATATGTATGTGTTCCCCTATAAATTGTAATTACATTCCTGTAAATATCCGTGATCATTCTACTTGTAAGGCTAAGATAAAGGTATTCTGTCTTAGTAGGTAGTAGTGATGTAAATGATGCCGAGCCGAGACTTTCATTTTCGGAAAAAACACGAGCCTAGACTCTAACAAAACGAGCCCGAGTCGAGTTGAGACTTTAGGTAACTGAGACTGAGACTGCATCATGCTTTAGATTTGACTGGCATCATTTACATCACTAGTAGGTAGTAGTATATACTGCCTTAGTGTTATCTACATGTTCCACTAGTTAATGCATTCTACTAGTCTGTTTATACTTTTGAGATATATCTTATATACATAGGTAGGGTAGGAATGACATCATGTGGAAAATCATATATTAAACATATATACTTATTTATGATTTATCAAATGTATACACTATTTAATGATGTAAAATATATTATAATATAATATTCTAGTTTTATTCTTTCGAATAATCAATATATATATTTGTGAATGAATCATCAATATTATATCATTACTTACAAATAATGTAGAATATTAATATGGATTTTTGTTTTATTCTAGATTTATAATAAAATTACCTAATCAAAATTATTAATTTATTATGTTTATATTTAAATATTATGTATAGAAATGACTTAATTTTATTTATAAACTAAATATAAAAGTACAATGATAAAACAAATATGATATTAATAAAATAAAATTGTATATAAAAAAACCATTATCTTTACCATAAGATGTTATTTTAAAAAGAATACCACATATTGGTTATTGATATTTAAATACATAGGCTTGATCAGTTTTTTAAAATGATCTTATATTCATACAATTATTGTGATCATTTAAATATATATATCTTATACAAATTCTTATTTGGAAATATATTTTATGTAAAAAGATTTTTTTATATATCATTAACCCTTTAAGACCCATGACAGTCTTGACTCAAAAAACCCAGGCGTCGTGGACCGTCTCGTCATTTATTAACATATCATTCAGCACTCGATTTATATATATGAAAATGAAAAAATGTGATATGTTTTCTTTATTATAGGATTTTAAACAAATTATCTTTATATTTTAGTTTTTGAGAAATTTTATATAATACAACAGTATATAGTATTTATTTTTAAAATAATAAGTATTATTAAGTAAATTAGTATATTATAAATATGATATCATCGATATCGTCTATTAAACGTTATAATCATTATAATAATAATAACATTCCATTATTTTAAATATAATGGAAATTTATTAAAATAATTAGTTCTTATAATACAAATTTTAAAAAACCATTTAAATCAACATAAAAATTAATGTACACAAAAATTATGTAAATATATAAATTAAATTAGAAATAATTTATTATATTATGATTTAATGAAATAATAATAATTTGTTCTGCATTATATGAATAAAACTCGCATGATTATTATTAAATTAACCGAACCATAGGCCACAATGCTATAATTTGAGGAATTTTATGATTTATAGCATTATTTATTTCCACTTTACAAATGCTCTACTCACGAATAGATGATGACGAAGATCTCGTATTAGTATTGAATTTGCGTAGTCTTATTAATTAATATATATTAAACATTTTATATATTTATATACATTTTTTATATTTTATTTATAGTTTGAAATTTATATTTATTTTAAATAAAAATTTACTATAATTATAATTATAAAAATTAATTAAAATTTAATATTATGAATAATATTTATATTCCCTTTTATTCTTCAGATTAATATAATATATCATATACTAATCAAAATAAACTTGTAACTTGTAATAGATAAATTTCAATACATGAATACACATTTTCATTTTTTTTAAATGCGTATAATTTTGTAAAATATATATAATTTCTGGGCATTTAGTGAAGTATTATTTACTGGGTCTTAAAAGGGTTACAGAATATTTTATATATCGAAGAAAAATGATTAAATATATTGAATATATATATAAATAAACTATAAAAATTACCCACGCCTTCATTTATACATATACAACACACACCATAAATATGTATACTATCATATATATATATACACCTAAATATAGTATAGGAATACTCACTGTTACCCATGCATACACACCATTTCTCTCACTCTCTCACACACACACACACTTACACAGACTGCAGATGATATTCTACTCAGAGATGAATTAGACAAACTGGCGGAAGATTACCCCGACAGATTTAGTGTTTGGTACACTGTAGACAGGCCTGAAGAAGGTAAGCAACCACACACACACACACACCCACACACACTCTATCGCGAGCACTATGCCATGCTATGGGTAATGTACTGTCTATAGATACCGGACTGAATATTGTAAATACAAACTATAACTAGAATTTAGTTATGAAATAATCACTAACTAACTAAATATATACTATAATAACTATATAAACAATACTGTTTATTAAAAGACTACACAATAAGGCTTACATCTGTATGCTATGAAATATATGTCCATAAGTTAGGAACAAATAAACATTTGCCATAAGATAAGTTATTATTATTAATAAGATGTAGCTGCCCTGCGATACTATTAAGCTACCCCCACCCCGCTCTGCAGGTTGGAAGTACAGTACCGGTTTCATCAGCGCCAGCATGATAGCAGAACATCTATACCCCGCCTCAAGTGATAACCTCGTAATGATGTGCGGACCACCCCCCATGCTGAAGTTTGCCTGTAACCCCGCCCTCGATGAACTCTCCTTCTCTAAGGAGAACAGATTCGAATTCTAATCTAATGTATTTACACGCTTGTATGAAAGTCAGCAACCATAGCTTTCACATTATTTTTATTTAGAAATTATATTTTATGTCCGGTTGCATATCTAATAAAATGATAAATATTCAATATTCAGTCTGCCTCTCTGCCCTGCCTCGTTCGCCTGTTATTCACGTGTATTTAATACGAGATACTTCCTCCTCTACGAATCTATCCCAAGATATCTTGTAGACTTCAAATGCTTTAGTTTTCTCTTCTGGTTGCATACCGCTGAACCTGTCAGAGTTAGTGAAAGTTAAGCAGGGAGTTAGTAAGAGTTAAGAGAGGCGGGAGTTAACATTTAAACATTGAAACTGGAATTAGAATGTACTTTATAAATACTAAAGCTTATCTTTTTCTAATAGTTAGACCTATAATTTGTTTAATTACATTATACAGTTAGTAAAAATAACAACTATAAATTACTAGATAACAACTTTCTTTAATCATATACATTTTTTAATATTTGTGATATTTCGTTGTTATGCTGTGCTACCTGTTTTTATTATAATTTAAAATAAACAAAATTGATCTACGACATAAATAATTAATTATAATTAATACTGAAGATTTGAATTTAACTCTTATACGATAGTCTTTCACCCAATCACAAACGAGGGTATGCTATGAAACTATAGCCATATGTGCATACCTAGTGATACACACACAGTATTGTGTATTTGTTATGTTGGTGGTGGAGTCCTTTCATCCCATCCAGAAACTTAGATGAAGTTTCACTTATAACCATATATGGTTATAATGTCCCTTCGAATCTACTAATCATGTCAGTTAAGTTTATTTCATTATTCATGGGTTTAACGTAGATAGTGCGGGGCTCGAACCCGCGCCCTACGCGTCCGACGCCTTAACCCGCTCGGCTGCGCGCGACTATATACAAACTCTATGGAGTTGAGGAAGAGTTGTTTAAGCGAGGCGAGATCACCGCGCGCTCCTAGCAGTGCCATGAAGGTAGCGTAGTAGTCGTCCGTGATGGGCGAGGCGTGCCACATGCCCGGGTCATCGCTGCCAATCACGCACGGGTAGTCGTTGGCTAGGAGTACGGCCCCGGGGTGGTTACGGAGGTCGCTCACTAGTAGTAGCACCTGGTGGTGGGGAGGGGTGATAGTGGTGACGGGGGGAGAAGTGATTCTAGTGGCTATATTCGCTGGGTTAGTTAATTCCGAACATTAATCTGTATTATAATATAAGGTGAATGGATAATGTATTAGAAAACTTTAATTTCGTTGTCGTTTTTACTTATAACTTATAATTAATGAGTGATCAAATAAATCGGTTAGAATATAAAATCGTTAAATTATAGATTATAAATAGTTTTAATATGTTATATTTTGATTAATTTTAATCAAATCTAATAATTATATTACAAACATATATGAAACATAATAGATTCAAAGGATGGATTTAATATAAACAAATCTAAAAATAGATTGTTTATTATCTAACAATAATAAAGTAATGTACTTGTATTATAGTAATAAATATGTAATTAATATTAAATGAAAAAATTGCACATAGATATATAGTAAGTAGTAGTGTTGAAAGATTAATAAAGTGGCCAGATCTATGAATTTCATTGTATTATTATAATGAACACAATTCTAAAGTTGAATATGATGTTTACAAACTAGACTAGAAAAATATCACTAGATACATTCTAAATATAAGCATTTAACAAATTGCATAACGTATAAAATCATCATTTAAAAAAATATGATGTCAAAATCTATGTTATTCTATAGTTTAATAATTAATTTATTTGAATATTATTAATAATTAATTATTTTAGTATCCATTGTAAAGTTTAAAATTGCCAGTTTTTGAATACATTGGTGATAATACAATATAACATAATTATATTATTAACGCTCACTATCTCTGTAATGGTTACTTTTGTACTCCGAACTAGTTACTTTTCAGTGGTATATTTAATTATATTTCAATGATTATATGAGATATCGATTAATTTGTAAAATAAATGCATTCATTATTTAATTTTATATTCCTATATAAATATGTTATTAAAACATATAAATTATCTATAAATTAGGTTTGAATTGACAATATTTTTATAATAATTATATCGACATTCTAAATAATATAATGTGTATTAAATTATCTTGTGAATTTAATATAATCATATTGAAATTAGTAAGCTAACGAGTTTTTGTATCAAATTCATTAACCATAATACAATACGATAAAATCACTCTAGTGGAAAATAATAATGTCAGTAAATATGCGTTATAACTTCTAACTTAGAATATGTCCTGTCCTTGTATATAATATTTAATATACCTTATACCTTTTACTTGATTTTGTTAAAATTTATATTTAATTATTAAAAATATAGATATATCTTTATAAAGTTATTTATGATTAAATATTATTTATTTATAATATTTATAAGTTTTATTCAGTGGTATTGAAGTTTTAAAAAAATGATGATCAATTAATATTTATATTAGATAAATCATTACTATTCAATTAAATATTTTTCTTCGCGCATCAATATTTAAATAGACTACCGCTAACGCCACCTATACCGACCTGGTTAGAGATGGGATTGAGTTCGACTGCGACCCTATTCTCCTTTAGCTTAGCCATGGTTACGGGGTGTTTAAGTAGCGCGAACCCGTGACCTATACGCTTGGAGTGCAGTAGGGCGGCGTCTAATAGATTATCGTCTACGTCGGTATCTTGCCAATCTGGGGGGGGAGGGGGGGTTATTTTCTACATCTGGGGGGGGTAGGGGGGGTTATTGTCTACACCTGGGGGGGGGTAGGGGGGGGTTATTGTCTACAACCAGGGGGGGGTAGGGGGGTTATTGTCTACATCTGGGGGGAGTGATAGGCGGGGGCATGGGGTTAGATAGGGTGACATGGGTATCCTGCCAATATATGTGAATGGGTATAAGGATTGATTGTCTATAACTGTGGATGGGGGTAGTAGGTGGGGCAAGGGTTATAAGCCTGGCGACAACCTTTACTAAGCCGGCTTGTGGAATATATGGTTTAACAAATTACTTTCTTATAAGATAATGATCTAAATATTAATTTAACATTTTTTTTTATAATTTTGATCAAAATTGAAGGTTCGATGACCTATTCTAATTAAAATGGTAATGATATGAACATTAACATCGAGATATAATTTAATATACAAATAACGAATACACATTTTTATTTATATTCAATGATATTTGAATAAAATCAGATGAAAGGTTTTTAATACATCATATTATGTAATAGAATAGATTGTAAAACTAAAAATGAAATAATAATATTAGGAAATATTGATATTTCTAGGATATTTTAATTATATATATATATATATATATATATTTAAATTTTTTCAAAAAATAAAATATAGATATAAAATTTATTATATATAATATGATCAAAGATTTTCCGAAGGAAAGATATAACACTTACGCGAAATCGTGTAATTCGAATTTGTATACAAAATACCCTGGTGCCACCTATAGCGGGTTACTTTTAGGAACTATGCGTTGTTTATAATGTAAATTCGTATCAAACTATACACTTTTAAAATGTTAAATAATATGCTTTAAATTAATATTTATATGATGAAAACTAAGTGTTCATTACTAATATATAACAAACAAATATGATATTTATGTTTTAAATGCTATAAGTATATATTTAGTAAGTAAAAGTTAATTTATATTGCATGTAATTTAATAGAGCAATGAAAACATTGTTGTATGCAAACAGAGCCGAACCTAAATCTATTTCAGTGATTTCGATACTACTGCTAGCAGCGGTTGGGGATATTACTAAATTACGTTGCATGCATAGGGAGTGTTATATCTTTGCTTCGCAAAATCTTTGATATGATCATATTATATATGATTATATATATACTAAATTTAAAATGTATATTATATAAAATGATATCAAAAAATAACATTATATTTTTTAAGAAAAATACTTTTTATGGTTGAATAGTTTTATTTATATTATATTTATATTTTGTAATGGAAGAACTATTCATATATATTAATTACTTATGAGTTACCTTAATATATAATAGATAATATATAATAGTATATCATAAGTGAATCATTTTTAAAGTATTATAAAGAAACCGATTATTACATGAACAATATTAATAAGAATATTTATATTTAGCACATTAACAAAATAAACAATCTATTGAAATATATGAAAAATTATTCGATAAACTCAAATTTGAAATTCGAAACATCATGTGTACAAAAATAAAATTTATTTACTATTTTTGTATGACAAAATTTATATATTTATTAAATTTTTAAATTTGTTCTTCAAATAATGATATACAATATTTATATATATATATATTGATATATATGTTAACTTTGGAAAATAATCATTATAAGCACAATAATTAAAAAAAAACATATTATTAAGGTTATAAAGTACATTCCTAGAAATATATATTTCCCAGAATTTATAATTATTGATTAGCACAATGAACTTTTTTATTATAATATAACAATATATAATAAAATAAAACACAATAAAATAATTTATAATTTCTATTTTATAAATATTAAATAAAGTACATTTAATTTATTGTATATCTACACCATTATAAAATGTGCTATCAATTCTATGTTGAATGTTAAACTTACTCTCCATAGCCTAATAATTAATTAATTTAAACAAACTTTCGGATTAATTAAAATTAAATATAGGTGAAAACATATGTACACTGTATAATAGTGTAGTGGCTTATTTTATTACCTATATAATATTTGTTACCATTTTAAGAAAGTATTTTATAGGTATTTATTGTAACGTCAATATATGTTTACATCGGAAAGTAATACAGTATTACTAATACCTCAACGGTGGTTATAGTAACATTATTATACGAGACTATTTTGAATACATAAACTACTATCATATTAATTGATTAGTTTAATACTATATACTCGAGTATAACATAAATAACGTACATTTTAGTTCCTGAATTAATTAAGAGTACAAAAAATGGTTTTATAGTAATTTAATTTAACTAATAGTAAATATTTATTTGTAAAAAAATATTAAATATATAACTTTTTTATTTATTATAACTATTATTATACAAGATATAACCTCAATTAATATTAATATATTAATTAATAATACAATGTAACTATGAGTATAAACTATTAACTATTTAAATATGTGTAGCATTATAAATAAGTATAAATATATTCAGAAATAAACAAATCCTTATGAACAAATCCATCATCTAAGTAGATAATCTTGCTACATTGAAATCAAAATGCCATCACGTAAATATCATATAGGAGTCTACTATATACATTATACGTCTAATCTCTTATCGTCTAATCCCTTATCGAATGAGTTTAAAAAACATTTTTTGGGTATCATTTGAAAGGTGAATAAACGAAATACGTTAATAACATAATATAGCTAAATAGCAGTTTAACTAACACTAACTGTTTAACTGACAGTGACAGTATAACTGCCACTAACAGTGTAACTGACACTAACAGTTTAACTGATGCTAACAGCATAACTGACAGTGACAGTTTAACTGACACTAAAGGTTGATAACTCTGACATCAGAAGTTTAACTGACAGTGACAGTATAACTGCCACTAACGGTGTAACTGATGCTAAAGATCGATAACGCCGCCATCATCAGTTTAACTGACAGTGACAGTGACAGTTGACACTAAAGGTTGATAACGCTGACATCAGCATTCATCACCGATGACTCATCGCTAACCTGTCTCCCCCGCGTGGAAGTAGAACGGAAGCGTTACATTTTGTTGTTGAGGCAGTATCAGCAGTTGTTCCAGTAGCTCTATTAGGGGTCTTCCAGAATCTTCGCGACCTTGATAAGTTGTAGTTTAACCATGAACGATGTTTTAAAAATAACATTGGAATTAACCATTTATTTATATATATATATATGTATACTATATATATTAATATAATTTAAATGACAAGATTTATATGAAAAATATTGAAATAAATTATACAAGATTTATCAATGACAAGATATATTCGTGAATTAAAGTGATACAAACGAGACAACGACTACGACGTCTCTACACCGATCGTAGGGCTACACCGACTATAGACCTACGCGGCGCCACTAACCGACCAGATCGTAGCCTATTATCATGTCGGGGTACATCTTCATCATGTCGATGGCTTCCAGCACCGAGTCCTTGATACCTTCGTCGTTGTTAGATCTGGGGTGGGGTGGGGTGGGGTAACGAGGTTGCGAGTAGTCTAAGCTACTTCTCGCAGGTGTGGCGGCCAAACTAGCTAGTTAGGTAATAGTCGCTAATACTAGCTAATAGTCGTATTCAAAACACACGCCCCCATCCCTATAATGTCTAGTATGTTTAACCGTGAGAAATTAAAATTAAAATCATCAAAATCTCTTATATAATCGTGTATGAATAAATGATCGGCTCTCGTTAAAACCGCGGATGCCTTAACACGAGAGCGGTTTCGAAGGGACATTAGAGCCATATATGATTATAAGTGAAAACTTCGTCTAAGTTCCTGGATGGGATGAAGGGACTCCATCAAAATAAAAATAACACAACAAATAACTATAATATATATATATATATATTATATTAGTTCTTGTGTGCTTTCGCGCGTATTATTATTATTAAACAATCTAATCAACACAAAAATAAAGTGGTTTTAAAAGTGTCACATTACGATAAGTATTAATATGTTTTGATCGACTAAATAAAATGTATATATTTTGTACGCGTTACATAAATGATATGAAAGGGAATACACGAAAGATGTAAATAAGAAGAAAAACAAAACGAATAAACTAATCTTAGCACAAGTGGCCTCAACACACGCGTTACTGCGTAGTCAGGCGATACCTCGTTACTGCTTAGATAGTACATTTAGTATAGTTACTTATACGATATTAAGAGTTGTTAACGCGGTCTCGATGAATTGCGTGAATAATGATACATCTTTGTCGCGATTGTTCGCAGTTATTTTAATAATATTAAAATTATTAATTGTTCGATCACTTTTCGATACGTATACGCGTATATTTTAATTATAAATATATGCATTAATCTTTAGTTCTAATTTTGTTAACATACATTTAAAATATTTTATTTTATAGATACGTATGATATACGCTACGCTATTGCTCTTTTAGAGTGTACATTGTTATTTATTCACCGATACCATTGATTGACAGATTGTGACATTAATGAATGGTTCTATAGCTGTATTTAGCGGCCTATTCTAATGTAGTAATCACCAGTAACAAAACACCGTAGTAAAAACATATTTTTATCAATATAATATAATAAAATATCTACAAAATGTTAATAATTACAAAACTTAATAATTATATAATTCATCCCTATATGATTTATAAATAAATATAATTTAGTTTAAGAGTAAAAATGATAATTAATATTGAATCTATAAATTAATATTACAAGTTTTATTAACATGTTTTAAAATAAATAATATATATTATTGAAATTTAAATAAATGTTTGTAAATTATATATAATACAGAATAAAATATCATATTTATTTTTATTTATATTTATAAATGATTTTTCAATCTAAAAATCTCGAATTGATAAACGCTAGATTTAACAACGTAGTATAACAAAGAAATATAAATGTTTAAATGATACGATACGGCAATACGTGTACAGTAGTCAGTGTACACTGTACACTGTACAATAGTCAGTGTAAACAAAACGGCTAATTTCAATGTCGGCGATGGTTTACGAATAATTGTTTCTTAATAATGAACACTTTATATAAATATTCGGTTAATATCGAAAAGTAAGAGTTTCGTACAAATATTATTTGAAGATATCAAAAGTGAATTCATAAAAATGTTACCGAATTTGTCAAGGTCAAAAGTAAATCGATTCAGTCATTGTTATTTACTTGTAAACTGTCAATACTGTGAAAATATCGTAATTTGAAAATATATTTAAAAAAATATAATTCAAATCTATAATAATATCAAAAGTATATTAGTATGATAATTAGATTAATTACCTTATGAATTATTAATAGTAAATATAACTTATGATAATACATGTGTATCCATCTCGTGGTTGGTATGAGAACTATATTAAAATAATTACATGGTTTAGATAGGGAGTGAACCATCTTTGCTTCGCTAAATCTTTGACAATATAAATACAATAATGATCGTCTCTTGTTAAAAACATGGATGCCTTAATATGAGAGTGGCTTCGAAGGGACATTAGAAGCATTTGGTTATAAGTTAATTAAAACTTAATCTAAGTGATGAAAGGACTCCACCAAAATAAACATTTAAAAAAAATTTTTTAAACAATATAAAATATTTTTAATTACGGCAATCATAATCAAAATAAACGGGGGCAATATTCGATATTCTTCCTTTATTTAAATGCTTATATTTATTTATAGATTGTTTTGTAGTCTAATTTAAAAAATATTGTTTACTATATATTTAAGTTACACAATTTATAATAATGTTTTATTTCATTTTTAAAATATAGATTATCGTCTAATATAATAATAAAAATTAAATTTATTATTAAAATATCTTCAATCCCATTAATAAATCTTATATTTTGTTTTCCTTTACTCAAGGATCAAACTATTAATGTAAAGGCTTCATGCATGAGTAGAAAGTTGCATTATAGTAATGTACACAGTTTATTAACAAACTTATTAATTAATGTTGGTGGAAAACTGATTTTTATATGTGAAATAATGAACATTTTAAATTAAATATAATTATAATTAACAAGTTAAATCTTTTGTTAAATATTTTCTGATTTTATTTTGTTAACTAAATATCTTTATTAAACTATTTGAGTAGAACAATAATATTTAACTTATTTAATATTTTTTCACCAACATATATAGTAAATATATATGTTATTGTTATTGTAATGTTATCCAGGAACTTAGGTGAAGTTTTCACTTATAACCATATATGACTCTAATGTCCCTTCGAAGCCGCTCTCATTTTAAGGCATCCATGGTTTTAACGACAGCCGATCATTTATTTATACACAATTATATTAGATCACTTCAAAATAATATTTTAAGATATATTTTAATGGTACGGACGTGGCTCGAACCCGCGTCCTACTGCTTATGTGTCTGATGCCTTAGCCAACTAAGCCACTCAGGCAGTTATTATATACTTAAAAGTATTAATCATATGAGAAAGCCTAGCTAATACTATACATGTCAATATTACCTGTGGGCACAATAAATTAGCTTCACACCGATGAAGTCGCTGTGTTTTTCTTTAAATTCTTTCGCGATTTTAATATATTCTTTGACGGACCAGTCTTTTTCATACTCTTTACCGTCCGAGTCTATGATCTAAGATCGCCGCATTCGCTTGTTAGTGATTAGATAATAGGGTATTATTACATTAAATGACGTATAAGCTCCTAAATTAGCATTTTAGTGAGTTATTTGGGTCGAGGAGGAATACTAATATTAATATTAGGATGATTAATAAATATAATGCTAAATTAGTGAATATTTAAATTATATTATAAAATAAGCTAATTATTTAATATCTGACGTCTAATATAATGTGTGATTTTATTTCTATAAATAGATTTATACGGCTTCACCACAACGATCTTAAAGGGGCTGACCTATAGTTCCCAGTAGGGGCTAAGTAGGGCTTACTAACATATCCCAATAGGGGCTAAGTAGGGCTTACTAACCGGGCCCAATAGGGGCTAAGTAGGGCTTACTAACCGGGCCCAATAGGGGTTAAGTAGGGCTTACTAACCGGGCCCAATAGGGACTAAGTAGGGCTTACTAACAGATCCCAATAGGGGCTAAGTAGGGCTTACTAACCGGCCCCAATAGGGTTCGTAGTTCTGCGTAGTTGCCCCCATCCTTATACAGTTCCTCTAGTCCCCTGTAGAAGTAGGGCGAGAATATTTCCGGGTGAAACACTAGACCCACCATGCTAGTGAAGGCGCGGTCGAATGTCTTCCAGATCTATTATCGGTGGTATATGCATCTATTATTGGAGGGTTTCTATTGGTGATATAGATTATAATATTGTGGTGGCATTTTTTTAATAAATAGGATAATTATCCATAGGATTATAAGCAATGATATCCCATCAATACATATGTTTCTATTGTCTATAATATAGACTCTATATAACTGGCAACAACCATTTTAGTATATCAAGAAAGATTAATCAAAATTATTCTATACAATTATTAATAGATAGAAAACAACAACAACAAACTTATTACAATAAATTAATTCTATACATATATATATATATATATATATATATATAATATTAGATGATAATATATTGTTCATCACACATTTTATTTAAATTATATAAATAAATGAAAATAAATAACAAATTATAAATACAAATTAAAATATATCTGGTTTCTTTGAAATAAGTGATCTCTAAATAAGTACAATTAGTGTAAATAATAAGTGTAATTAGCAGTATATATTTTGGAGTAAAGAAAGTTACCATTGCATGAGATATAGAAAAAGTGGGCTTTAAATATATATATATATATATATATATAATATAATAATAACAAAGATTTTGTGAAGTAAAGATATAACATATCCCTATCTACGCAATTTGATTAGTATTCAAGTATCCAGCAGCTAGCAGTAGTATCAAAATCACTAAAATAGATTTAGGTTTGCCGCTATTTTCATACTACAATATTTTCATCGCTCTATTAAATGACATGCAATATAAATTGGATTTTACTCGCCACAAAGATATTTATAGTATTTAAAACCAGCATATCCTATTGCTTTGTTATATATTATTAATGACACTTATTTTCATAATAAAAATAATAATTTAAAACATATTATTTTCATTTTAAAAGTGCATAGTTTGATACGAATTTACATTATAAACAATACATAGATCAGAAAATTAACCCTATATAGGTGGCGCTGTTGGTTATTGTATACAAAATAGAATTACACGATTTCGTATCAGTGTTATATCTTTTAGAAAAATCTTTGATAATAATATCAGAGCAGTTACAGAAGCTATAACAGATTATCGGTGTATCATCAGAGAAAGGTTTGATGCTAAAATAACAATAAACATATATATAAAACATAAAAAACACAATTTAAAAAAAATAACAATACAATATATTTGTAATTATTAATAATAATACAATTTTTTTTTTACAAAATAATAATTATAACTTTTAATTTTTTTTAATAATAATAATATAATATAATTAAATAAAGACTATTAATTACATTTTTTTAATAATAATAATATTTATATGATATTTTTAAATATAAATATAAATAATATTTTTGAATACAAATATACAACTTTAGCTCTAACTCATTATTGTTAATATAATAAATAGGTTACGGGTCATAACCGGATCGTAGGATCGTATATGAGGCGTGCGTCGAAAGAACGCATCGTGTTTATTCATATCAGTGACAAATTAAAGCTATATCTAATAATAGATATACATAGATATATCTAATATTACTATACTTTGATATTATCTATAGATAAAATTAAATACATATATACGCTGTACTGTTATTATTACGTATACGGTTACCGTATTACGGTATACTTACCATACGTATATAGTATATACTATATATATATATATATATATAAATATATATATATATAATATAGTATATAATATAGTATATAACATATATAATATATAATATAGTATATAACATATATAATATATAATATAGTATATAAGTTATATAATATAACACATATATATATATAATACACATATATTATATATATACTATATTATATATTATATATGACATATAATATGTTATATACTATATTATATTTATGTATTATATTATATAACTTATATACTATATTATATATTATATATGTTATATACTATATTATATTTATATATATATATATATATATATAAATATAATATAATATAAATATAATATAGTATATAACATATATAATATAGTATATAAGTTATATAATAAGTATATAACATATATAATATAGTATATAAGTTATATAATATAACACATATATATACATATAAACATATACATATATATATATATATATACTGTATTATATATTATATATGTTATATACTATATTATATTTATATATATATATATGTTATTCATTTTAATTTTATTGATAACTATAATATATATATATAATTATATTATATATATATATATACTATTTATATAAATATATATTTATTATTTCATTTGAATTGATTTTAATTAGTTTGAATTGTTTTTTATTAATTCATTACTTTTAATATAATTGTATTACTTAATTTGAATTGATTTTAATTAATTTGAATTGATTTTTATTAATTCATTTGAAATTAATTCATTTCATTATATAATTAAATCTAGTATGATTCTTCACTGATATGAATATAGGCGCAGTGTACTTTACACACACGCCTCATATTTAGATCCTGCGATCCGGTTATGACCCTCCCCCAATAAATACTATAATAAAATATATTTGTAAAATAATAAAAAGTAAAAGATAAAAACTATGTAAGATATAGTAAAATTTAACTATTAAAAACCATATTTTAAATATATAGAGGCATTATTACATATACATCTATGTCTATGTATATATAACAAAGATTTTCCAAAGGATTTCCTTTGGAAAATCTTTGTATATAATATATATAAAATAGATATATGTTAAGCATAGATTTAGAGTTTACAAATCTATGATAAATATCAATGTATCATTATTTATTTATTTAACAATAAAAAATGTATTTTATAAAAAATAGGTTCTACCGAGATTTGAACTCGGATCGCAGGATTCAAAGTCCTGAGTGCTAACCGTTACACCATAGAACCATTTATAAAATAAATCACATATATAATCTTGATGAAATAAATCTTATATAAATAAATAAATGTTCTTTAAAATACATTTGTATATATATTATATATATATAATATATAATAAGTATATATTACATATACCTAGTATTACTTATATATTTAAGTTTAATATCAATTTAAATGTATTATCCCGTATCACATTTAAAGGGTATTATCTTTAAATATATGTATTATTATAATAATTATATATAAATCACATTTTGTATCAGCATTTTGTATCACAGAATTATATTATTATGATAATCATAGTATTTATATATAATTATAATAATATTATATGTAATATTATATTAAATATATTATATATTAAATATATATAATGTAATTATTATATAATTATATATATAATATATATAATTATTATATATATTATATACAGGGCCGGCTTAAGGGGGGGGCAAATCGGGCAATTGCCCGGGGCCCCAAATTTTGGGGGGCCCATGAATTATTTGAGATATTTTTTTTTTACTATTTATATGAACAACAAAATTTTCTTAACTATTTTTCTTATATATTATTAATTCTAATTAAAAAAATAACAATAATATAATTAATTAATTAAATATGAGTCATTTAGGCCGATTTGAAGAGTGAATTTTACAAAAATTTCTAAATTGACACGAAGATATGGTGGAAACAGCTACATGAAGATTTTGGAGCACATGTGCATGCATGCTAATAGTGATAACATAGATCTTCTCACACATCTCTGATTGTTAGATCAAATAGAATGAAACCGATTGATAAATAATTGTTTGATAAACTAGAAGGTGATAAATGATAAACGTATTAAGGTATTATTAATCATAGTTAAATCTTAACAATTTATAATTCTATAATTAGTTTACAAAACAAAAAGTATACTTTTTTTTATTAAAATTAAATATATTTTATAAGATATATTTTAACTATGATTTCTGATATTTGTAAAGGATTATATTGATTATAAATTACGAAAAAAACGATATTCTATATAGATTTATAATTGTTATAGTAATTAAAAAAATAGATATTTTCAAAATAATTTTTCTCAAAATAATTAAATGTCTCTATCTTATGCTCGTATTAATCAAATGTGTATATTCTCATAGTGTATATATTATTATAGTTGTATTAGTAGTACTAATTTAGTACACATAATATATATATATATAATAGTTTTAATTTAAATAGGATTATTCTGCTTTAGGTTATTCCTATAGTATTGTTAATAATGTCTATTGATGATAGGGAATTATGTACATAAAATGATTATCTTTTTCAATATACTATCATTACAGAAAGATATTATATTTATTGAAACAGATATTATTTATAAATATATATATATAACATACATATAATACTAAAGGCATTTTTACAATTATCCACCTATTACTTGCAAATGAATGTTTATATAGACATAACCCTCATCTATCTATTTACAAATAAATACACACAATGGTGATATTCTTATTGGAGAATAGGTGATAAGTTATCACTGATAACTACATAATTGAAGAAATATAAAATTAAAAATATTATATTATATATCAGTGTACTCAATTCCATATATATCACATCGATATATATTATCGTTATTTATATCAAGTTAGGTAGGTATTATAGCCTACTATTATTATATAGGTATTTATTGATTTACGACGTTTGTACGTTGAGATTCATTATCACTGATAATTTATCAGTTATAATTTATCATATTGGTCAATATTTAGCTACCGATCTATTAGAATTTTTTCAATAATAATATAATTATAATAAATTATAGAGCTCATTATGTGCTCAGTTATGAAAATGCCAGCATATGTCTGGAAGATTCAATTACATGAAATATATTATAATAACCATAGTCCATTGTCAATATGGATTCACATATCTACACTGTGTATTCCTTAAATCTGATTGGGCAAAATGCCGTTAAATCTTCGACAAGTGTAGCAATATTCTTTGCCTTCATCCCAAATCAATATAATTTATTTAGCAAAACTATATAAAGAATATATTATCATCTAGATTAAAGAAGAATATAATATATTTTATTAAAAGCATTATCGAATATAAAATGGTGATCGCAACCAGATTCTGTTAGTGCAGTCTCTTGAGGACTTCTTATAATTACATAATACATTTATATCTGATATTATATATGTTAAAATATAACTTAAATTACATTACTAGAGTCAACGTATTTATTCAATAAAATGCAATTTTAGAATTTGAGACTTCGATATAATGAAAACCGTGGAGCTAATTACTTTGTAGAATAAAGTCGATCAGAAAAGTATTGCAATTAGGTTACATTGAGATAATAGCGGTAATACAAAATATTGATGCACTCTATAAATCAGTGGTTCCCAACCTATGGGTCATTGAGTATTTTGTGTAGGTCCTGATCCAATTTCTAAAAAATAATATACATGCTTTTTTATATGCAAATTGGATTTATGGTCGAGAAAAATTTAAGATGGAAATATATATTTAAATATATGTATATTAATTTGTATATGATTATTTTATGATTAAAGTATAATAATAACAAAAGAAAATTTGTCATTGGGTCATGGTATATTTTTTAATTAAGAATTATAAAAAAGGGTCACGGTGAAAAAAGGTTGGGAACCACTGCTTTAAATATATATGCGAGAAAAGAAATTATTATGAGGAGTTGATTAAAGTATACAAACAAATTACAAAATAATTAGTATAATGATAACATATGATAAAATTGAAGAGTTATAAATATTAGTTTTTGCCAAAATGGCCCATTTAATATGTTATTAAATTATTATGGGGCCCATGCGTTTTTTTTGCCCGGGGCCCATAGTATGCTTAAGCCGGCCCTGATTATATATATAATTATATAATAATTACATTATATATATTTAATATATAATATATTTAATATAATATTACATATAATATTATTATAATTATATTATAATAATATATATATATAAAATGATTACAATATATTATGGTTTATATGCTTTTATATATCACATATATTATATGTAATATAATATTATAATAATTATAATTATAATATAATAATTTATTATTATATATAATAATTATTATTATAATTATTATAATTATTATATTAATATAATATTATAATAATTATAATTATAATATAATAATTTATTATTATTATAATTTATTATTATTATAATAATTATATATAATAATTATTTATTTAATATGGTTGCATACTTAATATGATATGATATGATAATGATAATTTATAATATGATAATGATAATGATAATGATAATAATGATAATTTAAATAGGATATAAAGTTGTAACCCGGGGTTGTAACTTGCACCTGACTAATGGAAATTTTAAATTAGTTATTATCAAAACAAATAATTTTTTTTTAAATATTTATATTGATTATATCATATAATTATATAATATAATATTATATAATTATTATAATCATTATTATTATAATAATTATAATTATAATTATAATCATATTATAATCCTATGGATTATACCTTGGATATCCTTGGATTATAATAATATATGTTATTTAGTAACTGTGAAAAATTATCTATGAAATCAGTTTAGAAATAGCATAAAAATAATATTTTAAGCACGCAATTATATAATAACTTATTTATTTTTAAATTTACATTCCTAAAAGGGGTTTCACACCAACTCCAATGCAATTATCAAATCTATAGAGTAGATAATTATAATTATTAGAATAATAACAAAATTAAAGTTTAACTATATTATTTAAATATCCGTAAAAAGGGTTTTACATCTAATTATTAGAGTTAATAATTGAGTTAGATTTGGTGTGAAACCCCTTTTACAGATAAGCATTTATTTTATTTTAAATATTGTATTTAAATATTAGAGTTAAACTTTAACCTCTAATTATTAGAGTTAATAACTGTGTTCGAGTTGGTGTGAAACCCCTTTAACAAATATAAATTGTTATATAATATTGTATATCTAAATAATAAATTTTATAAAATAACATTTATATATTGATAAGAAAATATAAAACTATTTTTTTATAATATTGATTTTATATTAGCTGAATGTATAATGTTATTACTTTATAATTAATTTATTGAATGTATTTATTGTTGACTATTTAAATTCTTTTTACTCAGAATAATTTGTGTTGCTGTTTGCATAAAAAAAATACTAAAGTGATCCATCTAATTTCTTTTGCGATAATAAATAACATTGTAAGCACAATTTCCAGAGAGCCCATATTCACAAATATAATTATGATGTATTGGATTTAATAAAATGAGTGAAAAAAAAAATGATGTCTATGCATGATACATCTTACATGTTTTTACATGTTTACATGTAAAATATATAAATTTTTTAATTTGTTTATCTCTAGGATTATAGAAATTAATGTACTTTTCACATAACACATTTTTTTTAAAATCCACTAATAATTTGTTCGAAACACTCAATATCCGGAAGAAATTCGTTCCTTATCCCTGTCCTTTAAAGTTAATGCTATTTATTTCAATTGAATTTCTGTAAGTGGGGAGGGTATTAATTAATGTGCATATATAGGGAGTTTTATATCTATGCTTTTTAAATTGTTGATAATATTATAAAACTTAAGAAAAAGGGACCTAGTAATTTCCATTTATAAAAATTTATTTTTTTGTATCTAATAAATAATGTATATAATCATATCATGTTAAAATCTTACATAAATTGTCTATATTAATAAGTATAAATGATGTTTTATTAAAAATAAACATTCATTGTATTGTAATAAAAATATTTCACTAAACTTTGACTGCTATTTTCTCAGTAATTTAATTTGATGAATATTACTCTACTAAAAACTTTTTACTAGGAACTTTTTACTCTTTAATATAAATTGTTAAAACGTTCAGTATAATTAAATAACATATTGTTTAATATAATTTAATTAATAAAATGTCATATCATGTTTCTATCAATATATTCACTTCTAACAAAATTAATACATTTAAATTACTCTAATTTAAAAAAAATAAGATATATTTTATATATATAAAATGGTGGTCATACATAATGGTGTAATATTATTATATCTGTGAAATAATTACGTAAAAATATTAACAGTGTTTAAAGTTGGAGAGTTATAAAAAATGGCGAGTTTTCGTATCTAGAAACATGCTATCGCGTGCAGGTCCCACTCCTCAAAGCAACATTCACACCAATACAACAACGGTTATATATCGGCTGCTTCACATTATTCATTCGATAATATTTAGATAGATATTTTGGTAAAGTAAAATATTTGAGTTTTGATAATAGATAATTGATATAAACGCATGTAGTGGAGAATAGTGAATATAGGCACCTCCGTTGATTACGATTTCAGAGGTCAGAGGTCAACTTTAACATATTTTACATGTATCGTTGTATACTTAAGGGGAGGTCGCAGCGCCGCGCGAATAGTCAAAAACACATGTAACAGATGGGCATATACATGGTATATGCAAATAAGGCTAACAATAGAACTATTCAGTGTATTGAGCTAATTTTATCATGTTCATATTATACAAATACATCTTTGTAAAGAATACAATTTTCAATATATACTATACTATATATATATATGTATACATGTAAATAACATTTTTATTTTTTTATGTATTTTGATTATAAAATGAACTTATATAAAGAATTTTATAATATGCTTCCTTGTAATTATTCATATAAATATATTCTCTATATAACAATAAAAATTATTAAAAATGCTGCACTAGTTTTTTCTGTAGCCACTCTAATGCGTACACACCTAGCATAAATATTGATCATCTAATAAATCGCATTTGAAGTTTCATACCTAATAATTATTTATATATTTGTAATAATTATTCCTTATCAGTAGGCTCATTTATCATTCATTTATACATAATTATAGTAATGATATATTTCTAAAGTACACATAATATATATATATTCATTATTATAATTATTCTTTATCAGTAGGCTCATTTATCATTCATTTATACATAATTATAGTAGTAATATATTTCTAAATTTCTAAATTATAAAATGGAAAGATAGTGTCTATTTGAATGTATCTAATTGGTTCATAATACTCACATGAGTAAACACTGAGTAACAAAGAAATTATAAAAATAAATAATGTAAACAAATCCTTTTTATAAAGTGAAAATCGGCAATATATTAGCTATAAAACATAATAAAATGATATATGTCAGTTAGGCTTGATATAATATTAAAATTTAATTACTTATATATTTTTTTAGATAGAGAATGGTGATAAAAACATGTTTTTATGTGATTTATAGATCGTTTTTGGATACCATTTTTTCACAGATACTAAATTACTTATTAAATGGTAGTTTTATGGAATAATATATTTTTTTTTTTTTTTATGAAAATTTATCGTTTTCAGCGCTGCGACCTCCTCTTAATAAAATTATAATAACAACTAATTTATATATATTTTATAATATATACATGTACATTTTCCATATGAGTTTATCACTAGTGTGTCTAATATCGAAACGAGCATTTTAAAGTTGGCCTCATATATCGTAATAAAAATAAATGGGGTCTATATTCGATACAGACACATGCAGTAGGCATTTCAAGACTAGATTTAATCGGTAAATATATTATGTGTGATTTATTCAGGTCAGTGGGATGTTCCTTATAATGTAAAAAATGGCCCAGGTTAATAAATCATTAATAAAGTATATAGAATTTAAACATATTATATACAAAATCTAATTATAGTTACTTATATAACATCGATCATGTGATTATTGTTTGAATACAGCTTAAAGTAAACTATATGACGATATATTGCCAACAATTGTAGAACATCAGTCTGTAATAAAGCCCTATTTTGATGTTCGACGATATCGGGCTATAAATAGTGGACTGTTTGTGTTGGTGTGGAGGCACATTTACTCCTCTTTCCAGAGTGATTCATATTCTAAAATATACTAAATTATATGAAAGATCGACATCGGGTATGAAATATAGGCCGAAGTTCTAAAATCTTTAGCAATATGACATCGTATTGTTTACTTTAATTTTTAAACTTCAATTCAAACGATGATCACATTATATAAGTAGATATAATTAGATGTTATATATATAATATGCTTAAATTCTATGCACGTTATTATTGATTTATTAACTAGGCCTTTTTTTTTTACATTATAAGGAACATCCCACTAATCTAAATAAACGATACATAATATATTTACCGATTAAATTAGGTCATCGCATGCCTACTGCGTGTATTTGTATTTAAATTAACGTTCTTAATATCTTAAATCTTTGATTCGCCCGATATCTAAAGTAAATATTTTAAAATGGATAATTTTAAGCAGCCGATATCTGGCAATAAACATCGGGAAGATTTCGTGCGGCAGTTTGTGATGTGATGGTATAAATGCAGCTTTAAATATCAAGCTTATGGTGAAGTTAAACACATATTTATTGAGCGATGAGTCATCGACTGAACGTGATTAATTGTCATCATTTCGATATAAACTATCGTTAATATATATTATATTTTATATTAATATCGGGCGACAGCATAGAAAAGATATTGATCTTTATCTGAAGCCCTTTAGAGGAAATAACAATATAATTAATTTAAATACTTCATACGAAAAAAATGTACAACTTTCTTCTAATAAATATTTATTATTATTATTATTATTTAAATGGTGTTAACATAATATAATAATAATCATATTATTAACAATATATAATATAATAATGACTTATATAACTTAATTTATATGGCATTTATTTTTGTAGTATGATTTTTAAAAGTATATTTTATTTCAAGTAGAAATATAAAAGTGTAAATACTCGGCATCTTAAAAGGGGGCCCTACTTAATGGGGCACCGTTAAATAATTATACAGTGAATAGATATCACACACGAGTAACAAGTGTGTGTATCTATACTACTATCTGAGGGCGCGTAAGTGTGTGTACCTATACTACTATCTGAGGGCGCGCGTGTACTATCATTACCTATACTACTACTACGACTAACCTGCTGTTGTGTTTGTTTGGAGAGGTCCATGCTGGCGTAGTCTACTATGCTGATACGTCGAGAGAGTCTGGGTGTGCGTGTGTATGAGTGTAGTGTAGTGGGTGTGTGGGTGTGTATTGGAGTGTGGGAGGATGTGTGTGTGTGGGTGTGTGGAAGTGTAGTGTGTGGGTGTGTTAATCGGATAGTCTAAATCTGATTACCCCCTTCGTGTATCTCCCTTTCTCTCTCTCTTTCTCCCTTTATCTCCCTATATCTCTATCTCACTCCCATATCTATATATCACCCTATCGCATTCTCTCCATCCTCTCACTCTCTCTCTATCTCTCTCTCTTTCTTTCTCCCTTTATCTCCCTATATCTCTATCTCACTCCCATATCTATATATCACCCTATCGCATTCTCTCCCTCCCCTCACTCTCTTTCTTTCTCCCTTTATCTCCCTATATCTCTCTCTATCTCACTCCCATATCTCTATATCACCCTATCACATCCTCTCCCTCCTCTCACTCTCTATCTATCTCCCCTCCCCTTCTTAGTTCATTTTATTCTGGCAACTATCAACGATAATAAAAGTTACTTAAACTAACCCTAAGTCAAATTCACTGATGTTTTCGGCTTTACGTCGTTCATCAGCTACCAGACTCCACTTGCAGTCTATGAAATGTGAACATGGCTTATGTAATGGGGTATAGTTTAATATTGATAACATTGATGATATTGATAATTATATGGTGATGATGATGATGATGATGATGCTGATGTTGATGATGGTGATGATGATGGTGATGATGATGATGATGATGATGATGATGCTGATGATGATGGTGATGATGATGATGATTATGATGATTATGGTGATTTGATTGTTTATTTAAACACAGTAAAAATATAAAACGAATTACATTACTCAACAGTGTGTGATAAAAATGAAACAGATAAAAATAAATAAATATAACATGTTGATTTAAAAAATGTAGATAAATAAATATAAAACAATATTAATATTAATGAAGTAAAAACAATTTTACTTTACGTCGGAAAATATTGTAATTAATTTGACAACGTAATTTTGTCGGAAGTTTATTCCAGTTGGTAGGTGCTGACACACAGAAAGATCTACCCATAAAGGTCTCATAATTATATTTATGTAAATTTAGTTTTACAGACTTGGCAGATCTAAGGGATGAGATTGGTCGATAATAGGATATCCTTTCAGATAATATATTAGATGTATTTGAATAGATAAGATTATGAACTAATGAAACAGATTTAAGATTATGACGATGATGTTGATGATGATGATGATGATGATGATGATGATGATGATGATGATGATGATGATGATGATGATGATGATGATGATGATGATGATGATGATGATGATGATGATGATGATGATGATGATGATGATGATGATAGTGATGCTGATGGTGAGTATCGATGCTGATGGTGACGATGATGATGACGATGATGATTATTATTAAACATCATAAATATATAATAGTTATATAACACAACAGTGTATAATAATGGTGTAATATACAATAAATATAAATACATATAAGTACATTTCAAATTAAAACTATATAATATAATAAATAAACACACTATCAATAACTAGACAACAGAAATGTATTTATAATATTTAAAAAAGAATTATAATTATTCATTGTTCTGATATTATTTGAAACAAGTTCCAATTATTAGGGGCAGTTACACTAAATATCTACCAATAATTGTGGTATACTAAATGTAAGTATAATTAATCTAATAGTCTTGGTAGATATAAATAGTATTTTAAATGATTTTTAAGAATATTTGAATAATAGGATTGTGAACTATTGTAACAGATTTAAGAAAATATCTATCATTAGATGTAAGCAAGTGATGTTTATGTTGTAATAGATTAAAGTATAGATTACTGTTATAATTTAAATTATGAATCAGACGGACAGAACATCTAATTATTTTATTAATTATTAATGTTCTACATTTAGGAAGAGTGCAATAAAGTGAATTAGCATAAGCGGGAGAACACTAGCCAATGAGAATCGTGCATGTTTTATAAGAAATAAACTTACGAATAGATTTAATTTTATAGAGTGAAATATTAGATGATTTATATAGATCTTATTTGAGGTAAAACGTGAGTTTCTCGTCAAAAATAAAGCCCACATTTGACTATGGGTTAACAATGAAGTATTCTCTAAAAGTAAACTTGTAAGCTGTTGGTTTATTAAACGTTGCATATTACTTAGTTCAGTTTTACTAGCGCTTAGTAGAAAGTTATTTCCTAGGGGCCGCTTATTTATTATACTAATGCAGCTAGAAAGGGCATCGTTATGCGTAGTAATATTGGCAAAGGGAATAATTTATAGTAGTTGTATGTCGTCAGCGTGTATTTAATTTTAGAAACTTGTTTAAGAATAAGTTGTAATGGAGTAATATATATTAGAAATAATAGTGGGCCAAGTACGGCGTTAACCTTGAGGAGCACATCATGTGTTACTATGACTACTTCAGACATATGACTGTATTAAGTAATATTGAATAACTACTATTTTAATGATAACTTTTTATAAATTTAGAGAATTATGGAAATTTCTATATCAACTAGCCGAATACAAATAATATGATGATGAATTGTATGAAATGCTGGTGATAAAGTAAGTAATAATAATGTTACTATAGAATACTCGATATTTGAGAGTATATAGGTTATTATCACGGGACTTTAATGATGTTGATGATGATGGAGATGTTGATGGAGATGTTGATTATGATGATAATGATGATGATAATGATGATGGGGATGATGATGATGATGATAATGATGATGGGAATGATGATGATTATGATAGAGATGATGGGAATAATGATGATTATGATAATGATGATGATGGGAATGATGATGATTATGATAATGATGATGGGAATGATGATGATTATGATAATGATGACATTGTTGGTTCAAATCGCATGTAATGTGCCCTACTGCGACAATCATGCACATAGTTACTAGTACGAATAATGCACACGTGTATAACTAAACAGGGGCGATAATAATAGTAGTAAACAAGTCTGATGTGTTTATTACGCGAGGGAGGTCTATAAATAACTACGATAAGCTACAACTAGTGATATAGTAGCGGTGCACATACACCAGCGAGTATGACAACAGTAAAGGTCAACAATAAAGGTCAACCACTGACCTTCGGTGTCGACGGGAGCTCGATTGCGAATGCAGAACAGCGTGTGATTGGTCGACGCAGTGACGCACATGTAACAATCGGTGCGGTAGGTGGCGAACTCGATTAACCATTCCGTAGAGGTCATCGAAAGGTCGTGCAGATGTAGCATGCCGCCTGAATGAGAAGACCGTACGTTATGCATATCGTCGTATAGTACGTACAGATACACTAAGCGATATGAATATATGTATAAATATATTTTCACACTAGGGTAATCGTATAAACAGAGCTTATCCGCGATAATTACCCGTACAATATCATACAAGAGTTCATTAAAGAACATAATATATATATATATATAAATACAAGTTTATTAAATAAATATATCAGAAAAGTAGAAAAATAAAAAAATAATTAATTAAAAAAAAATAAAAAATTACTACATTAACTTTACTGGCATCGATATCAAAATAATTATTTATATATATATATATATATTATATATATACAATATATACAATGTATATTATACATGTATTAAATTACAGGTATAATATGCCATTAATAAATAATATCTAAAGCATTCTAACACCATTATAGACGATGACTATAGTAATACTAGTAGTGGTATCATACATCGTAGATATACACATAGTTGCCTACTTATATACAGTTATCTAGTACGAGTAGTCTATTCTTCAACTAGTTTTATTTTAAATATATACATATAGATCTATCGGGGACCGGCCTTTTTGGGCGGTATATCAAATATAGCAAGTATAACTTGTAATAGATAGGCTATAAATACGTTACAGCTCTAATTGGCAGTCTATTGAGGTTGGCAGTATAACAAGGGCTGGTATATCAAGGAGGGAATGTATATATATATATATATATATATATATATATATATATATATATATATATATATATATATATAAGTAGGGCAATTATTAGTTGTTATCTTTGAAATAATGATTTATTTTATTTAAAAATGGTTTATCGACTACATAATCACGTGATGGTTGTGGGAGTCATGAGAAGGAAACTAAAATAAAATAAATAGAGTACACTAAAAATGAAGGAAAAGGGAGGGTAGGTCACAATGTTAATAGTTAAGGTGCGTGGATAGTTTACGTTTAAATAGTGACGGAGATTCTGGTTGTTTATTTGAATTCATTATACATCATTATACATTCTTTATACATTCTTTATACACTGTCATTGTATTCATTGTTAATATCACATCTATATCAGTGTTAGCCAAAGAAGCCTACATCACAAACATAATGTCTACTGAATACTATGCAGTATACGGGGTACATTGTACACTAGTCTTACTCGCAATCTATTGGCTAATAAATCAGTAATCGTATCTTTGTAGGTTTATTTGTAGAATATTTAATCGAAACACTATTTATATCCTGGCTCGCATGTTTACTGCCTACATAAATATACCCCCCCCCCAATTAAAGATATACAGCTATCCATAGCATGATCATCTGTTATTCTATTTATTATTACTATATATAACTATACAATACATACTCATTCATAATTATATTTCATAAATAAAGTTTATAAAGTTTATAAAGTTTATAAATATGAATTAATACACATACTAAATCCTTAAATACAAAATGTGTGAATATACTAAATACTAAATTACTCAGTAAGTGATACTAAGTATTCATAAGTAATTATAATTACAAAGAACTACAGTACTTAATTACTTAAGCACAGAGAACTAATGTCCTTAAGTAAGTACTTAGTCACAGAAACAAGGGTGCAAAGGTCACTGGTTCAAAGATAAGTTAGCCTTGAGAAGTACTACATAATATACATGTATAACAAATACCTACAAACACACTATAGCCAGTGTAGTAGGCAGTGTGTACCACACCAGTCAACAGGGTCTAAATCATCAGATAACAATAGTATTGTGTTACTATTATACACACACACACATACATACACACATACATACACACATACAGAAACAGGCAGGTATATTATATAATAGCTGTATTGCATCTATAATTTGGTTTTTTTATCATATATATATAGTATATATTATATGTAACATATACACACTTCATGTGTGACAAATGTAACATAATTAGATGTATTACTATATATAAACACACACATATATATATATATATATATATATATATATATACATACTATAATGTTTCTATACTAATTTATTACCAAGTATTTAGATTTATTGATTAATAATGCATCATACTAGTATTGTATTATTAGTCTTATAAGTGGATAAGACACCCTAATGAAATATAACATTAATATATATATATATATATATATATATATATTAATATATAAATACTTAAAACCACAACTACCATATAATGTATATAAAATATATAATGTTTTCGATTTTTATCAATTTTTATACATATATACAATCGCAAATAGGCTAGCATGTGTTAATTAACCCACCAAGTTAATCAACGCATGATTAACTACTCGTAATTAGTTCAAACTAGATACACACTAGACTGTACACTAGACTAACTCCACTATGTCTACTACGTCCGCTACGTATACTATGTCTACGTCGATGTCATCGCGGGTAAAGCACCGCGTACATTATCTATTACGACGTTCGTACACAAACGTAGACATTCTTAGCGTATACATAAACACGGCTATATACGTGCGCGCAGGTGTACTTGTGCGTGTTTCTAATTAAAAACCCAACGCGTTATTTATAGGTTACCGCGAACTATCAGACAAAATGTTCTATAAATAGGTTACTACTATAGAAATTCTGCTTGCTTTCAAAAATGAATGTAAAAACTTACGATTTACAACTCTAAGCATTTACCTCGAGTAAATAGTTATGCTATTTACGTTATACAATAATATGGTATTATAAACATTTCATCGAATACAAATTATATATAAATATATATATTTTCTATACACATTTACTTATTAGTATGTGACACTGTGTCACATGTCACTGACACATGGCAAAAGAGAACACATTCATTGACATGTGGCACAAGAGACATTGTTATAGAGCGTACCTAGTGACAGAGGTGCTATATGCTATACACCGCATACATACCACAGATTCTGTGAAGCAAAGATATAACACATCCAATCTATGCAACGTGATTAGTATTCATACATACCGCTGCTAGCAGCAGTATCAAAATCGATATAGGTTTGCTGCGATTTAGATATTAAAATTTTTCATTGCTCTATTCAATTATATACAATATAAATTAGCTTTTACTCGCCACATAGATATTTATAGCATTTAAAACCAACATATCCTATTGCTTTGTTATATATTAGTAATGAACACTTCGTATTCATGATAAAAATAATAATTTAAAGCATATTATTTTTACATTTTAAACGTGCAGTTTGATACGAATTTACATTATAAACAACACATAGTTCCGAAAATGTATATAGAATAGGTGGCGCTGTTGGTATTTGTATACAAAATAGAATTACACGATTTCGCTTAGGTGTTATTTCTTTCCTTAGAAAAATCTTTTTACATACATTGTATAATGATAATGTATACAGGGTTACGATCAAAAGGGACGAGTTGAAGGTTAAAGGTTAAATTTTAAATGCGAAATAAATTTGTATAGGCTCACTTCGGGATGTATTGCAGCTAAAAAAAACAGGACAAAACCAAACCATTTAAACCAAATAACCCAAAAATATCTATACAAAAAATATATATATATATATATATATATATACTATTAACTCGTATTTCAAATGTAACCTTTAACCCTCAACTCGTCGTTTTTGATCGTCTCCCATATATACATGTCAATTTGTAATATAATGGAGGTCAGGGAAATGTTTATTTTATGTATTTCATATTTCATATTTCATATTAAGTGGGTCATATTCATGTTATGATATAGTTTTAATAAAATAGTATCACTGAATGTTAAAAGATATTATGGATGTATATGCATTGTATATGCTTAGAAAATGTTCAATATAATTAGTTATATCATAGTAATTGTCATACTAATTGATATCATTAATATCTGAAATTACAAGGTCTATAACTATTAAATGATAAATAAATATGCATTATCATAATGATTATGTATAAGTTTATTACAAAAATACATATTATATGATAAATGTTAATCTTGAAATAAATTACAAAATTTTAATAATTATATAATTCATTTCAAACAATAATTACTTCTATTTATAAGTTTGTATTGTATTGTATTTAATAAATTAATAATTGATTTTAATTGATAATATTTAATTATAATTTAGTGAATGCAATATAATATATTGTTTTGTAAGTAGATAATTAAATAGAAGATAATTAAGTATAATGTGTTGATACATATATTGATAACATTGTACATCTATTATGAAAAACACATTGTGTATTAAATATCTAGGGAATATTATAATTATGAACAAAGTTATGCATATTTAATTAAGCAATAAATAATAATATTTAATCTTTATCTAGAATTTTATAATAATAGCATATTTTATAAATTAATTAATTAAAATCAATCATATATATATGCAGTAAACTCTTGATATCTCACTCTTTATATTTCAGAAATCCTGCTAATTCAGACTTTTACAAATGCTAGTCTAGTTTTGTACATGTGTATACATGTAAGAATAATTTGATATCTCAGAAACTCGCTATCTAAGATAGAATTCTGAGATATTGAGAGTTGACTGTATATAATAAAAAGTGACAAAAATAACATAATACTAAAATAGTATATATAGATTATAAATTAATTAGAGACAAATAAAATCATAATTATAATTATTAAATTTAATATTATACACTATATTATACAGTCAACTCTCGCTATCTCAGAATTCAAGGGACCAAATAAATGTGTCAGATGTATTGAGTTTCTGAGATATCAAATTATTCTTACAGAAGTAAAAAACCAAACTAGCATATGTAAAATATGTCTGAGTTAGCAGGGATTCTGAGATTTAAAGAGTGATATATCGAAAGTTTACTGTATTTCTGAAATACTAATAATACTAATAATGAAATACTATTTCATATAATATTGTTAAAACGTTGAAACTAATTTATATGTATAATATTGAAATGTGATTTATATTACATTTTTAGTTTAATTTTAACTAATACATAAATAAATTAAGAATAATTATTTAAATTTCATACCAATTATTAAATATTATTTTTATATTTTTTTTATAACTTTTTTTATTTTGTAAACCAGTAAAAAAAATACATCTTCTATTATAGAATTTATATATTTAAAAAACCTTAAATATCTATATAAGAATATAAATTATATTAATTTTGGATATTAACAAAATATATTGAACAAAAAAATAATTTGTCCTATATTGGGTAATAATATTTGTTTGTAAATATATATATATATATATATATTTATAATACATATATAATAAAATTATACTTATAATTTCATTAAAAAATATACATTATTGAATGAGTTATGGTCAAATTAGTATAAATATATATTTGTACCTACTTTTGCAAATTTTTGATTATAACTTTTTTTTAAAAACAAATTTGAAAAAACTAAAATATGACTTCTATTATAGAATTTAATAAGCTTTCCAATGATACCCATATTATCACAATAACAAATATCAAAAATATCATTCTCATACCCAAATGATGATATAATTATTATCTAATTGATTTATTTTTATGATAATTATAATAATTATAATCATTATAATATTGTTTATAACTGTGTAATAATAACACATTATGTATATATATATATATATATATATATATATTATATATATATATATATATATAATATATATTATTATAATAATTATATATTAAATATGTTTATATATAATATATATTTCATAAACACCTTTCGGCATTCGCTTTATCATTTGATATACATCACTGTCACCGAGGAGATGTCGTATGTGTACGAAGTTCTTAGACGAAAGTAAAAAGCCGTCACCCGAGCGAGCATCTTTGATCTCTTTAGCTTTGTAACTCATCAGAGTAGCGTTCAGTATTTGCTCATTTGCTGACAGCGATAGTTTACCGCCTATTTTAAGCTCTTTTTCGGCTTTTAAAATCGTATTTCTTTCATCTAGATAGTTATCCTCACTCGGCGATGTCATTTTGTATAATGTTACGATAGCAACGATGATTACGATTAAAATAAATGCAATGATATTTATAATAATTAATGGCTTTTTTAATGCGAACATTTTATTTGAAATGTATCACTTATGTACCTAGATTTGTTATGGTCGGATGTTATCTTATAGCGTTTTTTTACATTGCGTAAACATACTTTATGAATACTACGATATCGATTCATTTCACTAATGTATATACATACGAAACATCATAAATACAACACAAAAAATATTATATTTTGAAGTGTTTATTTAAAAAAAATTCTGTAAAATAGTAGTCACATGGTTTATGATTTGAAAAAAATAATATTCTTACTTAGTTTTTGGGTATAATGTACTTTAAAGAATATATTTTACTTATTGTATTATTAAATAGAGATATATATTTTATAATATAATTAACAAATATAGATCAATTAATTATAATCGAGAGTATCTGTTATTTAGAACAATGAAATTAAGAATTATAAAATGACACGCCTACAATTTGAATTTCGTTACTACTAGTAACCCTAACACTAGACATTTGTTATATATCAAATTCAATACTATATAAGTGTAACTTAATAAATATTGCGTCTCGGTCATATTGTAAATAGTAACACTTATATTAAAAGTTTAACTCTTTCTATTTCGAATTATGCTTAATTAGTGAATTATTTTAAATACAATTTTAAATAAATATTATATTATTTTATTTAATTATCATATAAGTATTATTACATTTATATAATATTTATAGTAAATATCTTAAAAATAGAAATGTAAAATTTCTCTATACACATGTATAATTTAATAAATGTTAAATAATGATTTATTTAATATTACATATGACTTACATTTTTAGTTTTTAATAATATCTGAGTTAACCTATAGAATAAAGGATATATTTTATAAAAAGGTTATTATTTAAATATTATATTCAATATAATATTGTATCTATATATAGGAGTATTAACATTATATATAATAGTATACGATTATTAATATTATATGATATGATTAGTATGATATTATATGATTATTTATTCATTTTTATACTATAATTATTATTTATAAACAATATTAAGAAACTACACTATCACTACCTATTCGATTATTAAATTATAATATCTGCAATAATATTATCAATGGTATTACCAAAGCATTTTCCAAAGGGTTTTGGTATTACTATATATTTTATATATACTTAAATATAAATATATGCTATTTTTAAAGAAATCATTTCGACTAATTTATACCTAAATATGTAAGACTAATAATACCATACCAATTATATGTTTTATTCATGATATATATATATTAGAGTGTGGTTCATTCATGAAATATCCTTAACTAAACACTGATTGAAATGAATTATTACGACATCCCATAATACAATATATACACGTCAAATTCATTGCGGTAGTTCGAAAGTCGATTCACCCGAAACTAGATAAGTCTCAATCGACTTTTATTTAATAATACTTAGTATACAGTTATATTCATTCGAATTGATTATTATTCGATCCATTCTATTATTTTCGTTTATGTTCCATTATATTGTTCTTTGTTTTTACTTTAGACGCTTGATCGCTATGGCACAAAGAGTCTTTAAATAAATCGAATTGAATTGAATTGAATTTAATTTATTTAATAATTATATAAAAATATCGATTTCTTCGTTTTCTCCTAACGAGCGAATCGACTTATTTCCTAAGAGACTATCCAGTGTATCGACCCTTAACTCGCCCCTTTACACAGATGCCCATACTACAAGAGAATGTGTGCGCCTCGTCTGTACGGCCCGTGTCCGCCTCGAAGCCCCCGCCGACCCCTGCCACCCCGCAGACGATACAACGGCCCGGAACCGCTCAACCGTATCACCGCCAGAAT
>OZ025242.1:26035519-26140519 GCA_964019155.1 Osedax fenrisi
GTTGTTTTTAATGTAAATTCGTATCAAACTATACACTTTAAATTAAATGCTTTAAATTTACATTTTTATTATGAAAACTAAGTGTTCATTACTAATATATAATAAAGCAATAGGACAAGTTGGTTTTAAATGCTATAAATATCTATGTGGCGAGTAAAAGCTAATTTACATTGCATGTAATTTAATAGAGCAATGCAAACATTGTAGTATGCAAATCGCGGCAAACCTAAATTTATTTGATACTGCTGCTAGCAGCGGGATGTATGAATAATAATCACGTTGCGTATATAGGGAGTGTTATATATTTACTTCACAAAATATTTGATAATATTAACTACTTAATACTACTAACTACTTAATAACTTAACTGTTTAACCTCTACTAAAGGTTACTAAACGTACGCGTTCATCGCTAGCTATCGCGTAACCCTAACGGTGCCCCCTATGTTCACACAGAGCCGAGATAAAGGTTCTAGTGCGAGCGAGAACGGAGTCGGAACTAGAGAACTGCAAACTGAGATCTCAAACTGTTGACCTCGACAACAGGTTCGTAGGAGGCTGCGATCAATGATGATAATGATGTACGATAATGATGTACACGCTAATGCTAATAACTATAATGAAGTCATTACGATGCAATACCGGGTTACGATCAAAAAGGACGAGTTGAGGGTTAAAGGTTACATTTTAAATGCGTAAATAAATGTGTATAGGCTCTCTTTGGGATGTAATTCAGCTAAAAAAATCAAACAGGACAAAACTAAACCAATTAAACCAAATAACCCACTAATATCTATACAAAATATATATATATACTATTAACTCGTATTCCATATGTAACCTTTAACCCTCAACTCGTCCTTTTTGATCGTCTCCCTGCTATACCTATGAGGGGATACGAACAAAACATCAGATAATACATAATTAGGAAGGAGGTCTATATCATGGTTGATCCATAACTATTAGCTTCTCGTACAGTTTAAACAATACACTATCTAACATTTGTTTCCCTCACTACAGTGTATTTGTCACATCCCCTATGTTACTTACTATCTAATCTTATATAGGGAGAACGAGGATTTATTAATATTATCGTAACATTGTTTAGTATACATCGTTAAACATGGTAATCTGTGAGTGTGGGCGTAGGGAATATGTATAATGAATCATTATTAATGATATACGTACATATCGCTGACACGGATGTTAGAATCAACGTAATGATGAATCACTATTATCGGTGGTATACGTTCCTCTTATTATTGATCCTTATAAGGTATAATGCTTATACTATAATCAGTGTAGGTAAGTGCGGCACTATATAGTGCTGCGTACGCCAGTATGATGTGCAAGAGCTGAGATAACTGCTGCTGCTGTAATTGTACAAATACAACTAAATGTAACATAAAGTGAAAGTGCGAGTACAGTGCGTAGAGTGCTAGTGCGAGTGCAGTATAGCTATATATAATAGTCACCTAATACCGACTATAAGCAGTAATATGGTGACCATATGTTCTCGTTCGTGTTAAGATATAGATCAGAACTAAGCTGAAGCTTCTGAACTTCTAGGACCAGTTATTCTATGAAAATAGGTCTGATATCGGGTCTGATATAGTGTACTGATATAGTGTGCTGAATTGTGAGCTATGTGCTTCTACATTCCACATCCACATTTACCACTTATATAAATTGTTTGGGAAATGCATATTATAAATACGATTATGATTTATTTTGAATCGGTATAACTTAGAGTGTTTGGTAAAACTTAAGAGCGTACTTTACTAAACTGTTCCGGAACAGAATTATTAATTAGTATTTTAGAATATAAGCGAACCTCTTCCTATTTTATATATTCGGACGTCCCGATCGAATGTTCCGATAGCATTTTCATTTAGGTATCGGTCAAAGTTATCGGAACTTCTGACAGGTGTACGGATATTTGAGTACGCATTCTAAACATATCCGATGACTGATATTCATGTCATCGGAAGTACCGTCGGATATATAAATGTAACGGTTATCTGAACTCGCGAACATTTTTACATTATGAAGTCAGCTTTAGACTTTCAATTATTTTCGTGAAATCATCGCAATGATGACTCTATCTCTCATTGTCTGTGATTAACGTACCACGAAGGTATACATACGATAGCAGTTACTTGAGAAACATTAGAAATACCGATATCTAATATCGTTGAACTACCTAACCTGTACTAATGGAATAAATTATTGCACATGCTATTTATTGTCTTAATGTGAAGCCGTTTGAGTTTGGAAAATAGTGAAAATGATAACAACAAGAAAAGATATGAAAATCATCAATCAAATATTTAACTCAGTTAAATTCACTTCACGTTATACACAATCGATGAACGCCCACCGCTAAACTGAAACAGGAGCGGGCGCACCTAGATGAACATATTCATACGTTTATGTAAATAGGCAGTGCGTCTGTGTGATTCATCATCTGGTGTCCACGTATCAATAAAGATGTGATCCGTAAGGCAGGAAAGTTGTTCTGACGGACAATGTGCATTAGCGTTACGGTCTACCCCATACATTGGACATTGTCGATATAATCGCAGAGGTAGTCTGTCATGCTACTAAACCACACCCTTAGAACGCTGAGATACGAGGACAGTTGAATGTAATACTTTCATTACTGACTGAAAAATATCTATATCTATATATATATATTTATATATATATATGCCACCCCGGTGATAGACCAGAAAAGGACCTCGACGGAACCTTAACTCTATGGCATTTTGAGATTTAAAATAACTATACATTATAATTTATAACTTATATTTGTTATTTCATACGAACTGTTATATCTCAATAAACAATATTTATTTATTTATTATATATATATATATATATATATATTTATATTTATCTGTATATATATATATGTATATATATATAATAATGAACCCCTCACATCCCCGGCTACTAGACTGAAACAAGAGCAGGCGCGTAGAGAGGACGCAGTAGGGGCACTAGACCGTATCATGGTGGCTCGCACTGAGAACACCGTAGACCCTATCTCCCTGCGCCATCGCCGCAGTATCGTGGAGGCGGTGTGCACGGCTACCGGAGCCACGCCCACCGACGCAGTGAACACGCTGCGCGATCGTGTTGAGGCCGCACTCGACGAATCCGCTCAACTCAGACATAGGTTAGGCGGTGGGAGAGTTAGAGGTTAGGGGTGAGAGTTAGAGGTTTGATGGGGGTGTAGGGGCTTATAGTTTATATTAGGGGTTTAGGTAGAGGTTTAGGTTAGGGGTTTGCTTAAGTGAATAACATAGAGGTTTAGATTAGGGGTTTAGTTTAGAGGTTTAGGTTATTAGTCGTGATCAGAACTTTCATTATCACTTTATTAGTGATATTTGTTCCAATAGAATGTTTGTAAACATTCAATCTTTTTGAATAACGAATATTAGTTGTAAAGTTATTTAGTTAAGTTTCAAGTGCTATTAATAATTCTCACAGTTTGATTTCTCGTTAATCAGATTTCTACAAATAATATATAATATTCATTAATTGATATTTTATTTAAGCAAATATATACTCGAAAGTATAAAGTATAAATATTTGCTAACAATAGCGCATATGTTATTGAAATAAACAAAGAATAATACGAAATAAAAGTGAGGAATGTAAATGTTTTATTTTCTTTTTTCATTACATCATTATAATAATACATATCGTAATGAGTGATAGTATCTCTGTTATGTAATTAGGTAATACGTCGATAAGGCTGTATTACATCAGTGGTTTCCAACATATAGGTCATGACCCAAATTTGGGTCATGACTCATGAGCCAATTTATAAAAATATTTATAATAATATTTATATCCAATATATTAGAGTTTATATTATTCGTTTACGATTAAGTTTAATAATACAAAAATAAAATTGTTCATTGGGTCATGGTATATTTTTAAATTAAAAGTTGTCAAAAAAAGGGTCACGATGAACAAAGGTTTGGAACCACTGGTCTAGGGTAAACAAGTGATGACTTGGGATTATAGTCTTGTACACATAAAACTGTGGTACTCGTGTTACAGAATGTGCGTGTATCACATGGAATTAGAGACACGTGTCTCTAAAAACTCTCTAACTGTAACATTATACGTATATAGTACGATAACAATATAATCGACCACCCTCTACACGTCACAGGTACGAGGAGCAGGTTGTGCTGAAGAGAGCCGCGGAAGAGGAGGCTAATCACCTTCAAGAGAAGTTGACCTTTGACTGTAGGCTCAAGGATCAGGTTTCAGAAGCAAGCGTACGCTCTCAGCGCAGTCGTTGTGATTAGTTATGGTTGTGAGTTGTACAACAATGCAATTATCCACTTATACATAAGTATATAATAATATATAGTTTATTAGGTTAACAAATAAATATATAAACAAAAATATGGAAAAAAAAATAGATATGAATTGATACCCAAATCGACATGGTACAAAAATTAACATTGGGTTTACATTTAATAACAAAACCCCTTGGTTTATGCATGCCGAATAATATATAAGTGCATATGTATATATATATATAATTATTGTAGGAGATCTTTCACTACTATTGAATCAAGTTATATACACATTAATATGAAGTAAAATATGCGCTTATTCTGCTTGTAGCGTTGTTATTATAAATTTAATTTATATTTTATTCGACTTTGTAGTAATTATCTAGCGAACAATAAAGCATATACAGATAATATATTCACTAGAATAACTATATAATAGATATATATTAATATATACATATGATAAGAGACGAAACTACACGTTTCATTGCATAATCGTGATAATGCATGAATGATGTTAGCTAGTAATCAATTGACACACACACAATATCAATTAATAATGTATCGAGAAATCACATTTCTTTATCGCGCATTATATATTCTCTTTTAGCCTAAGTATCCGTGCTAGGACGTTTGCGCTAGTTATTGCCCGTGCCCAGTACCTATAACGATAGCACACACACCGCTACTGCCAATCAGTACCGAGCGACATTCACGATTATAGTTTACTATTATAAAGAAATGCTGCATACGATTCATCGAAATACTTATTTTCATTTCGAGATATCTTCGTAATTTTCATAAATTTCATTAATTCACATGACGTAATTAGTATTTACAAACACTTATGTATGTTTACGTATGTATACCTATGTATACAATGTATACGTACATCGTTGTATAACGATGAAGATATGCGAGCATTTCATGATATGTGACCTTTTACCGCGTCCACCTGTAGATGCAAAATCGATTATAATGTACACCTATGTACACAATGTGTACTATGTACACAATATAGAGTGTACCCACTCTGTACACTAGACACAATATACATTATATACTATGTACACAATGTAGTTAGTGTATGTTATGTTTAGTTTAGGGTGTACACTATATACAATATAAGATGTAGATTATATACAATATACTATGTAGACTATATACAATATAAGATGTAGAGTGTCTACACTATACCGTAGAGTAGCCACAATGTACACAATGTACACTAGGTACACAATGTATACCAAGTCCTCAATACATACCCTCCATCCGTTGACAGCACTCCGAGAAACTTTTCCAAAGACTGCAGTCCGCCTCCGCAACGATTGTAGCGCTAGAACGGCGCATAGGTGACGCCACTCACGCCGACGAAACTCTGCCATTGGTCGTTCAGAGGATGAGACACGCGGCCGACAGGGAACTAGCCGACTTCAAGGCGTCTTCTAATCATATGTTCACTTCCAGTCTGTCGGAATTGAAAGTTTGCGCCGCTCACCCGCGTAACCCCTTCACTCCCACCCTACCTCAACCCCACCTCACCACCCCCTCATCTTCACCCCAACCCCTCCCCCTCATCTTCACACCCACCCCACCTCATCCCAACCTCATCTTCACCCCCACCCCACCCTACCCCTTAGTGCCGTGTTCCCTAGCGTGTATGCGTGCCTTGAGATTCTTTTACGTAATTCTCGGAAACATTCGTAATTATCATTATTATGAATATAGATTAAACTAAACATAATTAACAACACATTTCATTATCAACTAATTGCGTTCATACGACTAATGCGACTATAAATAAGTGTTATGTTTATGTGTATATTTATGAGTGTGTGTCTGTATGTATGTGTGTGTGTGTGTTTGTGTGTGTGTGTTTGTGTGTGTGTGTCTGTATGTATGTATGTATGTGTGTGTGTGTGTGTGTCTGTATGTATGTATGTATGCGTGTGTAAGTGAGCGTATATATTACATTATTATAGAGTATATTAAACTAGGGTAGAACTTTTGCACAAAGTGTACTCTTCAAGTTCCAACTTGATGATGAGTTTGCCCACCTCTAGTCCACTACACCTCTAGTCCACTACACCTATCGTCCACTACACCTCTAGTCCACTACACCTCTCGTCCACTTCACCTCTCGCCCACTTCACCTCTCGTCCACTACCCCTCTCGTCCACTACACCTCTCGTCCACTAGACCTCTCGCCTACTACACCTCTCGTCCACTACACCTCTCATCCACTACACCTCTCGCCCACTACACCTATCGTCCACTACACCTCTCGTCCACTACACCTCTTGTCCACTTCACCTCTCGTCCACTACACCTCTTGTCCACTACACCTCTCGTCCACTACACCTCTCATCCACTACACCTCTCGCCCACTACACCTCTTGTCCACTACACCTCTCGTCCACTACCCCTCTCGTCCACTACACCTCTCGTCCACTATACCTCACTTATCACAGTCAATTATTGCCTCTTCACCGCACCTATCCCCATAATTAACATGCCTACTACCCACATCTCTCCCAATTCCTGCCCACTTATCCCCTATTATCCCCTACATTCCCCGCCCACTGCACACTCATCCCCTACTTATCCTACATTCCCCGCCCACTGCCCACTCAGGCACAACTAGACGAGATGATGAGGAGGCTAGCGGAGACCAACAGTCAGAACAGACAACTTCACTCCGATTCAGTGACTCTCGAGGTCACCATCAACAATCTACGCAGTCAGGTACGCATGCACCCGTATACAGTGTATAGAGTATACGTATATAGTGTGTATGTATAGTGTATATATAGTATGTATGTATATATATAGGCAACAATAGAACATATTCCATCTTATTTTGAGACCCTTTAGGTGTAATCTAAACATATAAACCACAAAAGAAAGGAGAATAAAAAATTACTTATAATAAATAATAATTATTATTATATATATATATATATATTGTTATTTTATTTTGGTGGAGTGCTTTCATCCCATCCAGTAACTTAGATGAAGTTTTCACTTATAACCATATATGGCTCTAATGTCCCTTCTAAGCCGTTCTCGTGTTAAGGCATCCATGTTTTTAATGAGAGCTAATCATTTATTTATTCACAATTATATAAGATCACTTCTAAATATTATTTTACATATATATATATATAAATATTTTTCAGTCAGTAATGAAAGTATTATATAATATTCCTATATGATATATGTCTGTATGCTTATAAGTGCCTGTATGCTATGTATTTGTATGTTCATATACATCCTTATATGTTATGTATTATGTATGCCTATGTATGCCTATGCCCACCACTTTCGATTGTCTCAACTCGCAGACTATTACTTTCAACCAATCAAAATTCTTCATTAATCACTTCTTTCTTCCAATCACCTCCTTAACATTGCGCTTACGTTTTTAGAGAAATGATTAATACGGCTCTCTCTCTCTCTCGTAGCACCGTTCCTAATAGATTGATTAACGAATATACGCACGTTCTCCGATGCAATACTTACTTACTCGCGTGTATCCAGCTAATGTGTTGTTTAATATCGTACAGTCGTATTAGCTGGTATATCGGTCTGTATAACGCACTATATAGGTGTATAGTTGTATAGTTATATAGCTCAACTGAATCTGTTTTATACGTACATATATTAGTAATTAATGATGATATTTCGTATCTATACGTAATACAATATATTATATAGAAAATCGCTAATAGATAAGGAATTATTTATATATTGCATTAGTGGTAATAACATTGGGTATCTGGAAGTTCTCTAGGGAACCTAATACTAACGTGTGTAATAAGTTAACACTGAATCATTTAAATTTAATATTTGTATTATAACGTGATATAACGAAAGATTTTGCGAAGCAAAGATATATCACTCCTCATCACTCTTAGGAATTAGTAGTAACCTATTTATATAGGTGGCAGTAGTATAACTTTTTCAAATGAATATAGTAATTCTCCAGTTATCACCCAGTAATTCTATTGTAATCGTTGAATTATAATGTAAAATGTAAAAAAACTTCATTGCTCTTTATTTTTAAACTTAATTTTATATATTTGAAGATTTTGGTCTATTTGATAAATTTATATGAAACTTTAAGTCCTTAATCATAATAAATATATCTACATATAAATTAACTATGACCTAAAAGTAAAATTTAGTTACTGGAAATTACTGAAAATTTTGTTTTTTTTAAATTAGAGTTTTATAGGTCTCATTCTTATAAGTATCCTATAATTCTATAACTTAATATATAGATCTAAAATTAGTTTAATTATAATTAATAAGATATAAAAAAAATGTACTCATTATCTTATTTATTTCAAGTTATCATACTTTTAGTAAAAAAAAATCTCCTATCTTTACCATGTAAATATTGATATGTATCGCCGGCCCTTAAGGGGGTGCCTAATCAAATGTTAATATAAATATATGTGAACATTAACATATATAATGTGTATATATATATAAATGGATTTAATGTATCAAATCAATATATAACTTCCCAAATTCACACTTTTTAACATTTATTTATGATTTCATTAATAATTATAAAAATTTCGCTACTACAAACGTATATATATATATATATAATATTATGTATATATATATTATATTATTATATTCATGAATATTATAATCAATTTTGTATTTATATGAGAGAAAACTGATTGACTTTTTCAAACATAAAGGAAGAGCATTTGAAGGTCAATAGTTTGTAATCATACAATAGAGAAGCTGGCTACATCACATTGTCATCATAAATAGTACATCACACCCCTATTACATCACACCACTATTACATCACACCCCTATTACATAACACCCCTATTACATAACACCACTATTACATCACACCACTATTACATAACACCCCTATCACATCACACCCCTATCACATGATCAGGTGACGTACGCAGAGAGCGAGAAGTCTTCCATAGAACAACTACTGCTGTCGGAAAGAGAGAAAAGCTTCCAACAGATCACCATGCTCGAGACCCAATTGTCTCAGCTCCAGGTTTATGTCACAGTGATAGGGCATGTGTGGCAATATATATATATATATATATATATATGTATATTATTTCTATATTTATGACAATTTAAGATCTATAACTATTAATATATATATATATATATATATATATATATATATATATATATTACACTGTATATATAATTTCATATAGCACCTTTTTAAAATTAATAAACCGATAAAGGTACCTTTATTTAGTTTTGATTTACTAAATTATAAAATAATATTAAAATTTTTAAAATTTAGTATCCATGGCCCCCCCCCCCAAAGCTAAAACGTAAAGTCACGTTTTTCTAATGTTAATTCAACTGTATTAAGGTGTGTGTTATTTGTAGCGAGATAGTTGAAAGGATGGAAATTGAATGTGTGGCGTGAATATACGCACTTATCTAAATGTAGTTCTAAATGCAGTAATTTCCACGATGTTATGACTAATTTGTACATTTACTTACAAAATATAAGGATGGAAATACGTATAGGGAAGGACATACTTATAGAGATGGACATAATACTTAATATTAAGGTGCGGTGCCTCGATGTAGGAAACATATAGAGAAATAGTTTTCATATTTGTAATCGGCGTCACATTATCTACCATCTGAACCTTGATAGTTATGACATTACATGTTTGAAACTGTCTTATATATATATAGTGGCTTTGTAACAGGGGTGACGGGGGGGATATGTCCCCCCCACTTTAAAATTTAGTGGGACCTCCTATGTATTGGTCCCCCCCACTTTTACCACAACATTTATTTTGATTGGTTGGTCATACAAAATCATTCCAGCGCCCCTATATATATACCAATATACACACATAACCACCCCCCCCACAAACACCCACAACCTCCACACCCCCGTACTACTCCCCCCGCGCCCCCGCCTACAGACGGTGCTAGTGACTAAGATGCACGAGCTCAGCGAGAGTCGCGAGGACAGACAACCGCTGAAGACGGAACTAGAGACGCTGAGGATCATGCTAGACGAGGAAGAATCTAGGTCAAGGTCGCGTGTGCGTGTAACAGTTTCTATTGTCTTTGTTAACCACTAATATTCACTGATACGTACATGTAATTATAGAGGTATACATATACCTACATAATATACACATATATCTATATATATATACACTTATACCTACACACATACTTTATACGTATCCATATAAATCTTTACCTATACATATAAACTTATACTTACACATATACACTGTATGAGGAATGTAAAGATAATTCTGCAAACTATTATACATTAGTATATTGATTAAGTATAGGTGTACTAATGTATAATAGTTTGCAGAATTATCTTTACATTCCTATTTTTAACGTCATTATTTGTACTTATTTCAATGGTGTTGATTTTGTAATTAGTAAGGGGATGGGTCACTATTCAAATTACATATAGAATAATTAATTTCAATCTTTATTTAGTACATTTGAATTATATAATATATTCTGATTAAAATCATGTCACAGTTATTTATATATGTGAAATACTACTTATAAAATGCGAGTTTAAAAACACCACTATTTAAAAAGAATGAATTCTAAAGGTATTGAATGCTGCAAGGAGTGCAAATATTAAATACATTATATATCTATGAATTTGTATTTTTATACTTATATTTTATAATTATATCTATTTATATAGCATATACAACAATTATAAATTTATATATATATATATATATATATATATATATTACTTATGCATATATAACAATTATATATAAATTACTAACTATCTATTATATAAAAATTAAATTATAATACAAAAATATTTAAACTAAATTTTCACAAAATAATTATTTTTCATTTTGTACGATAGATAACTATTTAAACTATTTTAACTATAAGATATCAATTTAATTTTGAACCGTTTTACTTACAATTTTCACATTTTATTTAGAACATATAAAATAAATAATATATTTAAATATTTCTCTGTAGGTATGATTATAAATAATATAAATCTATATATATATATATATATATATATATATATATATATATATATACATATATATATGTATGTAGTAAATTGATGCCAAATATTATAATTAATTAATTATAAAAATTGATTAAATTTTATATTATTTAGATTAAATACTAATTCAAAAGTGTTCTAACATGTAATAAAGCTATATATTTTTAATAATATTGTTTTAGAATTATTAACTACATTTTTTTAAATTAAAGTAGATACATTATAAAAATATGCTATTTTCCTCTTTACATGCCACATGATAAATAGTATCGCTTCTACTTAAGGGGATCCCGCACATTTAAAGTGATGATAATTTATTTTTTTTATATTTTTTTTATTACATAATAATACTTATTCTAGTGTTTTTTAGTATCTGTAAAAAAATTAGACATGAATTCAGTCTAGAAATAGTATAAAAATGTGTTTTATGACGATAAGATAATGCTATATTATATACTATTCAATATTACATTTTTATGCTGTAAAACTTCAAACGCTGTTTTCTCAGAATAATTATTTCACGCTAAGTATGTGCATTCAAAAATATAGAACATAAAAACTATTATAATTATAATATTAATTTTGTTTGCTTTATATAGAATTTAATTATATGAATAGTAAAATAGAGAGATAATTAATAAAATGTATATAATTCATTGTATAAAATGATAATTTCTATAGAAATACCATCATTTTAGTATGACTAATTTTTAATTTAGATATATATAATATAATAAATAATGATATTAAAAATAACTTTCTATTTTCCTATGCATGTATATGTTATGAATACATTACAAAAAAAATTAGGTCAATTGAATGAATAGAATATCAGTTCTATTTTTTTTAGTGGACCTATATTTTTCTATCTATTTATACACGAAATTGGCAAATTGCGTGTTATGTGCGGGATCCCCTTAAGAAAACAGATATTCTAAGAGGTGAATTGTAAAATGTAGCTATAACTATTCTATATGAACAGTTTACCCCTATCACACCTATATTGACCATAAGATAACAACATTACCTTACTCGATAATTCATTTTGCTTGTGGGTAAAAATAGATTAAAAAATTATGAAAATAAAAATAAAAAATAATTAAATTATGTGTATGAAACTAAATATTGGTTTTATTTAAATAGTATAATTTGTTATTTCTTTTGATAATAAATATTATATTCAAATCCTAATTTGTATTATGATTTATTATATCAATAATCATTAATCTCTACATGTATTATTACTATGTATCATGTTATTTAATATGTATATGTATATGTATATTATGATTTATGTCATTAGATGTCTGTTTCAACCTTAACTAATCTTTCCTGTGTGACCCCTAATCATTCTGTTTGTTGAACTCTAGTGTAGCAGTGCAAAGGTTCGCTATCAATAACATACTATTTTTATGCTATTATTTATCATAATCGCAGTTTCTAAAAGCCAGCACTAATCCAGAACGCACACGAAAAAAATTAATATTTATATTTTTAAATTCGTTATTTAACATTAATTAATATATACATATATACAAAAAATTACATAATAATATATGAAATACGAGCTAATATTATAAAATGTAAAGGTGTGTACTTTGGATTACTTCTGACTCATAGTAACTACGTACTAATGTATTTCACTATCGCTTTACAACTTTAATATTTCATTATTTAACACATTTAATTAAGCGCTATCTTTAGTAAGCATTATTTATAAATGTATATATGATGTATATATGAATGTATATTTGATGTATATTCGATGTATATACGATATATTCTATAGTGAAATCGAATGTATGATATCTGTGTGTATTGCTTTATGGTAATATTTACATGTTTCGTAAACATCGACGATGAATCACCAAACAATACTGTTAATTATTCTATTACTCATTCGTATTACGTGATCGTTAATAGTGCGCTCATATCCGTAACTTTACGTAATGTATTAAATGTATTAAATGTATTCAATGTATTAAATGTTAATTCAATCGTAGTACACCTGCGAGTTAAATATACGCGTTTTAATTGCGGAACACTACTTTTAAATCGGATGTGAATGTAAGCCTATAGGCCACACCTCCATATAGGCCACGCCTCCATACAGGCCACACTTCCATAAAGGTCACACCTCCATATAGGTCACACCTCCATATAGGTCACACCTCCATATAGGTCACACCTCCATATAGGCCACACCTCCATACACAGACAATGTTAAATATCAGCTCGGCCGACATTTCTTATCGATAATTTCAGTCGGGAGTGAATAGGAGTTTTAACACGTGATGTATATTGAACAAGTAGTAGGTCGCGGGTTCGAGCCTCGTCGGGATCGTTAAAAGTGGTCTTAAAATAATATTTAGAAGTGATCTTATATAATTGTGAATAAATAAATGATCGGCTCTCGTTAAAACCACGGATGCCTTAACACGAGAGCGGCTTCGAAAGGACATTAGAACCATATATGGTTATAAGTGAAACTTCATCTAAGTTCCTGAATTGGATGAAAGGACTCCACCAACATAAAATAACAATAACAACACAATAATAACAATATCGGGGGCGTGACTTATACGATATATTCAACCCGTCCATTTAAAAGTAGTATACCGCGACGAGAGCGCGGCGTAACGCATACCTCTACTATCGTTGCGTCGTTCATTACGCGGCTACTCCATCAGACAGCAGAGGGAGCCGACGCCCATAGATATACCGGCGCACCTGTTAGCTAATCAGCCACTGACGTGTAACGACGACGACGCCATGGCAACCAAACCGATGACGACGGTGGCTCCCCTGGCGTTCACCGGAGACACTCAGTCCACCGGCAACCTGTACAAAGTCAGTAGCCCGCTCACGCTTGAAGCGTGGGGTGATTGTAGCTCGGACAGATGGAGAGTTGTATCCATTGTCCACGTGTCCATCTAACCACGTGTCCTGCTATACAGTTTGCTCGCTATCGAGTACCGTTTGTTAAACTGACGATGTGATTATGTCGAAAATAACATTCGAATCGTTACTTATTTAAATTAGATAATTAGGGTGTGATTTTGTAGCATGAACAGTTAGACAGATAGACACGCTACAGTTGTATCTAAGTGATGTATCTACTGACTATCCTCATGTCAATCTGACCAACTCTCCCGCTAAATATATCATACCCTAACTTATCCGTTTGTTAAACCAATGATGTTATTATATCGAATATCTCCTTTGAATCATAATTATTTACACTAGATACTTACACATACCTTTGCAACATATTCCTCCGTTATATACGACTAATATGTCTAGGAAAGATTAGCTACCAGGCTGTAGCTATAGAATCGTGTATAGCTGATAGTAAGCTATTAGGGTACTTAATGAATACTCAGATACTCTTATATTGCACGATATTTAAAATAAAACACTGTAAATTACAATTTAGATGATCAAATAGTAACAATGAAACACTCAGAGAGTTCGTCAGTGTGTATAATTGAATATAATACATGCAACTAATAGATAACATGACTAAATAATATTTAAATAGAAATTAAAAAGTAATTTAAAAGAATTATTCAAAAATAAATTTAAACCAACTAATTTGACATTTTTAAATTATAAATAACTAAAGCTGCTTATTAAGAAAATAAAATTTATATATATGTGTATATATATATATTAAAGAATAAATAATATATATTTATTGCACATTTTATATATAATTATATTTCTTAGTATGCAAAATTACTTCCAAGGCAAAACATATTTTGTTTTAAAATTGTTACACATTTTATTAATATAATTCTAAATATATACATTTTTTTTAACATACACCAAAAAAATTCCTATTCCGAAAATATTTTAACAAATATTATAAATTACTATTTTCTGAAGTAATATAAATATTATATATTTCTATTTTCTGAAGTAATATAAATATTATATATTTTTTAATTAATTGATATTTATAAATTAACCTACATGTGTGAGAAAATCTTAAGAGACATAATACTGATATTGTGTTTATTCTTAGTTAGAAATTCATATATTAATATATTTTAACGAAATGAATAATAGCATCACATTAATATTTTATAATAATTTGTAAGATTAATATCAATTTAATAATAACTTATAGTCGAGCAAAATAATATATTAGCGGAAAATGCACGATTCTAGAGAAGCTTACCTATAATAATAGATAGTAAAACATATTAAATAGTTTTAAATTTAACGTTAATATTGTGTTGGTTATCGTGAAAGTTAGACTGTAATATTATGTTTAATTTTGTAATAATAGTAAATATAGAGATCTTGCCTCCTCACCATCATCCTCTCCCTCCTCATCCTCTCCATCCTCTTCCTCTTCTTCACCTCATCATCCTTCCACCCTCATCCTCCTCCACACTTCATCCTCTCTCTCTTCATAATCCTCCTTCACCACTCCTCCTCCTCCTCCTCCTCCACCCCTCATCCTCACCCCCATCTACAGACGATGGAAGCTGAAGGTCAAAGTAGAATGCGCTCTGGTTCGGCGCAAGAGATCGGCGACCACCGCGACTACTTTGAGAGTCTGTTCCACGCTAAGCCGCACCCCCCGCCGCCGCCCAATAACCAGGGTCACCACGCCGACGACGTCATACAGAACAACGACGCCATCGCCATGGCAACCGCTAACGATGTCTGGCTGACGGAGGACACGCCCCCTATGGACTGTATGTCCGAAACCAATAGCGATCACTCGAATTACAACGAAAACAAAGGGTTCGCGTCCATAACGATAGATTGCGCGATACTCTACCATGATTATAATAATATATTAAATATTATAATATAAAAACTGCCTGCGTGGCTCAGTTGGCTAAGGCGTCAGACACACAAGCAGTAGGACGCGTGTTCGAGCCCCATCCGGACCATTAAAATAGGTCTTAAAATAATATTTAGATGTGATCCTATATAATTGTGTATAAAATAATGATCGGCTCTCGTTAAAACCACGGATGACTTAACATGAAAGTAGCTAAGACATTAGAGCCATATGGTTATAAGTGAAAACTTCATCTAAGTTCCTGATGGGATGAAAGGATTCCACCAACAAGAACAATATATATATATTGATATAAATGTTATCTACATAGTAAAGATTTATCTAAGGAAAGATATAACTATCATGCTAAATTGTGTAATTAGATTTTATATATAAACCAGAATGATATGATCCACCCATTTGAATTATCGGATAAATGTGTTGTTTAAAAAAATTTATTTTACGATAGGGAGTATTATATCTTTGCTTCGCAAAATATTAGGTAAAAGAAAATTAGTATTTCTTTAATCAATCTTTTTTATTTGTTTATGTAGGTTTATATATATATATATATATATATATTTATATATATTCAAAATAAGAATCATAACTACAATGTAAGTTAGCCATAATTATTAACGAGAACTCCCTCGCACTCTCAGACACTCCCGCCCTCCTGCGTAACTATTACGTGACACACGTCAGCAATAACTTCTACGGTAACTGTACAAACGTTGCAATTTCGTTATTCGTTAATTTCGTATCATTCTTTGTTTATTTCTATAGCGTGTGTTATCGTTAGCAAATATTTATACTTTATACTTTCGATTATATATATCTAATATATATTCACTTAAATTATTTAAAAAATAAATTATCAATCAATCAATCAATCAATAACTAATACTCCTCCATTGCACCTCACAGATCTACCGGGCCTCTCAGTATTCTCGAGATTAACAAGAATGGTAACTACATACGAATACACAACACGAACTCCAGCCAGGTTTAGTAGCAGCAGGAGAGTATCGAATATATCACGCCCCCCCTTATATGTATTACTATATGATCACCCCCTTTATAGGTATTACTATATTGTCCCCACCCTTATATGTATTACTATATACCCCGCCCACCCCTTTATAGGTATTACTATATGGTCTCCCCACACCCCGTTTGTTTTGATTGCGATTTCCGAGTTCTAATTTTAAATACTGCACATGTATTGATATATAATTAAAAATTATAACAACAACTCATTTATATATATTTATATCTTATAATATATATTATAATTTCATTATTAATATTAGTTTATCATGTATGACAAATACAGAAACGAGTATTTTAAATGTGACCCCGTAAATTGTAATCAAAACAAACGGGTGCCATTAGAAACACACTCATCTACCCTATACTGATAATCTTTGTACATCTTCACACACCACACAGACCATAGACTTCAGTGAATATCTATTGAAGCAACAAATCGCCGGACGTCCTATTTCTATTTATAGATTTCCAATCGGGTCTAAAGTTTATCCAATGAGAACGGTTATTGATTATTGATTATTGATTTTATACTATACTAAATTGTAAACATGTGCTTTCATTTTTATAAATTGATTAAGATTTTGTAAGCTTTTTCGACGATAAACATTGTTAAATAAAATACACCGACAAAGTGTACCTAACTCTTCTGCATAAGTGCAATTATTTATTACTATTCTATTTTAATGTTCAGATAACCATATCTATGTATACACTTACAAAGAATAAGTATAATCATTAGAATAATACATAGTGTATTTAAATACTTATATATATATATTGACTTAATAGCATTTAAATTTGTAATATACTTTTAATTATAGTAAATCAAATAAAAGTCTTACTTTATAAATAGTGTGATATGCACCCCGCATACACATTATGCACCCCGCATGCACAATGCCACACGTTCAAACCACGATAAGAGGGTACATATTTAGTATTTGAGTTATATCTAATTGAATACCTGGTGTCTGTTATGTTTACCTGATAGCATTTCGATTTGTAATACACATGTTTAATTAGTAAATAAATGCGTTACTTCATCAATAGTGCACTGTACTTTGCAGACTTGTACACCTGGCTATCACTAAAGAACCTATGCATAAGTAAGCGCGTCGAGCGATATCAATAATTGTTAAGATACAATACGAATAGTAATATCTGTAATCGAGTATTTTGAATTACCGTTGATTAAATTCTCCGTAGAAACTAGCTAGTCTTATATGTTCTCTCTGGGTTCACGAGAGAACAACTAACACTACCCGGCTAGGATCGAACCTGGGACATCGAAAGTTTCAATTTTCCATCGGCCTATGACTAGGGGCGCTGGAACGATGCTGTGTATGTAGGGGGCACCAACCAATCAAAATAAAGTGTGTATTCGAAAAGTGCGGGGGACCAATACATAGGAGGTCCCCCTATATTTAAAGTGGGGGGGCATATCCCTCCCCCGTCCCCCCCTGTTGCAGCGCCCCTATCTATGACCCCACACCAGATAACCTATACGGTGGTGACCACCTCGCAGGTTACCGTGTGGAGTGCTAGCGGCCTGCCTAACGACAAGAAGTGCGACCTTCGACCTCCCGATGATTTCATCTTCCAGGAGCACACCCGGTGGGGCACCAGTCCCGAGTTTGTCACCATGTTATGCAATCCCAGCGGACAGGTTCGATACAAGTTATATGTGTGGTGGTGGTGATGATGTTATCACAGTAATCAGTAGTTATAATGTATAATACGCTTTAGCTCGAAATCAAAATATAAATATATATGATTAATAATTATAGTCCAAATAATAATTAAAAATAAAACAGTACGCTATTAATTTGAATAAAAATAACTTATTAATAAATAGTATTTAATAACGAATATTTTTTGATCCTATACACTTATGACATCAACAGCCGCTACTAACTGATTACACCTAGTGTGTTTATCACATAACACCGCATTATTGATTATTGATTAATGTGTATCGAAGAACACATATTTATTGATAACGATAACATACGTTATTGTAATATTAAGAAATTAATAAAATAAGGATTGAAAAACATTTTACAGTTTCCAAATGTAGCATACTACATATATGCAGTAGAATGCAACTTATTGTAACATTATTGATATACTTATACATATCAAATATATATATATACACATATATTTACATATATCTAAATTTTACTTTCAAATAAAAAATGAATTTGAAAAACTGAAAAAATAATGTTATTATATTCAATGATCATAAACATTGAGTATAATGACTATAATTATAGATAGGGATTCCCATGCCCTTCTATAATTAATATTTCTCACTAATTAAATATAAAATCACATCATTATTAAATTTATTAAGGGGGAAACGTTCGTTTTCATTTTTTATTAACAATTATATTATTTTTAAATATTAAAATATAATCATTATCTTTAAAACGATGTATAATATATGGTTCACTAGTAACTCTAAGTGCCCTAACTATGCATTATAAACATACACCTATACAACATATAATACACATTATTGTATAATATTTATTACATAAAAACCTTTAGAATATTATATCTCTGTATTTTGTTTACACAATTTACAATGTTAAGGAGATTCCACCGTTTGAACCGTTTGATAAATCTTTATAAATTTTTAGAGTTTATAAATATTATATATGTACTTTTGAAAAAAAATATATATATTATTTGATAAGCTAATAATATACTAAATCTTTTTTTAAAAAAAGGTATGGTTTTTATTATAAGTATTATAAGTGTTCAAACAAAAATAATAAAGAGATATATAATCTTCTAAAGTTTAATGCGTAATAAATATTACATAATAATATGTATTATATAATGTATAGGTGTATGTTTATAATGCATAGATATTTCACGATTAGTCACTAGTGAATGACATATTATTCATCATTTTAAAGATAATGATTATATTTTAATATTTTAAAGTGAAATAATGTTTAATAAAAGAATGAAAAGGAACGCTCCCCCTCAGTAGTTAGGTGTAAAAGAAACATTGCAAATTATCAAAACTTATATTAAATTAGTATAATTACCAAAATAGTATCTTTTCTATTGATTGAAGTTAAATATCTAATATAATATAATATAATATAGAATTAACTCCAAATTTTAATACAATTATATCATACTTTTTATAGTCGATTATAAACTAGTCTATTAACATTGTATCTTATGTGCTATAGTTATATGATATGTATATTTATAATATAATAGCTAAATTATGAAATCGTACAGACTTCCTATAGATGCTTGGCTTAGAGATATATAACCTATAGATATTTAATAAATAAAGTTATTTTAAAAGCAATGTTATTAAGTATCACGTTTACATGTAAAAGATAGGGGAAAAAGGGCTATTTTGAACGACCCCCTCTCGTATCTCAGTAACTATAAGAGATATCAAAAAATAATATATACACGAACTGTTAGTAATTAAATGATAAATATGAATAAGTATTTTGTTTTTAAAAATATTTAATCCTACAATTGTTATTTGATAAAATGTAATATTATATTTTTACTTTTTAAATATTTGAATAATAACTTTTTTTAAATCATTGTAAATACTTTATTATTTAAAAGAAAACTTAATACAGAGCAAAATATTGTAGATCAATAAAATGTTTATGAATATTATAAAAATAATTTAATTTGAATAACTATTAACCAAGATATTTTAATTATAGCAACCCATATAATTTTCCTATTACAGACCCCCTAAATTACCCTAATACCGACCCCATGTGATTTATAATATCCAATCAAAATAGATCCGTATTTTACTTTAAAATATGTCGTAAGTTGTTTGTGTATCATTAATATAGATTTAGGATTCATGATTCCAGTTGATTATATACATAGGTGATTAATAAATAAATATTAAATAATAATATAAACTATTTGAAAAAAACTACTATAAAGTTTAAATGTAAATTTAATATTACTATTAAAACATAAATTCAATATAAAATAAATTGCGTGAATGTTATAACTAATTATATTCATGTATATATACTATTTTATTGGAAATTATAATACTATAATTATTTATATCACGATTATTGTAGGGGGTCGGTAATAGGATAAGGGGGTGGTATTAGGCACATGTATCCGATTACCGACCCCCCTGTTTATTCTTGTAAATATAATTATATCAAAAATTTAAAATAGCCACATTATCCATTGCCATAATATTACCCTAATTACAAAATTTCAAATAAATATATTTAATATTGAATAAGTTATTACAAATAATCATTTAGGGGTCGGTAATCGGGGACTTTCCCCTATATTTGTATACGAGGTTCCTACATAGGAATACATCTACATTATTTATTAGATGATTATTGCATAATTAGTACAGGTGAACTATATATTACTGTCTATCATGTGATATGCCATGTGATATGCCATGTGATATACCATGTGATATATCATGTGGTTTATGTTTGTTATTAGTAATACAAACTAATTATATTATGTAATTAAATAGATTATCACAGGTATGGGTGATATGGTATGGGATAGAATGTGTGATATGGTATGGGATAGAATGTGTGATATGGAATCATATATCACATAAAACTAGTAGTCTACTAATATCCTGAAGTATATATTCATCATATATATATATATATATATATATATATATATATATCTTTATACTATAATATATTACATTATATATATATATAGGATATGATGAATATATACTTCAGGATATTAGTAGACTACTAGTTTTATGTGATGTTATGCTGCATGTTACTAGGTACTCACACACACACAAACACACACACCCTATAGTCGTTAATAGTCATTACTCTAAGTATAATTACATGACAGTAACACCACAGTAAACAGTACTGACATGATACCATTACTAGTGGTGCGGTTTGCGGCTGTTACCATATACTATAAAGTAGTACACATACACACACACATACACACACACACATACACACACACATACACACACACACTCACATACACACATACACACACACATACTTATCTTAAACCCTTATTACACGCATCACTGAATAACAACACGTTCACAATACAATACACTCGTGCTCCTGCCCCATATTACGTAACACACGCCCATATTATGATAAGATAATTATCATCTGCGGTCGCGTATCTCATCGTTATCTGTCTACCGTTTACACAGAGGTCGTGTCCTTGCACTCGAACACATCTTTCTTCACATTTAATTTGTAACCAATTTTGTTGTTGTATTACGTTACTATTTTATTTATCTATCATATAATCCAAAGATGGTCGTACAAAATATTCCTTATTAAAAAGTTATTAGGATTCATAATAAACTGCCACTATCCCACGACGTGGTCTCCCTTAACTTTCACCTCTAGTCGACCTCTACTGTCGTCCTCTAGACATACCACACGTGACCACACGCGTAGTGGTTACAGTTGTTGCCGTGGTTTTACCTACTATACAGTTCACTCCTGCCGCAAGTGTATGTTTTAATGTCTCAACACTAAACTAATAGAATATAATCTATATATATAGAGTATAATATAATCTATATATAGATTATATTATAATCTATATATATATAGAATATAATATAATCTATATATAGAATATAATATAATCAATATATATATATATATATATATATATATATATATATATATATATATATATATATAGAGTCTACTATAGTCATCATCATCATCATCATCATTAACGCTGTGTATGCAGGCGGTGGCGTGGAGTAGCAGAGGTCACCAGGTCACACCGGATGTTTACAACGCCCTGCCACCGAGAGCCGCCGCTAGCGATAAACCGCACCAGTGGAGTGGCAGGTGCGCGTCCGCTCCGAACAAGATGGCCGCCTATAAACCTAACCTCGATGTGCTGAACGGTTAGTGGGGCTAGTGGGGTGGTAGTGGTAGTGGGCTAGTGGTGGTGGTGGTGGTGGTGGTGGTGGTGGTGTTGGTAGTGGTAGCGGTGGCGTTATTTGTGTGGCTAGTTAGGCTAATGGGGGTGGTGGTTGTGCTAGTGGCAGTGGTAGTGGTAGTGGCATTATTTGTGGGGTTAGTTAGGCTAATGTGGGAGGTGGTGGTGCTAGTGATGGTAGTGGGGCTAGTAGGGTGGTAATAGTGATGACATTAATGTCATTACTACTACTAATTAGTAGTGGTAGTTGTAGTGTTGTTGGTAAAACCAAATTTGTTATAGATACATTTAGTTATGGGGTTATGGTTTTGATCCTGATTGACAGTTTAAAAGTAGGTAGTAGTAGTGTACAATGTACAATGTACAATGTACTACATACATTGTACAGGTGTGTACATTGTAGTACTGTAAATGAACTCTGTTCGTGAACAGTTCGAACATGTATCGAACAGTATCGACCTTTTGATATTTCGAACTTTAAAAAAAATTCAGTTTCGAATTTTACAAATTTTGAAATTATGACTTTCGAAATTCGAACTTTGAATGCAATTATTGAACTTGCGATCATATGTTTCATAATATAATTAATTTAAGTTATCGAAAGTATCAGTGCATTCTCAGTCTCGTTTAGCCAAAGCATTCATGCATCTTAGTCTCAGTTGCCCAAAACATCGATGCAGATATTAGATATTAAAACGAACAGTATTGTTACTTCAGAAAGTGAGTTCGAACAAGTATTTTTACTTCAAAAAGTGAGTTCGAACAAGTATCGATAATTCAAAAAGTGAGTTCGAACATGTATCGATACTTCAGAAAGTGAGTTAATCTACAGCACTAGTACATTGCACATTGTATGCAGTAAAGTGTTGTAGTCGGTGTATGGTAATGGGTTTCTATTGTTCAGTTAGGCATGTGTTTATTATTGACTTTATATATAGATTTACACATGCGAAGGTATATAGAGTATTACCTATATGGATTTACAGTTACATTAGTATACAGTATAGTATGTAAAACCCATAACTATTATATGTTCCATAGCAGCACATAACTGTATACGATTACTATATGATTACTTAATAATTATATCAAATAGATATTTTAATTAATCAATTATTTATTTATAAAGTTACTGTAAAGTTGACTTATTTCATAGAGGTGAGTTAGTGTTCTGAGAGCAGTGTTATCGATGTATTCATGGGTTAGGCACACTTCTCTCAAATAAGATGTATTATGTAATAGTTAATTTACTTACCTTAGTTACCTAATATTATAATATTATAAATTATTATGATATCATAAAATTAATATTATAATATTAAATAAATATGTTAATATCCTATATTTATATTTAATATACCTACTTATAATTCAGTATACTCCGGAGTATAAAGCTTTAACACCGATTATGTTACTACTTAATATCAAGAACTTCAGGTTATAGGAGGTCTTGTTAATATACTTATTAATTAATATGGTGAGGAGTTCGATATAAACTATCTAGTATCTAGTAATAATTATAATTATAATTATGTGGATTATATTTGTAATATAAAATACTAGAAATTATACTCGATAATTATCTATTTACTATTATTATTACTATTACTATTACTATTACTATTACTATTACTATTACTATTACTATTACTATTACTATTACTATTACTATTACTATTACTACTACTATTAATATTACTATTACTATTACTATTACTATTACTATTACTATTACTATTACTATTACTATTACTATTACTATTACTACTACTATTACTATTACTATTACTATTACTATTACTATTACTATTACTATTACTATTACTATTACTATTACTATTACTATTACTATTACTATTACTATTACTATTACTATTACTACTACTATTACTATTACTATTACTATTACTATTACTATTACTATTACTACTATTACTGCCATTGTTATAAGTTGATCGTGTCACGTGATTTATAAACCAATACCACGTGATTATCCGTTATCGCGGTCGCCACAGCTGCTGCCCACTACACACATCGCTACAATGGGCACACCGGACAATAGGCTATGCCTAGGTGTTATGTGTAATTGTCTTACGGTGCCGCCCAGTATGTATGTGTGTAAAAAACGGGCCTATAATTTCACGCTGAGGTCCGACACAAAAGTCACTCTCGACAATTAACCGGTGCGGTGTGCGGCGCGCACAGTGTGTGTGCGCGTAGACGTATCGCATTACGTAACGCGACCTTACGTCACGATGAGTGTTACGTAATCGATAACAGCAGCGAGCTAATAATGGCGCTAATAATGGCGACGAGGTGCAGTCTATTAATAGGTCGTTTGTTAATAGGTCGTTTGTTAGATTAACGTCCTGCGGCGGTGGTCGGCTTTCTTCCGGCACGCGCATTCCAGTTCAGTGATCGGGAAGTTAATTCAGTGATCGGGAAATTAATTCAGTGATTCAGCGATTAGCATGTATTGCTATTCACTATAGGCAAAGATTTTGCGAAGCAAAGATATAACACTCCCTATGCATGCAACGTAATTTAGTAATATCCCCAGCCGCTGCTAGCAGCAGTATCGAAATCACTGAAATAGATTTAGGTTCGGCTCTGTTTGCATACAACAATGTTTTCATTTATCTATTAAATTACATGCAATGTAAATTAACTTTTACTCACTAAATATATACTTATAGCATTTAAAACATACATATCATATTTGTTTGTTATATATTAGTAATGAACACTTAGTTTTCATCATATAAATATTAATTTAAAGCATATTATTTAACATTTTAAAAGTGTATAGTTAAATACGAATTTACATGATAAACAACGCATAGTTCCTAAAAGTAACCCGCTATAGGTGGCACCGGGGTATTTTGTATACAAATTCGAATTACACGATTTCGCGTAAGTGTTATATCTTTCCTTCGGAAAATCTTTGCTATAGGTATGCGATATATCGCATATATATAGCCTATCTGTACATCGGGATGGGAGATGCGTTATCACTATATGTGCTGCTATTCTACTCGTGCCTGAGGCTGAACTACGCGAATACAATGACTACTATTATAGACTACTTTATCTAGTACTACATGGTGTGCAGCGTGAGATGCAATAGTTGTCATGCTACACTGCCCATGTATAACGATTAGCTATAATACACGCTATATCTAATACCAGCAAAGTATGCAATACAGTACACTATATATAGTGTAAAGAGAGGCGTTACATCGCGGAAATGTATTTATGGAAGTCGTTACGCTATATAGGGGTTATGCATGGATATGTGGGACCCACACTGCGGGTGAGACTACCATATATGGTATAGTGCACGCATCTCTATGAAACCATTAAGTAGCATGCACTACTTATACTGTTAGCTATACTGTTATCAATAGGCTATACTACCAAAGCCCTTTTCCCTACTACTATCTATTCGTATAATATAGATACTTAATAGTTGCCTATATCTATCGCCTGGCTATATATTGCCACTATTTATGTTAATTGTTCAATACTCGGAGTGATCATATATAACTGACGCGTATAATACCTACACACATATATATATATATATATATATATATATATATATATATATATATATATATGTATATATATATATATATATATATTTGTATACTAGATTTATAGGCGTTGCGCTTGATTTCACACTCGATCGAACGCGGCCCTCGATTATCGGCCGAAATCACTCGTCTCCAGTTCTATAATTAGTGCGCCGCGTCCAGTGTTGCTATGCAGGCGGCGATTATTAACGCAGGCGTCTTATCGTAATCGTCTGCTACCGTGGAGGAGGAGGCGGCGTTAGTCGACCGGTAACACGCCCCCCCACCCCGGTGACCACGCCCACAATCCAGTGACTTATCGCTGATTGACCGCTCGACCGAACGATCAGTGTGTTAGCGAGTTGGTATTAGGACCACATTAGTGCCACATTAGCAGAGCCAAGGATTAGGTAAGTTAGTTACATTTTATAGTATAGTTAACTTCCGTATATATATATATACAAATATGTATATATACATATATATATATATATAATATATTATATATATATATATATATGGTATGTACAATGCACATTACACCTACACAGGTGCGCCCACACATACCACTACGCCAATACAGTGTAAGCCATATACAGAATTATAATTCTAGAGGCATAGATATGCCCCCTACGAATGTCTATAGACCGTATTATCGTCGACTATCTATAGGTATACCTACACACTCCTTATATGGGGTAGTCTGTTGTCGTGAGGGTTTGCGAACACATTCCTAGAACGATATTCGTCACTATAGTCTTATACTAGACAGTAAACTGCATAGACATAGCATTAGCTAATTCTCTATATATATATATATATATATATATACATAGGTTAACACCCACTTCTAAGTCTATGGTATACCTACTGTTTGTTCGTTGACGTTTGCATCACATCTTTCTAATATCTATGCGTTCCGTATCTGTCACTATATATTTATAGTTTATCTCCCTTTAGGGTTTATATGTTATATATACATATAGGTTATTACTTATAATTAACATACGCGGCTGCCTACCTACATGTTGTTATATAGGCCAACAACCGGTTGTCTACCTACAGCCGTGTAATTAGTAATCATATACATCTGTGTTACCTACGATGTATACGTGATGAGTCATTATTGATGAGTCATTATTGATGAGTCATTATTTATGATGTATACCTATAGGTGCTACGTTTGTTTCTGCCCTATTCTATAGAATTACGTACTACCTGAGCGTAATAGCGGGGTTAATAGCTCGTGCACCGGGAGGGGGGGTATTATAATAGTATACAGTGTAATATTATAATAGTAACCCTGGCAATAGCTAGTAACGGGTAGAGAGATATGTGTATCGTAATGAACGGTGTCGTGACAGCAGTAACATCTCGGTCTCTATTCTACATTACAATATATATGTATATATAATGAATGCGATGTATGATTCACACATACACACATTAACTCTATCGACATAATTAGTCTAATTATAAAGTAGGGGATCGATACATGTGTGTGCGTGTGTGTATGTGTGTGTGTGTGTGTGTGCGCATTAAATACGCAGGCCTAGTGTAGCACGTGTTTACATGATACGTGTAGTATTGACACCTGTATATTATTATCATTAATAACAATGTGTATATATATACACACAGTGAACATATATATATATATATATATATATATATATATATATATATACATAATGTAAATTCACATAAACATTGTTATCAGTGATTACATAATAGATGTGTTCTACTGTGTCAATGTTAGATTTCATACACTATGGTCTATATTAACTTGCTGTACACTGGGTTATAACAGGGAGGGTTATAACATCCCTGGTTATAAGTTATAACCCAGTATATTATATAACATAACTTATAAGTATTATAGAGTCATACCTACTATAGTCATACCTACTACGTTGAACACTGCGGTATCGAGTTACAACAGTGTGTTATGTATTAACTATAGTGTATAATAGGGACATACTATAATAGTGATAATAATGAATCTAATATGTGTACATATATTTCATAATAGGATGTATCTAAAATATATGTATTTCTATATTGAAATATATCGTGCGCACAATTAAATACATATGTTTCGGTTTTGTTTATCATAAATATAAAACTAAATAATAATTAATTGAAGAGATGTACTTTTAAATATCTAACAATAAGTAATAGTAAGTAATACTAATTAATTATAGTTATTACTAATCGAAATAAACTATATTGATTAAGAAGTTCATAGTGTAACTACTGCTGTGATATTATACACTTTACAACTTCCCACAACATCCTGTATTATACAGGCTGTATAGATTAATCAAGGACATGACACAATCTATTAATAGAATCTATTAATATAACACGCTTCACTTGGTGTAGTCTGTAAGAATACCAGTAAACTCGGACCAGGTAAACTCGGACCACTTTTTAAATCAAATTCGGACCACTTTTGAAGAAGATTCGGACCAGTTTAAAATAACTATATATAGTATGCTTCTATAATATGGGTTAAAGCATAAAAGTGGTCCGAGTTTACCTGGTCTGAGTTTACTGGTACTGTCTGTAACTGCGATGTTACCATATCGCCGTAAACACTTTTGACCCTAACAAACGTTTGAATTTACAAATCAATCGTGACCAATGAAATGTTTGAACAAACAATAAAGCGACATTGACAAACTATCCGATAAGCTACCATTGCAGTAGATTAGACTTCCTGGTATCAGGTATATATCCATATGGGAAAGTCTCCAATTACCGACACCCTCCAAATACCGACCCCTCTCGTATCCCAGTAACTATATGAGATATCAAAATATTATATATGTACACAAACTGTTAGCAATTTAATATTAAATATGAAAAGTATTTTGTTTAACATAATATTCAATCCTAAATTTGTTATTTGATAACATGTAATATTCTGGTTTTACTTTTTAAATATTTGAATAATAACTCTTTTTAAATAACTGTTAATACTTTATTAATTACGAGAAAATGTAATGCTATGCATAATATTGTAAAGCAATTAAAATTCATAAATATTATAAAAATAATTTAATTTGAATAAGTATTTGAATAAATATTAACCAATATATCTTAGTTATATAACGACCCATATGATTTTCCTATTACAGATCCCCTAAATTACCTTAATACCAACCCCATGTGATTTATAATATCCAATAAAAATAGATCCGTGTTTTATTTTCAAATATGTCGTAAGTTGTTTGTGTATCATTTATATAGAATAATGATTCATTATTCCAGTCGATTATATACATATTGAGTAATAAATAAATAATAAATAATAATGTACACTATTTTAATATAATAGATATAAAGTTTAAATATAAATTTAATATTAAAACATAAATTCAATAATATATTTGCATGCATTTTGTAATTAATAAATCTATTTATAAATACTATTTCGATTGTATATTTTAATACTACAATTATTTCTACCAAGAGTATTTAGGGGGTCTGTAATTATAGAAATGGGTCGATATTAGGCACATGTATCCAATTACCGACCCCCCTATTTATTCTTAACAATATAATTATATCAAAAATTTAAAATAGCCACATTATTTATTGACATCATTTTAACCTAATTACAAAATTAAAAATAAATATCTTGAATATTGAATAAGTTAATATGAATAATCATTTTGGGATCAGTATTTGGAGATTTTCTCCTATATATGATTATATATATATATATGGTAGCTTATCAGGTAGTGTATGTTAAAAGATCTAATTTTTAAAACTCTATTAATTTGTAAATTCAAACATTTACTCATTTTATATAAATACATATACATGTAAGGAAATGTACATAAACAATCACACTTACATGTGAGTAACATCAGTATCAGTAGTATCAGTAGCACCGTTATTATATAATAGATACTATCTATACTGCTATTCATATACCTTGTAAATTACCTATTAAACCAGAGGGTTCAAATACATGTTATACCCTCCTTAAGCCCCACTACCCCTATAGTACCCCCACCCCACATGATATACCTACATAAGCCCCATAGCCCCCCAATTACCCCCACGGTGCTACCTCTAAGCCCTATATCCCTCCTATTACCCCCTCTCCCCGCCACCCCATAGGTGCTACCTCTAAGCCCCCCCCCCAAACCCCACAGGTGCAACCTCTAAGCCCCATAGCCCCGCCATGCTGCCAGAGTACAACATGGACATCAACAGAACCGCCATGAAGGCGGAGAATAGGAGTTACCTAAAGAGAAGGAAGGCGTCGCCTCCATCTCTGAATGCTCAGGTAGACACGCCCCTTTCCAACCCACACACACATGAATATATTAGTGAAACAACCCATGTAGTTGTGAACTATGTGACTACGATTTTTTATATTTATTTCGACTGGGATTTCTTTTTTACATAGAAATTGTTGATGTATTTCGTATTTTATTTTAAAATAGATTAGGAGTACGGTAACCTCCTACATCGTATAATCATAACGTTATTATAATAATGTAATAGTACATTATATGATATATATAGCTATAGCTATTGTTCACATGTTCCCTACTCACAAGATGGCCCACTAGATGTTTCGTATTGAGAAATGCGTCCTATTTACCCAATTATATATCTGTGATCCGCCCACCCCTTATAACTCCGCCCACTCTCTTCCCACCGATATTAACACTCATCTATTACCCCCACCCTTTTATCTAAATGTTCTAGTAATAACCGTTACATAATCAGAGCCTATTTTCTGAGAAAATAAATGATCCTATGATTATTTTAGAACATTACGGATATAGCTAATGATTCAATGCATCATTAATAATAGAATTACTAATCCATCAAATTTATTTACCCCTATTCACCAAGGATGTGTTCAAATAAATTTATCTAATACGAATATACATATACGTATTTGAGCCCATCCTTACTATTTACACGAAGTCTTTCCTACAATCAACACACACATACCATCGATATAAAGAAAGTGAATAAGCAATTGACGCACGCAATGCATGTAAAAGATAGATATGCGAATGGCACTTTTATCGATAAATTAACAAAATGGCATCAATGATTTTGATTAGATATTAGTCATATTATATATGTAAAATATTAAAACAGTAGGCTTTTCGCCGAAATAGATTAAAGTAACTTCTATCTATATCAATGGATTTAGATTATAAATATCAATAAATAGTATGATATCTTCAATTTAAATACACAAAATTACGAGGAATGTTGATATGGTGTATTTTAAATATATAATTTTATTTTTAGAATAGATAGTACATTAAAATGGTAGTAATTATTAATATATATATGTATAAATAAATATTATTATAAATAAAAAGTAGTAGGACTGCGTAGCGACTGCAGCGCTCGTAGCGGATAGTGCCATACACTACATTCAATTGCTTATCCACTTTCTCACTATATCGATGATTCGTATACAGCACCCCTACGTGTACACCAACACACACACTACACAGCACCCCTATAACGCACACACACACCACACCCCCTCTAGAAACACCCTCATGGAGGAAGTATAGGCCAGTACGGACATCCGTGTTCCAGTCTCAGTCGTTCTAGGACATATGGTTATTGTGTGGAGGACACGATGTCCTTAGGGATATTGTGTGGAGGACACGATGTCCTTATGGTAACCGCGGTGATTCTGAGCGTAACCTGCATTCTACGATTTATCACTAATGATGTTCATTAATATGTAGTATTATTGCGTGCGAGATCCCTGGTATTCATTCTTACCTCGCGTTATTATCACAAATAGTGTGCTAATTTGCATTACAATATATATATATATTTTGTGATTTATTTTTAGTAACAATTAAATATCGCATTTATAAAGTTACTATATTGAAGAGCCTTATTAATTAAACCCTTTTTAGATTTTATAACAATTATGTTATACGATAGATTTTTAAATAATTAATATTTATAATACTGATCCGACATTGTAATACTTTTAATTATACCAAAACGACAATATCAATATTTAAATTTAGAAATGATATTAATATATAATATTTAAATAATGATTATATTATTTAGTTGAAATCGAAGGTAATTTGTTAATTACGCTGATTTTATAAAATAAATACCATCTACATGCGCAATACAAATCGTGTTGAACTGATAAATTACTATTACTTCTACTATCGTTGTTCGCTTAGACTGAGGTCACGCTTGCGAGTGTGACTGCCTCAGCTAGGGTTACATGTTACTCATAGAGCTAGAGAGAAACAGAGGAGTAAACAGGGTATCTGGCATGCGGAAAGCGTCAATCTAATTTGGTCACTTCAAAAGTGGCGGATTTTACCTATTTAATTTTTTATTTTGTAGCTAGAATAAAATTAATAATACCATTGGAAAGAGGATAAAAACGTAATATAAGTTTCATATTTTACTTTTTTGATATAATTAATAATAAAAAAGTGATGATCATAAGAATATTATATTTTAATATTTGGTCACCTCAAAATGGCTGATTTTGTATTTCAGCTTTCCGCATTGGCTTACGTTGTGAGGCATTGAGTATTACCAACACTCTATTTCTCTCTAGCTCTATGATGTTACTACACGTTTACCAGCCTCCTTGAAACTATTTAGTTAAGATGTTCAATATTTTAAATGCTCTCTATTTATTTCCATATCGCCTATGTACGCAGTAGATTTAAAATTCTATTATCTCCTCTAGTTTATATACTCTCTGTGATGCAATGTATCTCTATTGATATTATCTACAACCGCTTAATAACTTCTATTATGTACCCGATAGTATTGGCCACTACGACCCCTAACCCCTCATATATTAACCCCGCCGACCTCCGGACAGGAAATGACAACAGTTCGGTGAACCGCCAGTCGAGGAGTCAGCAACTAAGACCCGACCCGGTACCTGGAGCCCCGTACGCGGGTACAGCGGGGCAGAAGATGGGCTCCTCCCTACTGAAGAGGTATAACCAACAACAGCACACGGCTCATAGATCCGGGGCTATCTCTAATAAAGCCGTTAGTAATAAAGAGCCGTAACTCAGCCCCCCCGCCCCCCCATCATGCACTGTATACATACTATGATAGGGTTTACTATTAATACGTACACTTAACCTTATTTATTAATTGTCTACCACACATTTATATCGATGTTACATTATTGTTTTATATAGAATAAATAGTTTTAATTAAATACTCATATCTCAAAGTATGTTTTAATACATGTGCCAATATAATATATATTTTAGCATTAATTAATGTTCAATTTAAATTAATTTTTTATTTTGTTCTCTTATTTAAGTGCACAATTTTTTATATTGTATTTATAAACGAACATATAAATGGTTATGAAAATAGGTGATTTAAAAAAAAGTAACTATTCATTCAAAATTTAATATTGTTATATAATATTAACGTAATATTAACATATATGTTAAAGTCAGAAATAATTTATTATATCATTTTTGTTCTTTATAATTGTAATATATCACTATATATATAATAATTGTAATATATGTGCACAAACTAATAGATATATTAGGCTAACTCTTGTACACTCGCTTAATGTTTACACTGTATACGTCTATGCATTGAATACTTGTTTATTAACGTAGCGTGTGTTGATATGTGATTTTGACGAGAGCCCTAAATCGACCTCTAAACTTTGACCTCCCAAGGCCGGTACTATTCGTTACGGTCTACCGACTCCGTTCCTTTCTCCGTTGCAACAGGAGTATTCGCATTGCATCGCTAACCGAAACACTTCTCTCGTCAAATTCTCATAGGGTACGTGCACACACACACCGCATCATCACCACCGTTTTACCGGGCCCATAGCACAATAATAATGTGAGCGTCACGCATGAATGAATACACCTCTTCCCCCCCCCGCTACCATGTAATATCCCTCGATACACTATAACACTCAGCTACTCCCTCTACAGGATGACAGGGGAAACGCTACGCACTTGAGGAGCTCTTTCCAACCCTCATCAGCCGTAGTCGTCGTGGCCCACCAGCACCAGCAGCAGCAGAACATCTTCACCAGAATGGAACCTCCATCTGCTTTTCAAACGCCTCACAAGAGATTCAACAACGGACTGAAACAGCTGACCGACCAACACAACTCTGCTTTTCAGCCACCTATGCCTAAACCTCCCTTATTCGCTGCTTGGTAGACACATTTATATATTATCTATATTTCTACTACTACTGTTACTGCTACTACTACTACTACTACTGCTAATACTATTACTATTACAACCACTGCTACTACTAATACATGATTATTATTATATAATTATTTCTCTCCTGAGAGAGCATTCGACATATAGTATTAGAACTCATATTATCAACTTTTATTCAAACGTATGTGATATTTTATTACTTAATTAATATTGGATTCATATTAAAATAGTAAATTGCTTTTATCTTTCTATTTATATACATACATATATATATTTAAAGATATATACTTATATAGATATACATAGATATTTATGTAATCGTATACAACATAAGGGTTTCGATACAGTGGCTACTTGGTTGATACTTTTACAATAATACAAATTATTAATAAACACAAATAAGTATAGAAGGAAGCAATTTGAACATGCGAAGAAGAAGCAGCAGCAGCAGCATCATCTCCTCGTGGAATAGTAATAATAATAAGAAGTGTGTATGTATCACGGTAGCCATTGATAGTGGTGGTTGGTAGTGGTGTCGGTGGTGGTATGGCTCTTCTGCCCACTATAACTCCTCCTTCAATAGAGTATATCTGTTCTGGTTGGGGGCTAGTTTTTTAAACAAAGACTCTGGGGGTTCAGATGGTTTAACTGGTTTGCCAGGTACGTCGTTCACTATATGCTTGTCATCTACCACCTAGTAACGTAGGTGTCATTATGTCAATATGGTGTCATTATAGTGTCATTATGGTGTCATTAACAAACATGCACACGTATCAAGGATATGGCTAAATTTATTAGAATAGCATATATATATATACATTTATGTACACATATACAAATAAAAAGGTTATATATCACTATATATAAGCTATATATATATAAATATATAGATATATATTTATATATATATATATTAATGGCATGCAAGCATGGTACATAGCATTAGTATTTACAATTCATCCTTAGAAAAGGTATAACGATCCCTAGAGGGTTGCAGGTGTTGGAACATAGATTTAGGTGGTTTCTTAGCATCTGAAAGTTTCGGTTTAACATCGAGGTCGGGGGCAAGGACGTCAATAGATCTTTCAATGACTTTATTATTGTCTTTGTCGATGAATACGCGAGTTTTAACGTTCTTGAGTTCCACATCGATAAGTTTAGGTTCAGTGGGAGCAGCTGTGGTACCATCTCTGATGTCTTTGTTAGTGTCCTTGGCTACTACGGTTAATGTCTCTTCTCCCCCTTCCTTAGCCATGTTCTGAGAGGAATTGAGCACTTCGAGACGGTTCTCTACAGCCTGTTTAATATTCGCAGCGGCTTCACCAGAACCGGATATCTCTCCGATAATCTTAACGACCAATAGGGTTTCTCCGTCTTGTTTCTGTATCTCCTTCTGTACTACTCTCATGACGGGAGCGGCGGTGGTTGGAACCTAGAGTTAGCATGCGTTCGTAGTAATGGTTAGAAGGCTAGAAGCTAGCAGTATACATAGCACAGCACAGTTATCTTAAATACGCACACACTAGTACATGAAAGCAGGCAGCTACAGACAGACACACACATACACACACCACTTAGACAAGGTTACTTGAAGGTCACATACCTGTTCGATAGCCGCTACCGTTGGATCAGGTCCGTTATGGAACTCCCTGTGTAATTTACCAGAGTGCAGGTCTGATATGAACTCCTTCAGATAGCCAGACTTACTGTTGTTGTTCACAGGGGGGGGGGGTGTTAGTATCAGATGCAACGATGATAAGGTATTAGTCTAGGCAATGATAGTAACCCTATATTCTGTTTGACATCGTGTTTCCACACATACATGTGTCTGAATGAGTCGATAGCCAAGACGGGAAGGTCTGAAGATGACTTACCCAGATGGTGTAGGGGATGTGAGAATTTGTTACCGTCGGCTGTAAGGAAGTTCACGGTTCCTGGACAGAGAGAGAGAGAGGTCAACGTGAGGTTAAGAAGAGGTTAAAAAGAGTTGGTGGTACTACGGTGGGTCGTACCTATAACGTGTCGTGTGTTAAGGCTTATTAATATTTGCTAAGCTACTAATATGCTAATAGTTGCTTACCTTGCTTTAGTTGACCGGATAGTATGATTATATGTATTAGTTTATAAAGTTTAGTTTAGTTGATGACGTATATAAATTGAGTGATGTTTACATGTCAGGGTTCAGTATCCTGTTATAATCTTTGATTATAGTTGTTATTGGATACCGTCACATCTCCTTTTCTTTCTGCAAGCAGCTATAGTCATATATAGTAGCTTAGCAAACCTTAGCATGTATAATAATAATAGTATATAGTAGGATAATAATAGTAAGATATAATAATGTATTTAATGAAACGAAAGTAATATAAAAATATAAATGAATAAAAGAAACAAAACCATCCCTGTTTTTGGAAGATATTTACTCTTCCCGATAGCGTTCAGGCTTATTCCTTTTTCTACCTGACCGTCTAATCGTTTCCTCTTCTTCATTATTTACCTCTTTCTCTTCATCTTTGTTCTTGTTAATTAGTGTTTGTATGTCTATTCTGTTTCTGACATAACTCTTTCCATCTACCTCCACTTTATAAGATCTATCTCTTATTTCTTCAGTGATTTTACCTTCACTCCATGTAGTTTCCCCTGGTTTTATTATTATTATCTCATCTTGATTTTCTATTTTCTGTTTCTTCTTCGCACCTCTATCATAATATATTTTCTGTTTTCTCAACTTTATTTCTCTTTGTTCTTCCATTTCCTTTAGTTCATGTCTTGGTTTTAAAACCTTCTTCAGTACCATCAGTTTTGTTCTGCATTTCCTTCCAAACATGATCTCTGCTGGGCTTAAATGTAATCCTTCTGTTGTTGTATTATTGTGCTCAAGTATTGCTAGTTGTTCAGAGCCATTACATTTTTTGAATATTCGCTTAGTTGTCTTTACTGCATTCTCAGCTTTTCCATTACCTTGAGGGTGGTAAGGACTAGTTGTAATGTGTTTGATATCTAATTGTTGTGTAAAGTTTCTAAACTCGTTTCGGAATTGTGGTCCATTGTCTGTGACAATCTCTTGCGGTATACCATGAATAGCAAACATCTTTAACGTTTTAATTACTTCCTTACTTGTTGTTATATTTAATTTCTCTACTGATAGAAAATTTGAATAGTAGTCTATAACGATTATTAAGATTCTATTGTCTAATTGACATAAGTCTATGCCGATTTTTGACCATGGAGTTTCTCCTCTTGCATGTTGTAATAGTGGTTCTTTCTTATTTTGAATTTCACTATGTTTGATGCACGATGGACAAGATTGTATGTAGTTTTCTATATGATTGTTGATTCGTGGCCAGTATGCTATGTCCCTTAGGCGACAGGCACCAATACCACCATGAGCCGCATGTGCTTGTTGCATCATCTCTTTTCTTAGTGTATTTGGTACAATTAATAACTGATCTTTAAAAATTAGACCGTCTATGTGGGTAATTGTATTTCTTATAGAGTAATACGGCATTATAGTTTCCTGTATTTCATTCTTATTAGGCCAACCTTCTTCTGTATATTCTATCAGTTTTGTGCATATTTCATCTTTGTTCGTTTGTTCTTTTAGTTTATTCTTTTTATCTTCAGTTATCGCTAATGTTATTGTATTTACCACTTCCGGCAACAAATCTTCTAGCTCTTTTTTTCCTTTGGAGATCCCTCGACAAGGTATCCGCTATCTTGATATCCTTTCCTGGTATAAATTCTAGTTTGATGTCATATTGCTGCAATCTTAGTCGCATCTTCTGTAGCCTAGTTGATATGTCATTTAGTGGCTTCTTGATGATTCTTATGAGTGGCTTATGATCGGTGTGTATTATTATGTTTGGTTTACCATATATGTATTGTCTAAATTTCTTACAAGCAAATACAATAGCTAGCATCTCCTTTTCTATCTGGGCGTACCTAACTTCAGTTTCAGTTAAACATTTTGATGCGTAAGCCACTGGTATGTCTTGTTGGAGTAGCACCGCACCTAGTCCGTATTTGGATGCATCACATTGTATGATTACTTCTTCCTTTACATTGTAGTATTTTAGCGTGGGTGTTGTTGTGATGCTGGTTTATAAATTGTTGAATTCTTCTTCTTGTTCTTGTGTCCAGTTCCATACAACGTCTTTCCTTATCAGTTTCCTCATGTTCACTGTTTTTGTGCTTAACCCATCGATAAACTTATCTATGTATTGAACCATTCCAAGAAATCTTTTTATTTCCGTTGGATCTCTCGGAGACGGCATCTGTAGAATGGCATTCAGTTTGTCTTCTCCTGGTTGTACTCCATCAGCTGATAAATTGTGACCAATATAAGTTACTGTAGATTCTCTTAATTTTACTTTGGCGCTATTTAAATGTAGATTCTGTTTCTCACATTTGACTAAAAATCTTCTCAATATTTTATCATGATCCCTTATTGCTTCTTGTTGGGTATTTCCGCATCCAAATATTAGAAAGTCATCAGCTATAACTTCGATTCCATCCATGCCTTCCACCATTTCATGCATACGCCTTTGAAATATTTCAGGAGCCGAACATAACCCGAATGGCATCCTTATCCAGCGATAACGGCCAAATGGTGTGTTGAATGTCGTCAAATAGCTAGATTCTTCAGCTAGTTTCACATGCCAGAAACCATTTTTTACATCCAGCACTGTGAATACCTTAGCTTTATGCAGTTTGGTCGCAATGTCTTCTATTGTAGGTAATGGATAATTTTCTCTTTCAATCTCTTCATTTAGATCTTTCGGATCTAAACATAACCTGATTTTTCCCGACTTTTTTTTAGTAACGACTAGTGACGAAATCCAAGGCGTTGGTATAGTCACTTGTCTTAGTATTCCTTGCCTCTCCAATTCATCTAATTCCGTTTTCACTTGTTCTTGTAGCGGTATTGCTATTTTTCTTTGTGCGTGTTTCACTGACTTTGCGTTCTCTTTCATCTTAATTTTGTATTCTCCTTCCAGTTCTCCTACATTATCATTGAATACTTTTTTGTATTCTTTCACCATCATTTCTTTTGTCATCAGTTCTTCGGTTGATTTTATCTGATTAATGGAATCATTATCAATTATTTTCACTAATTTCAACTTCTCACAGGCCCTTTTACCTAATATAGGATGAAATTGTTTACCTTCTACCACTAATCCTCGTATTGTGCATTTTTCTTTCTTTCGATTTACCGCCAATAGAATTTCTCCTACTACTGGCCACTTGCCTTCTCCGTATACTGATATGTGTTTCACAGTTGATGCTCTTATGTTCATCAGTGTATTATCCCCTGTTAACTTAATATATATATGTTTTGGTATTACATTGCATGTGGCCCCGGTGTCTATCTGTAACGTGATCTTCCCATATTTCGTATTCAAAGTTATTTGATTTTCTATGGAAATCTCTTTAATACTTGCCACTTTACCGCTAACTGTATATATACAATTGGTTTAGTCTCTTCGTTTCCCTTGTTGTCTGCACTGTTTCCTAAAGTGATTTAGTTTTCCACAGTTTGAACACGTTTTGTTGAACGCCGGACACAACTCTTTCTTCCATACATGTTCGGTTCCGCAGAATTTACATTTCGACAATTTTTTATTTGCATGTTTTTCATGACTTTGTTCTGCTTTTTTGTAGGGTTTTCTCTCTTTCATATAGTTTACTTCTTGCTTAATATGCATGGAATAATCTTGTTCCTCTGCAGTTTCATCTAGATGACAATTATTTATTAAAGATTTTAATGTTAATTTGTTGTCTTTCAGTAGTCGTTTCCTTAGGTTTTCATCGCGTAATCCTAGTAATAACCTATCTCTCAGTATTTCATCTGCGGTGATGTTCTCTAATTCACATCTGTTTCCTAGCCTCCGAATTTCTGTTAGGAATTGATCAAATGTCTCGTGCTGCTGTTGAATTCTTCTATTAAATACACATCTTTCGTATGGTATATTTATTAAAGGTGTTACATATTTATTAAACATTTCCTTTACTTTTATCATGATAGCTTTGTCCTTTTTATCCAATGTGCTCGTTGCATATATTTTGCGTCCACATGCACCAATGCATGTCAATAAGGTTGCTATCTGTATTTTCTCGTCCTTTGAATCTAATTCTGTTGCGCACGTATATAGGTCATATTGTTCTATCCAAGTGTTCCATTCTTGTTTCGCATTAGAACTATCTAGATCAAACTCTTCCGGTGCTTTTAATCCTGCCATTACTTATGTTGTATTTTATATTCCGTGAATACAATTTAGTAAAATAATAATATCTATATATGTTATAATTAATATTATCAATTTTTCAAAATAATAAATAAATAAATAAATAAATAAATAAATAAATAAATAAATAAATATTTTATACGAAAAAATTTATAAAAATTATTATAATCGATATAATAGCCGCTGTCACCATATAACGTGTCGTGTGTTAAGGCTTATTAATATTTGCTAAGCTACTAATATGCTAATAGTTGCTTACCTTGCTTTAGTTGACCGGAGAGTATGATTATATGTATTAGTTTATAAAGTTTAGTTTAGTTGATGACGTATATAAATTGAGTGATGTTTACATGTCAGGGTTCAGTATCCTGTTATAATCTTTGATTATAGTTGTTATTGGATACCGTCACAGTACCTTTTTCGGGTAGTAACTCCCTGGCTACGATCTTCTTGAACAGCGCAGGGGTGGCCTCATCATTAGGGTCATGGAACAGGATCACGAAAGGTAGACCCTCTTCCGTTAACTCCTAGTGCAGGTAATATTCGTACATTACATTACATTGCACGTATGAATAACATAAGTGATATTAGCTAGATCTAACCTCTGCATTACCGAAAGTGATCTCTCTTACTAATGGAGTACATTTATCAGCAGCCCATCTCTTCAGATCATCTGTGTTACTGATACTGGAGTCATAGGTAACTTGCACGTTATCCTGTTTGAGTGATCAGAACGCAGTGATCAGAACAACACCTGAACATACACGCTAAGCTAAGCTAAGTTCACTATGACATTAGTGATTTATAACCTTTAAGAATACGATTTTATTTCCGCCAACTCTTTCTGCTGTCGAAACTTCACTGAATATAATGATTGTAGTATGTAATAAAATTGATAGGGTAGGCTAGGGTAGGATAGTATGGAGTAGAGTAGGCTAGGTTAAAGTAGGGTAGGGTAGAGTAAAGTAGGGTAGGAAAGGGTAAAGTAGGCTAAGTTGGTGTAGAGTAGGTTAGGCTAAGTAGGCGTAGAGTAGTGTAGGATAGGGTAGAGTAGGGTGGAGTAGGGTAGGGTAGGGTGCAGCAGGCTAACCCTACAGCACGGTAGAATACACATTCATCTCTTAGTGCTGAGGCAATGTTTGCGAATGCATTGTATTCAGGTGATGTCACTGTATCCAAGTATGCAATAACGTGCCCCTTTTTAGACTGTCAGGGGAGGGGTGCAGTGGTGTTAGTATAGCGTGTGTATTGTAGTAGAGTAGTTGTTTAAATATAGTATGTGTATAGTAAAGTAGTTGTTTAAATATAGTATGTGTATATCTAGTATAATCATAGATTTATATTTGACCTAGATCGGTATTTCTATATCTCGCTAATGTAAATTCTTCAACAGACATGGTGCTTCGATTTAGGTAACTTAAGATGGCCGAACATCACATGACACATACATTTAATAACAAATATTCAACAAAATAATATTGATTTTTAAATATATTTTATTTTTGTTCTATATACGCTTATAAATTGCGTTTCAAGTATATCTAAATAAACATTTATATTTATTTATATTATATATTTATACTGCAATAAAATTGCAACATTTAAATTAATTAAATAATACTTTATATGTGATGGTCGGCTATCTTAAGATAACTAAATCGAGGCACCATGTCAGTTGAAGAAAAATCCCGTGACTACCAATCTAGGTAAACTATAAAACTATGAGTATAATGAATAACTTAAAATTACATTTCACTCTATTATCAATATTACAACAAATGTATTATTATTCAAAATAAAACGTTTCACATGAGCGATTAATGGGCTGTTTTACATTAACCCTAAAGAAAGAAACACAACATTACAGCGATGAAACATTAGTAATTAATAGGGAGATATGGGGGTGATAGGGGGGTGATAGGGGGGAAGATAGGGGGGCGAGGGGAAGATACGTACATCAAAAGAGGTGATTTCGTTCATGTTGAAGATATCCTTGACTGGATTAATGAGTTGTTTAGATACAAACTCTTCAATGGACTCAACGCTACGTTGACCTCTGTATTCCCTCTTAGCAATCTCTCCTCGTCTCACCATTTTGATCGTCGGATATTTTGATACGTGAAATCTCTGCGCAATGGACGCTAATAGAGAGAATAGGAGATTATACATCGTACGAGTAGTGAAGGGTTGGTCGTACTAACTTTCTTTATCACAATCCACTTTCGCTAATACAACTCGACCCTCTTCCTGCAAATTAACATCAATATTAATACATACATGTATGCATATGTATATGTTGTGTTTATAAATGTTATTTTACTTACTGGAAATTTTTCTTTGATTTTCTTTGCAGAATCTTCAAATATTGGGGACAACATTTGACTAAATCTGCACCTAAATATATAAATAATAAAATATTTATGTTACAATTGGAAAGTATATATAAAAAGTATAAATTAGATTTATTTTTTATTTAGATTCATTACAAAGTATAAGATTCAAAATGTCATATCAGATATAAATTTCTATTGACTAATAATGATAATACATTACTACATAGTTAGTAACATACTACAGATAATAAATGTATCATTTTCTGATCAAATTTACCTAGCATGTGCATACATCAATGATTTATGAAAAAAAATGATGATCAAAAATGTGTAAATATACTTGGTAAACAATTCAATATTAAGATAAAAGTAATTAAGATTTAAATGATAGTATTGCCAACTATATTTTAGAATAATCGGTATTAACATTAATTTCACGCAAATAGATACATGATATATCTTAGCTTGGAAAAATTGATATACAACATATGTTTTCATTTGATATGATATTTCTATTATACATATACAGATAAAAATATAATAGAGATGTATGAAATATCATATAGATGAAGAGATCATTGCTGTTTAGGTGATAGGATATAATTACACCTGTATTCTTACTTATAGATAATAGATATAATGTAAATAATTAAATAAACTAGAGAATTAAAACCATTATTATACTAAAATTATGGTGATATTAATTATCAAGATAATTATTATCGCTTATTGTTATTATTATTCATATTTTAATTTATTAAATTTTATTAAATTTTGACATTATTCATTTATATATATATATATATATATTTGTACAAGAAAAAATATATATAATAAATATATAGAATACTAACCAGTCTGCATAAAAGTTAATGAGCACAAGTTCATTGCCTTCGAGTATTTTATCTATATTATCTAGGCCAAGTTGCACGGCATTACCATTTGTTTGAAGCAATAGTGTAGTTAACTGTTTAATAGAATATTATTATTAATTAACATAATGAATTATTATTTATTAATATATTATTAAATATTGAAATACTCTAATAATACGGTCAATTATAATAGCCACTCATTTTACTTCATCAGTTAGGTATATTGCAAAAAGTCATGAAATTTTAATTAAATTTCATTGTTTAGTTTTTTAACTTCTCTAGTTAAAAATTAATTTAATATAATATTAATATATAATTAAAAGGAAATATTTTTAAATAACACTTATTAAAACATAAATCAGACATTCTCACTTCAATAGGTATATCCCAAGGGGTATATCTAATATTATAAGTGTCACTGTATATAAGTTAAAATAGTATTTTTTTAATTTTCTTTAGAATCCTATTTTAGTCCAAAGGAAATTGTTAAATGTTTCAGATAAACATATGAAATAATTCTTTTGTTTATTATATTATTTTATTTCTATATATTTAATTGTAATTCTAAAGTATAATAATTAAATGTTACATAAGAGATTATTTCTATGATATAATGTAAATCAATCAAGCCTACAATATTATTATTATTCCATATTGGCTATTCTAGTGCAAAGAAGTTTATTAAATGAAATTTTTAGATTATTAATATACAATATTATTAATAGTGAATTTCAATTTATTAATGATTTAATTAAATAATGTAATGATTTAAAATAATCAGTAGGTGATTAATGTTGTTTTATAATAAATGTAAAATAAATTAATATTTTATTGATAATACTACACAAAATTAGATGCATATTTATTTGAAATAACCACAGAAATAACAAATTGTAGAATAAGTTGGAGCTAAAAGAGTTGTTTAATAAATAACATGCATAAAGAATAGTATTGTATATAAATATATAAATCCTATATAAATAAATAACAGTATTTAAATATTGTTGTTTGGCCTATATATACAAGAGGTGAAGAGATATTACATTATATTGTAGGACTGTTTTACACATATACTATTTATTATAATATTGTAATCATAAATACATGTGTTTATTACAAATAATATAGAGGTGTATTGATGATAAATCTTCAATTATGTGTAGAAAAGGCTTAACATTATGTTATTCGAAAATAATATCTAATAAAGCAATACATGTATTTATCAATATAATTACTACAACTGCGTCAGTTAGAGTGGAGATTATGATGATGATGATGATGATGATGACAACTTCTGTAATTATATAAACAAGTAATAACTATATCAAATTTAATAAATTCACAACATTCAACTATCAACTGAAATCTAATATACTTGTATACTAATAATAGTAATGGAATATAAACTAATATATATATATATATATATACTATAGTTTAGTATATACTATAGTAATATTACTACAGGTATAGTATTGGAGAAACTAGTATTAAATACACATAATTCTGTAATATAATTAGTGATATTCACAATATATGCAAAGATTTTCCGAAGGAAAGATATAACACTTACGCGAAATCGTGTAATTCGAATTTGTATACAAAATACCCTGGTGCCACCTATAGCGGGTTACTTTTAGGAACTATGCGTTGTTTATAATGTAAATTCGTATTTAACTATACACTTTTAAAATGTTAAATAATATGCTTTAAATTAATATTTATATGATGAAAACTAAGTGTTCATTACTAATATATAACAAACAAATATGATATGTATGTTTTAAATGCTATAAGTATATATTTAGTGAGTAAAAGCTAATTTATATTGCATGTAATTTAATAGAGCAATGAAAACATTGTTGTATGCAAACAGAGCCGAACCTAAATCTATTTCAGTGATTTCGATACTACTGCTAGCAGCGGTTGGGGCTATAACTAAATTACGTTGCATGCATAGGGAGTGTTATATCTTTGCTTCGCAAAATCTTTGATATATGTGCAGATATTAGAACAATAAACATATACTTAAATATACATGTGTATAATGTTGTATCTATATTGGTACTAGTTTGTCATGTTTTGCTTCAAAAAACATAATAATAGTACAATCACCTATCAATTAGTACAATAGGTTAATAAACTGGTGCTTTTCATATAAATAGATAGCATAGATTAGCATGAATAATAGTTTTCACATACCAGCATATGCATGTCATAAGTTTGGTGTGATCACCTATTATATACACATATACATACTTCAGCTATACTACACTTATTTATAGGGTAGTAACAATAAGTATATTATCTATTGCTATAAAGAATTGGTATAATATAATATACAATATATGAAAATAATAATTTAAATTATGTTATGTAATTATTTATAATAGTATTGTCTACGACATTGTATATACAGCAGAAGAACAACAACAAAGTATTGGATAACTAGTGCTACTAAAGGTCGTTGCGACTAATGTTCTAAAATCAACAAAGTCAGTTTTTCAATTATTTGTTATTTATTTGTAAACTTCACATTATTATCATTGTAAGAGGTATATATCATTGTACAATGTTTACCAATAATATCACTAGAATTATATGTTATAACTATTTTAATGAAATATGACCTACTATAAATTATTATTGTGACAAGATACATGAACAGTATTACATTTAGGATATTAAATAATTAAAAAATTCAATTAAATAAAAACTCCATTAAAAAACTGAGTTAATAACTAATAATATTAAATATATTGTCAACAACCTGGAAACGATATTTTTATATTACATATAATGCTTTTATATAATATAGCTAATTATAATATATTATTTATGTATAGATATTTATAATATATTATATTGTATAATATGAATACCGATATTCGCTTTCCTTCACTCTATATTCACTGATTTTAATAAAACAAATATATATTAGTTATAATAATTTAAAAATTATTAATTCATATATCTAAATTATGAATCAAAGCTTTATTTTAAAATACAAAGTAAATAGAATACTATGCTATTAATATGAATTTCACTAAAGTATTAAAACTTCAAAATTACCTTTTACATATCTTCATTTATTATGATATATGTGTTGTCTAGAGAAATGATCTACTATACAGTATATAGTAGATATATAAGCCTATGTACTATAACATCTATAAACATCATATTATAATAACACCTGAAGTAACTCTAATAAATAATTAATCTTGCAATAGTTTTTAGCTGATAATATTGATTCACTGCTCACTACTTAGTTATAATATATCACCATGTTATATTATAATGTAAATGTATCAGTTAGAATATATTGTAATTGATAATTTAATTATATTTATATATAGAGTGACTATATCAATAAAAATAGCAAGTGTATATCTTTTGGAAGAAGCAGCTTTAGATGCTTCTTTTAAATAATAATTATGTATTAACGAACATTTTTGTTGGACTCATATAATGAATATTATTAATGTGTTAACCTATGAATATAATTAATTTTAAAATATATAAAAATAGGGGATTATTTAGATATTCTTTCAACTGTATAGGCCATCTTAGTATATTTGTATAGGCCATATTATCTAGTAATATATTTATATCCGATAGTTAAATGTATTTAATTAAAAATGTATATTTTTAAAATACTATATTGTTAAATTTGTTATAAAATATTGGGATATAAATAAATAATAATTATAACATTTTAAAAAATAAAGAAAATATATACATTTAATAAATTGAATAAATCAAATTTATGTAAGTGCTCTATAAGTGTGAATATATATGGCATGGCATAATACATGGTTTTTATAACATTTTACTATTGTTAATTTACAATATTATATTGTATATATTGTTATAATATGGTTATCTATACAGGTACCCATAAGATAAGTGATGTGTTTATAGGATGCCATTATCATATAGTAAATCACATGTGAATGTAGACACCCCAATAGCCAACTAGCCCGCTCTAGCTCTTTACTTGTTTAGTTCTATTAGGCATAGATGGGTAAATTCAAATATGTGTATATAATATATATTATATATATTATATATATATATATATTATATATATATATATTATCCTATTCTATGCTGGAATGATTAATTATGTTCAATATAAAATTATACTCTATACAACTACATAAAATATATTAATTTAATAAATAAATTAACAATAACAAATTAAATTTTAATATTTTATTTACGTATAATGATTTCAACAATGTTTATACAATAAATAATAGTCTCATATACATAATGCGATTACACCACGATACATATTACTAGTATACTATCACATCCAACATACAACAACGCGCTATTTGTAGATGTGTCCTGGAGATTTACTATTACCAGGGAGTAAACAATCACATTGACCAATACGATTAAGGCATATCCTCGTAACGCCCATATATAGAACAATATAGTTGACCACTACTACGTGAATAATATCACAACAGAATAGTATAATGATCGTATGTGAAAGGAGACCTATGCGAGAATACCAGTGTTGATCAGTAAACGACTGATATATATGTAATATGATGATTATTCATCCATATCGACTATACTGCGTACAATATTTATAATATACTATCACAAAGCAGAGTTGGAAAAAATCATGATTTTTTTGATTTTTTTGATAGAATAAATAAATAAATTTATCAATACAAATTTTATATTATTTAATCAGTTTTATTTATTAGATTTGTTAATAATAGTAATCCAAACTATTAATTACATTTTATCAAATTATAAAAAAGTTGATTTATATTCAAAAAAAATCAAAAAAATCAAAAAAATCATTGATTTAATCAAATGATTTAAATCAATTGATTTAAATCAAACAACTCTGTCACAAAGTATTATAATAGTAATTTTCAGCATTGTAAAACTTTATAAGTCACATTTATGGTGGCTCACCTTCACTATTAAAACTTTATTTTCACTATTTCTATTAACCAAAATTTAATTCATAATTTTCTACCTAGCATATATATATATCGGGGATGGGGTTAAATATATTTTTCAACTAGAAATACAAATAAACTTTATCAAATACAAATACATAATAAAACTAAAAATAAAAGTAAAACAAAATTCGAATGCAGATAATCTGTGATGAAAATGTCATCATGAATTAGTTTGGTACTATTGAATTGGGGATTATTAGCTATGTAATTTGGGAAGAATTTAAATAATAGTTATTTATAGTAATACAGTTATTAATAAATGTGTGGTGTGTATGGATTTACTATTAGTATTTATCAATATACTAACTTTAATAGCCATTTTTATTGATTAAATCTGTAATTATAATAATAATACATATATATTTTATTTGATATAAGATGAATAGAGAAGTAATTTACGAAAAAATTAAAAGTAATTTGTAATGTATTATGCAATGTATTTATTATATTTTTACTAAATGCAAAATTTAAAAAATTATAATTATATGTAATATTACATATTGTAGTATTTACTATTTCTTTAAAATTACAGATACATGTGTAATTTGTATAAATAAATACAATAAATAACATATTTCTCGGATTAAGCAATTCACCATCATACGGTATTATATTATTTAAAATACAATTAACAAAAATAAATCTTGAATACAAATATATTGAATATTATATGATATATATATATGATAATATATAATCATACTAATAGTATTAATCTAATACTCATGCAATTATAAATAATTATAACATATTAATATTTAAAAGTATGATATCATTTTATAATATTTTAGTGTATGTTCTCTAACATTGTTATGTTTATTCAATAAACTTTATTATATATATTAATATATCTCATATGTCTCTGATAGTATTAAGTACTAATAAAATAACAATATTACATAAAATATAGCATTATAACATATCAACCTATACACTTTTATTAATACACTTATTACTATAAATATGATATTTAACTATTACATCGAGTAATCCAAAATTACTCGGTGAGTCATCCCACATTAATTTGATCTTCATCTCGTATCAAATAAAATAACATTATATACATATTTACCGATCGAATCAATTAAAAATAGTTGTTTATATAATATTATATATATATAAATGATAATAGTATATCTGCCAAAATAGATTTATTAATAACACTATTACCAAAGATTTTCCGAAGGAAAGATATAACACTTACGCGAAATCGTGTAATTCGAATTTGTATACAAAATACCCTGGTGCCACCTATAGCGGGTTACTTTTAGGAACTATGCGTTGTTTATAATGTAAATTCGTATTTAACTATACACTTTTAAAATGTTAAATAATATGCTTTAAATTAATATTTATATGATGAAAACTAAGTGTTCATTACTAATATATAACAAAAAAATATGATATGTATGTTTTAAATGCTATAAGTATATATTAAGTGAGTAAAAGCTAATTTATATTGCATGTAATTTAATAGAGCAATGAAAACATTGTTGTATGCAAACAGAGCCGAACCTAAATCTATTTCAGTGATTTCGATACTACTGCTAGCAGCGGTTGGGGCTATTACTAAATTACGTTGCATGCATAGGGAGTGTTATATCTTTGCTTCGCAAAATCTTTGCTATTACTATAATGTTATTTAACTATATTTTAAAGTTTAAAGTCATCCCAAATTACTTCGCTATATTTCCAAAATTACTTATAACGCAAAATACTACATTATATTGTTATTCTTTGGATATATTTTTGTAAATTATAAATATTATTATTATAATTATTACTAAAAACTAAATTATTTCCTATATGAAATATATTAAATATTAAAAACACTTTTTGATTTTTTACATATATATTTACTTACTTTATTAAAATTCTTTATAAAATATTAGTTATATAATATAATTTATATTTAATTAATAATGAATTTTAAGTGTATTTTATCAAATACATAAAATACTTCAATGAATTATATAACTGAATAATCATTTAATAAAAATAAAAATAAAAATAAAACTCCACCAAACCAGTGTATATTTTGGGGAATCCGGACGGTAGGCGTACTTCTCACGAATTCATTATACGCTAGTGCACACAAAAATAAAATATGAATGAGAAACATATAGGGAAAAATTCCTTTAGAAAAATATACGCATAAAGTTTATAATAAACCATTAGTTTTTAATATATATGATATATACACATACGAATACGATTACAATTATATTTGCTGATTGAAATTTTTGGGCTGTTTGATTTATTTGGTTTAGTTTATTTCTTCTGTTTTTTTTAGCTGCATTATATCCCAAAGTGAGCGCGACGCACTCATTGCCTGACACGCATCACAAACTGTTATTTATAATTATTTAATTTGTACCTACTGTCAGTAACATCCACAATTTTAATATATATTTACATGTATATCTATATATTTGTAATCATTAATTTATTATATTTTATGGACTTAAAACACTTTTGTAGTATATTCATATGCAAATATGGTTGTTTAATACTTTATGTTTAATAATATATTATAATTAACAATTATTATAATTCATATATATATATATTTGTAATGGTAACTAATACATTTATACCACGTTCATTGTCTATGGGTGGTGTATATTCGTGAACACCCTCCACACATTATTTAAATACTATGTATATTACTATTTATATGTATAAATTGCATTCAGCTTACTCAAAGTGATAGTACGAATAATAAATAGATTAAGTACTATATATATTGTAGTAATATATAGTAATTATATATTATAATTATTACGATACCAATTAAAATTATTAAATATTAGATTAAATATATAATTATTATAAATAAAATGATGTAAAAGTGAATATATAATATATATATACAATATTTTAAAATTAATAATATAACACTAACAATAATAGTAATGTATTTAAATGAGTCTATTATTAACTTTATTAAATATATATTATTATTATTATTATAATAATTATAATAATTATATAAAATTTATAATAAATGTATATAAAGTTTATATTAAAATCATATATTTTAATTTAAATCACTTTATAATAATTACATATACATAACTTACTAACATAAGTGAAAAATATTTGCAATATCCTATTCAAATTCATGCCGATTAAATGTTCTATAGAAATAAATAGAAAATACTAATACAATAAATAATACATATATAAATAGAAAAATAAAAGTTGATTATTAAATTTGGAAGTAAACAAATATGGCAGATGATACGTGTAATATTTTATTTAAAATATACGAATCACTATAATCTAATAATTTAATATTAGTATTATATTAATTATAATTAATTTACACTTATATATTTGATATGAAATAATGTTATATATGCACATAAAACATATTTAAATTAAATAATTAACTATGTCTACCATTCATCTAGACCTTTGACCCCATGTATCATGACAACACAAATAACAATACATTACAAATTTAATTTTGAATATTCTTATATTAAATATATACCTTTATTTGATATATAATTTATCAATAGATCTAATAGATAATAATAATATCTTATAATAACTTCCATAGATATTTTGTTGAATTACAATTATATTTAATAATTATAATTAGTTATTAATTAATAATACATTTACAATTATGAATTGAATTATTCAATAATAATTATAATTCAATTAATAATTGCTTACAAAATTGTTTTCAAACAATAATTTATTGTTTTATTAAATAATTTACTAAATGATTTATTAAATGTATAATTATTATAAAAGAAATAAATAAATTACACATATAGGATACATTATTTCCATTAAAACGACAAAGTTTATAACATATGTTAGACTTTCAAAATGTGTTAATATTGTTAGGGTATCTATATTCTTCCACACTATAATTATTGACGGTAGTAATATTAACCAGTCTGTGTATATACACAGACGGGTTAATATTACTACTGTAAATAGTATTATACCCTACACTGTACTGTACGGCGTACACTGTACAGTATACGCCGTACAGTGTAGGGTATACGCCTTACACCCTTGTGAATACAGATGGGAGACGAAGTTACCTCATTAACTTGACTGATAAAGTGAGATCAATGATAAATGAGGTCATCTATTATAATCCAGGGAAGAACCTTAAATTATAATAACCTATATAAATAATAATGAAGCGGTTATTGATACAGATATATTAACATAAACATTACCATAAAGGATAGTTTATATCAACCACAATGACACCATCAAGTGATTTATAAATCAAATTTAATATCGAGTATTTGAGAATATGACCTATATTTTTAAAAACAATCAAGGAAGGTGGATCTATTGGAGAAATAGGATTGACCGTCGTAATTAATTTATGGAGTTCAGTTATTGTTTGAGATGAAAAACAAGTAAGTTTACATGATAGAAGTTGGTAAATACGATAAACAGTCAGAGGTAGATAAGGTAACGCTAACTTGGATTTAATGTAATCAGAAATACTGGAAAGTTTGAAGATAAGTATACCATAAATAAAGTACACACTAAGGAATCAGCTAGTCGTTAGGTTTTGGTTAATATCATTTACAAGATTACTCTTCTGTTTTAAAAATCTTACTAAAGTTGTTGCCGCAAGCATTAACTTTCTGTCCATTAGATGTATATTTCTCTAAACTTTCATGGGTTCTAAACTAACAAAATGACTATACCCCGTATAGTATACGGGTAGTACCCGTCGGGTACCCTTGACTAGGACCAATACAGAAATACTTGTTTATATTATCTCTTTGTATGATTCTCATTCTATGATTTGTGAACCAATATATATATATATATATTATTCACTGCTGATTCATCATTGATGACTTATCAGTTATGACTCATCACAGATGAGCGATTGCTTAATTGACAAATATACCAATATACAAATATTTATATTCACATATGAACATTACAAATTTATTACTAGTCTACTATGAAATAGGATAGTTTAAAAAAATAACAGGAAAAAAAATAACGGAACAAAATAACAAGAAAAAAAATAACAGGAAAAAAAGCATTTATTTTTTTATTAATTTCAAAGCATTTATTTTTTTGTACCCCGATATTGTATATTAATAGACTTTTTATACAATATATTATTTCATTATTATATATTATGATAATTACACGCTTTTAAAGACTCATTTAAGGATGTAATGCAGGTAAATAAAACCAAGCAACACAAAACCAAACCAATGAAACCAAACAAACCCAAAATATCTATCCGTAATATATAAATATATATAAGAACATCATATATCATAGAAGTTTCTATTATACATTTTCAACATTTATATATAATATGAAAAATTATTCTAATTTTTTTTAAAAACAAATATCAGAATTAGTTATTTCAGAAAAGTAATAATTTTTTATTATTTTTCGAATTACACCATTTTTATTTTTACTGTTATTTTTTTTCTTGTTATTTTTTATTCGCTATTTTTTTCTTGTTATTTTGTTCCTGTTATTTTTTTTTTCCAGTTACCGTTATAACATATGTTATGATATATTTTATTGACTACAAAAACACATGGTTATTATTATGGGTGTCGTCGTATAATAAAAATAGGAAAATAAACAGAAATCGAAGTAACGAATAACAAAATAGAACGAGCTACGATGATTTAAAACGGATATATAATTTGAGTTTGAACAACGAAAGGGATACATCTACAGATACATCTACACATACATCTATTCTCATACGATAGAGAAGTCCAGCTTTTCGATAAAGCTGATTCGGCTTAAGCTGACAATATTGAGCTTTATCGCACTACATGTATATAGTATATAGCCCAACAAACAATTATTTAGAACTTTTGAGAACTTTTGAGAACCATAGTTCTAGAACTTTTGGGTAGTTTTGTGGACAAAAGGAGCCTAAAAGTTCCAGAACTTTTTAGAATCAGGATCCCAAAAGTTCCAGAACTTTTGGGATCCTAGTTCTCAAAAGTTCCAGAACTTTTGGGATCCTGGTTCTCAAAAGTTCTGGAACTTTTAGGCTCCTTTTGTCCACAAAACTACCCAAAAGTTCTAGAACTATAGTTCTCAAAAGTTCTCAAAAGTTCCGAATAAATTATATTATTAATAATATTTATATTAATGCATTAATAAACATGTATAATTTAAAATAAGAAGTATTAGAAAACACAGCTTGTTTTCTATTATATACTATAATATACCTATACAAAACCTATTACTATTAATAATAATTTACCAATTCCCAGCTAACAGTAATAGCCTCATAATAACAACATAATAGCAGCATAATATACTTTTAAAATTAATAGCAGCATAATATATTATTCTATTATAATAGCATAATAGACTTTTAATGGCAACATAATAGCATGAAAAATTAATAAAGGCATAATAGACTTTTAATGGCTACATAATAGCAGCCTAATAGCACAATGTAAACATTTTAGGCTATTATATATGCTATTATGTTACTATTATGAGGCTATTACTGTTAGCTGAGTAGGTAGAGTAGCAAAGTAATGCAGTACTCCAAGTCAAGATATCATATAACAATCTGGGAGACTTTCTTAGAAATACTAATCAAATTTGGTTATTTAAAAGAAAATTAGAGGCAAATGAATCAGAGACCAAGAGAAGGATTCTTTTAAGGCATTATTTATCATCGTGTAATATTTGGTTGATCAAATAATGGACATGAACTAGGAAATCATGTATACAATCGTTACTATATATAGAGGATACTCTTGTTATATATAATCTGGTTACACTTATTCCATTGATACATTATTTATTTTCTATTTTTTGTATTCTATTACAATGATGTTTATTTTATGATTTTATATTATTATTTATTGTTAATTTATATGTCATAAAGGTTTATTTAATAAATAATATAATATAAAAATAAAAAAGGATAATATTTTATTCAATATAATACAAATTATGTTAACATTGATAAGTTACATGCTTATAATACGTGATAGCTAGTGTAAACATTGATACGGTATATAAGTAGTATACGTGAATACATTTATATAATAATAATAATTTCTAGTTGTATCTTTATCTGTATCTGTAAAATAATAGTAATTATAATATATTTATATATATATATATATATATATGTATAATCGTACCTTTATCAAGTATTTTTCTTTTTTTAATTTCCATTATATCGCCTTTAACCCAGATGCAATTAATGTATACGTCTATCCTCACACTTTCCTTGCTCCAATATATCTAAATACAATAACACATAATTAGCCAAACCAGTATATTTATATATGCACTATATATAAGTTATATAATATAACTAACAATTATATTAGCTAATATAATTATAACTAACCTAATTATATTTTAAATGTATTCCTATCTATTATTATATATATATATATATATATATATATATATGAAAGTGAATATGATCATTTTTTTTAATTTATAATTAAATGAATGAATTAATTCAATTGATAATTTAATTAATTAATGAAATTGATTAGTAATAAATGTCATTAATATATAATATATGTATACTAATTTAATTTATAAGTGATAAAAAGTAAATAATATATAATAATATATATAAACTAATTAAATTATTTAATTAATATAAAATAAGTTATTAATGTTAATCATTGAAGGTTAATAACAACATTTTATTTTAAAAATTAGCATATTATATTCCTAAATATGTATATATAAAATTATATTATCATTGATAATTATAATTTATCAATCATCAAATATATTTTATTTAATTTAAAATATCTTATTATAATACCATTAAACTGATAAATATATAGTATAATCTAAATAATTATTTACTAACTGTTTTGAGAAGAAATTCTTGTTTTTATATATTGTAATATAATTAATTCAAATGTATGTGTATAATTATAAATTAAATATTTAAATATAAATATATATTTACATATATTTGTTTACACTGTAATCTAATATTTGAATTTTACCAAACTATAAATCTATAAAATCTATGATTTTAATGGGTGATATCACTAATTTTAGAATTATATTATAATATTATTGGAACTAAAGTTCTCAAAAGTTCTAAAAAGTTCCAATTATAATTATTGGAACTAAAGTTCCCAAAAGTTCTAAAAAGTTCTCAATATAAAATATTATTGGAACTAAAGTTCCCAAAAGTTCTAAAAAGTTCTCAATATAAAATATTATTGGAACTAAAGTTCTCAAAAGTTCTAAAAAAGTTCCCATTATAATTATTGAGAACTAAAGTTCCAAAAAGTTCCAAAAAGTTCTCAATAGTTCCAATAGTTCTAAAAAGTTCTGAATAAATTGTTTGTTGGGAGGTTGGAGTGAAAATTGAAATAATTATGGCGATATAGTTATGACTCGCGATAGTGATTTAACGTTATACGTGAATTAGTGACATTATGTATTCTCCACGTATAACGTTAAATCACTATCGCGAGTCATAACTATAGCGCCATAATTATTTCAAATTTCATTCCAACCTAGTATATATGTAGGTTTGTTACCATGTATATATTGAAAGTTTATCACCCTAGATGTGGAGTGTGCTTCCCATTATCAGAGCTACTCCATCCTCATTATTCAGATGATTAATTTACGTAAAATTTAGCGTAAGGGTTTTCATCTTTCATCCTTAGTATATCTTATCACATTATATCTTATCACTTAAAGTTTAAGTTTAAGTTTAAGTCTTAAACCTTATGTAACCAAATAAAATCCCAGTGTAAATAAATATAAAAAGCGCGCAGTCACATGGTTCCTACACACAAGATGGCGGGGATGTATATATGTTACTGATAAGCCCTTGCATGTATGATAGCCTATACATATATATATATGATAATTAAAATGGCTATTCATATTAAACTGTCTGTTTAGCTCAGTTGGCTAAGGCGTCGGACACACAAGCAATAGGACGCGATTTCGAGACTTGTCCGGACCACTAAAATAGGTCTTAACATACTATTTAGAAGTGATCTTATATAATTGTGTATAAATAAATGATAGGCTCTCGTTAAAACCATGGATGCCTTAACATGAGAGCGGCTTCGAAGGGACATTAGAGCCATATATAGTTATGAGTGAAAACTTAATCTAAGTTTTTGGATGGGATGAAAGGACTCCACGAAATAAAAGTTATGGTAAATAATCTGCATATTAAAAAATTAAAAATCCGCAAAAGCGACACCCGCAATATTAAATATTATCTACATATAATATGATTGGCCATAATAATTAACGTATGTTTATTTATAGACTTTCAAACATGTAGGGGGAAAGGGAATATATATATATATGGTGACCGGAAAAAAAAACACAAAAAAAAAATAACATGAAAAAAAATAAAAAATAATTCAATCAATAATACAAATTATTAGGTTTTCTGAAATAACTAATTATGATATTTTTTATTCTAATTTTGCATTGTATATAAATTAGAAAATGTATAATAGAAATGTCTGCAATATACGATGCATTTTCTTATATATATATATATATATTACGGATTGATATTTTGGGATTGTTTGGTTTTATGTTACATGGTTTTTTACCTTTATAAATTGGTGTACTTAATAAGAAAATAATATATCGTATACAAATTCTAATAATAACATGGATAAATATCAGGTTACAACAAAATTAATATTTTAAAATTAATAAAATTTATATTGGATATTTTGTTCTTGTTATTTTTTTTCTTTTTATTTTGTTCCTGTTATATTATTCGTTATTTTTTTTCCTAGATTCATATATATATATATATATATATATATATATATATATATATATGCTTTAATATACTCACTCGGGATGTAATGCAGTTAAAAAAACTTGAAAATATCAACTTAACTCAACCAAACTAAACTAGTGAACATAACTAAAACTCAAAATAATGACAAAACACCCACATTATATATATATATATATTACTTATAACCGTTGCATGTATACTAGTTATAAATACGCTAATTATAAAAACATTATTATATGTAGGTGATATCTAATATTATGGGCGTTATTTTGCTGAACACGGAGAGGTACTTAAACTGTAGGCTAAAGTTTATATTCAAATCTTATATTTTAATTCAAATCACATTATAATTACATACATCTTACTAATATAAGTGATAAATATTTGCAATATCCTATTTAAATCGCGAATCTCGCCGATTATTATTAGAAGTTCAGAGTTCAATATGGGCGGTACTTATATATGTCAGTAATATAGATCTGTTACGCACATATATATATAAGAGGAGGTGTATTAATGTGTTTGCTTACGCATAGGGGCGCTGGAACGATTGTAGGTAGACCTATATAACAACATGTAGGTAGACAACTTCGTATGTTACTTATAACTAGGGGCGCTGGAACGATTTTGGATGTAGGGGGGACCAACCAATCAAAATAAATTTTGTGGTAAAAGTTGGGGGACCAATACATAGGAGGTTCCCTTATATTTTAAAGTGGGGGGACATATCCCCCGCGTCCCCCCCTGTTGCAGCGCCCCTACTTACGCACTACCAAAAATTTTGCGAAGGAATGATGGTTCACTCGACCGAATTATTTAAATAAAAAAGAACACTAGCTCAAATACGACGGGTAGGAGAATTAAAATCTATTCTTGGATTTCGTGTCTATTTACATGTAAATTTGAAAAAATACCATAAAATAATTTTAAATTAAGATATATATAAATAATTGTGGTGTAAGGGGTTCTGGTGAAAAGGTAAAACCTAGACCCAGTACCCAACTCTATCAGCAGGCTCCGCGTGCCACACCCTGGAAACTACGTTTAGTAGGCTAATGCTGTGGGGGATTTCAGAGAGGGATGGGCTCCGCTGATCTTATCTGCCCAAGATACGCAAATATGATTTCAAATACAGTTACAAAGAACATACCGGCTCGGACGTCGCCCGGGTTAAAAAGGTCCGCGTCATTTATCGCTCATCAGGATAATAACGAAAAGTTAGCTACTGAAGAATATAAGATTAAGACAAGAAGAAACGAGACATACATAGGTACATGGAATGTACGAACTCTGCGAGAAGATGGTAAACTTGAAGAACTTACTCATGAATTGGACAGATACAGGTGGAATGTGTTAGGATTGAGTGAGGTACGTAAACGTGGAGTGAACGAAATTCAGACAATAGAAGGCCACAAATTATACTATATTGGAAACGATAAGAAACATATTAATGGTGTGGGTTTTGTGATACACAGTGAGATAACACGAATGGTCATGTGCTTCAACCCAATAAATGAAAGGTTAGCGACTATAAGATTACATGCAACCCCGTTTAACATATCAATAATCCAAGTATATGCCCCGACAACCGATCATACAGATGAAGAAACTGAATTATTCTACAACGAGTTACAAGACTCCATCTCAAAAATTTCAAAGAAAGATATACTGGTGATTCAAGGTGACTGGAATGCAAAAATTGGTAAGGATGCAATAACAGACTGGGGAAGAACCTCCGGGAAATTTTGCAATTCAACAACAAACGAGCGAGGTTATCGACTCCTGGAATTTGCAAAAACAAATGATCTCATAGTAGCAAATACATTTGGTCCCCACAAAAAATCAAGAATACAAACCTGGCATAGTCCTGGTGGATTATATCATAATCAAATTGATTATATCCTAGTCAGTAAACGTTTTACTACAAGCGTGAATATAAACAAGACTCGATCATTCCCTGGATCAGACATAGGTAGTGATCACGATATGGTTATGATGACATTTTGTCTTCGCCTGAAAAATCCAAAGAAAGAAAAATTCACTCGAAATAAATTTAATCTTGAGAAACTTAAAAACCCAGATATTGAAAAACTGTTTAAACATAGAATTGATGAAAAGTTATCAGCACAACATTTAACAAAAATATTCAACAACGAAGAGATATTACAAAAAATAAATAAAACACTGATAGATACAGCCACTGAAATTCTAGGTAAACATAGAGAGAAAAAGAAAAACTGGATCACTGAAGAACTGATGGATATGTGTGACTTAAGAAGAGAACTGAAAAAGACAAAATTCCTATCAGGAAGTAGTTACAAGCAGGTTAACACTCAAATAAAAAGAGAGATGAAGAAAGCTAAGGAAAATTGGATTAACCAGAAATGTATAGACATTGGTGAGTGTTTAACCAGGAATAACACCAAGAGAGCCTACCAAATTGTCAAAGACCTAACTAAACCGAAGGATAATGCCGCTGTAAATATAGAGGATAAACATGGCAAATGTATCACTGATAAAATGGATGTTAGGAAAAGATGGACAGAATACTGTTCAGAACTGTATTCACATAACGCTGAAGGAGATGATGCAGTGCTCGCTGTGAACGAACCTACAGATCAAGATAGCTTCCCTATTCTGGAAAGTGAAGTGGAAGCTGCTATACGCGCTCTAAAGATCGGTAAATCACCTGGTGTTGACAACATACCCGCTGAACTTCTTAAATCAGGCGGTGACATACTAAAAAAGTTGCTTACGGATATCTGTAATAAAATATGGGAAACCGGAATATGGCCATCTGAATGGACAAAGTCACTGATAATAAGTCTACATAAGAAAGGAAGCAAACAGAAATGTGAAAACTACAGGACAATAGGCCTTATAACACACGCGAGTAAAATTATGCTAAAGATAATTCTACACAGGCTACAGCACATTACTGAATAATTTATCTCCGAAGAACAAGCTGGTTTTCGAAAAGGCCGAAGTACAAGTGAACAAATATTCAACCTTAGAATCATATCGGAAAAATATGCCCAACATAACAAACCGCTATTTCATGTATTTATAGACTTAAAAAAAGCATTTGGTAGAGTCTGGCATGAAGCATTGTGGTCATCTATGAAAAGATTTAACATCAACTTAAAATTAATAGAAGCTATACAAAGTCTATATAGTAAAGCTGAAAGTGCTGTTTACTCGGACGGACAAATTGGTGAATGGTTCCACACAACAACTGGAGTGAGACAAGGTTGTTTACTGTCACCCACACTCTTCAACATCATGCTGGAACAAATAATGAATGACGCATTAGAAAATCATATAGGTACAGTAAATATCGGAGGTAAAATAATTACAAATCTAAGATTTGCGGATGACATAGACGGACTAGCAGGTAGTGAATCCGAGCTATCCAATCTAATAAAAAAGATTGACAGTACATCGCGTAAATATGGAATGGAGATTAATGCTACGAAAACTCAAATTATGACTAATTCTGAAGGTAATTTCACATCCGAAATAAAGATAAACAACGATACACTCAAAATAGTTGAAAAATTTAAATACTTAGGTGCAATTATAGACGATAAAGGTTCCAAATCTGAAATAATAGCTAGAACAGGTCAGACAATAACTGCATTATCAAAACTAAATGTTATATGGTACGACAAATCACTTCAACTGAAACTAAAAATTCGACTTATGCAATCGCTAGTAAACTCAATATTCCTCTATGCGTGCGAAACGTGGACGCTAACAAAGGAGTTACAAGGACGTATTAGAGCTTTGGAAATGAGATGTTTAAGAAGGCTAATGAACATATCATACCGAGACAAGATAACCAATATTGAGGTACGGAGTCGAGTTGTTAAAGAAATTGGCAAACACTCAGAATTGCTGGCGATGGTCATTGCAAAGAAGTTGAGGTGGTTTGGTCATGTATCACGATCAAACTCTATGTCTAATACTATTTTGCAAGGATCCATTGAAGGTAAAAGAAGAAGAGGACGGCCAAGGACACAATGGCAAGATAATATCGTTGAATGGACTAGTCTTGGAATAGAAGAAGCGATGCGAGCGACCCGGGATAGAGACCGATGGAAACGTATTATATTGAAGTCAACTGCGCCCCTACGGCATCCAAATGCTATGGGATAGGTAAAAGGTAAAAGGTAAAAATAAATAATTAGTCAATATCGAAAAGTAAATGTTCCGTAAAAATATGATTTGGATATATCAAAACTGAATTTATAAAAATATTACCGAATTTTCCAAGGTAAAAAGTAGATAGATTCAGTCATTGTTATTTACATTTAAACTGTCAATACCCTGAAAATGTCGTAATTTGAAAATATATTTTTTTAAATATAATTCATATACCTATAATAATATCAAAAGTATATTAGTCTGATAATTAGAGTAATTACCTTATGAATTAATAATAGTAAATATAACTTAAATATAATACATGTGTATCCATCTTGTGGTTGGTTATGGAACTATATTAAATAATTACATAGCTTAGATAGGGAGTGAACCATCTTTGCTTTGAAAAATCTTCGGCATTACTGCATAATTTAAAATATTCTGACCGATATCATATATTCCATATGATATGTGTACCGCATGAAATTAGGCACAACATGCTTGTTATTTATACACAACTTAATATATATATTTGTTGATTGATATTTTGGGGTCGTTTGATTTCTTTGGTTTTATTTGTCTATTTGTTTAGCTGCATTATATCCCGAATTGAGCCAATAAAATATCGTATAATGCATTACTCGGTCAAATTATTTAAAATTGTGCGTTAGTAATGTATTCAAGTGACATATATAAGTACCGCCTACTAATCGCGAAACTTTTGACCAGGTACCATTTAAATATGTAAATCTCAAAGTAGGCAGCCGATTATTAACATTAGAATTTCAAAGTTTAATTTTTATTTTGGGGTTGTTTGATTTATTTGGTTTGGTTTTATTTTTCTGTTTTTTTTTAACTGAATTTTATCCCCGAGTGAGCCTATAAAATATTGTATTATTATAAAATATCTTATAAGGCGTATAATGTGCAGTATTGCATATATAAGTACCGCCCAACTTTAACTCTGACATTCTTATAATAACAATCGGTGGCCTTCTTTGAGATAATTCTATAAATTCATACACTATTATTATTATTTTATTTAGACACCGTTTAAATATAATATATATTAACAATAGTGTATACTCTCTACATAAAGAAATTATTAAAATTAACAATTAACAAAGTTCAGTCGATACTTAATAAATAAGTTTTTAGCTTAGCTTTAAAACTAAGCGTATTAATTATTAGATGAAGATAAAAGGGAAGCTTGTTCCATTCATTTGGGTCTGCGATACGAAAATCTCTTGAGTGATCACTATATGCATAGATTTATATTTTACCTAGGTAAACTATAAATCTATGACTGTATGATACAGATTAAATATTTTATAGAAATAAATAGAAAATACTAATACAATAAATAATATATATATGACATGTTAAATAATGTTGATAATTATTAAATATATGAGTATTAAATATATTAAATAAATGAATAATTATTTTAAAAGTTATATGAATATTATTAATTAATTAACTTAATTAGTAAGTAATTTTTTTTAATATTTTTTTTTAAATATTAATAATTATAAATAAACAGTTAATGTGAAATATACTCATATTATTAGTTATCAGTTATTAGATCAAAGCAAAAATTCGACTGTCATTGATGTCCATCGATCGCACAGACTTTGAGGGGGTAATCCCCTCAAAGTCTGTGGTCGATCGTAAAGTTCACTTGTTGTATTGTATCATAAGATTAACGTTACAATTGACGGGTATATGTAAATATAATACAATATAATCAAGTGAACGTAATGATCGAACGACATAGATTTACATAGTATAATATATATGAAAGTATAATAAATAATAATCAGATTAACTTTACGATCGACGGACATCGATGTCCGTTAAGAGTGATTTAATTTTAAAGATCCTAAACCGGCATAGTAGATTCTATAGATATGATGCTCATGATACTATTTTATTAAACCATATACATTTTGGTTCATTATTGGTGGTGCGACGGAGGTTTTAAAAAAAAAAATTATTAAAACAAAAAATAAATCTCGAAATGTCGTTATTCCTGTAATTGTAAATGTATTGTATATGTTTATAAAAAAATTGTCATTTTTTGATGATTTTAACAAAATTAAAGAAATACCAGTGTAGTTATTATTTTTTCGGCCAAATTGTAATATATAGTGATTAATTAATTGTTTTTTTGTTATATATAATATAAATTGATAAAATATAACAATTCTGTACACAATTATGAGAGGTCCAAAAAAATTCTGGAAAATCCTATAATTTAAAAAAAAATCCTAGAAATAAAATTAATTTTGTTATGAATTTATAATATTCAAAGGAACTATACACATTACACATATTCTGAAAATTTCATGATTGTAGCTTAATTATAACTGTGAAAAATATAAATATTTATGTTTTTTTGGTATTTTCCTATCTATTCCCATGTTAAATTTTATATGGTTTCGCATGCAAAATATTGACCTAAATTAAAAAAAAAATGTGTGTGTATTCTCTATACGCATATTTAGATGATCCAAATGCCGTTAAGGAATCGATAACCAATGGCATGTTTAAAATAACTCTTAATGTCTGTCGATCGTAAAGTTCCGTTGATCCTAGTTATTAAATTGTATGTATAATTAATTATATAAATATGCAATATTTAATTATATCTAAATGTATAAAATGACAAAATGTTATACAAATTACGATTTCATAGAAATATAAATGAAAATAAAAATCAAAGACTGGATTAAAAACATATTCATTTGATCCGGATATTTATAAGTACATTCATCTTAACAACATAAACAATATTATATACATTTTAATTTATTTATATTTTATTAAAATATAATTTAAATTTATATATTTTTTATCGTACAATATATTATTTTTGTATTGAATATATATTTATCTAAATTTTATTTATTATTTATATTTATATTATATTCTTAACGTGTTGGTAAATTAAGCAACTATTACACTAATTTAATGATTAAATTAAAAATTAAATTTGATTGAATTTTAATGTTTTAATAATTTATTGATCAACTATACTAATTATATCATGTTAATTACGATATATATACAAATTAGGCTTTAATTGTATAATATATTATTATAATGTATACTACTGTTATAGGCCGTAATTATGAATATTTTAATTTCAATAGTATAGACATGAAAATAATTTAGAATCTATCTAAATTATTTAGATTCTAAATTAATTATATTTTAAAATATATATTATATAACGTACGATATACATCCTATTCACATATAACATATAGTTATACGACTATAGTTATGCTTTCATAATTTTATGAATAACTGAAATTATATTTTATGACATATATATATAATATATATTTATAATATAATCTTATAATATAATTATTATAATAAAATAATATATCATCTAATATATCACATATTATATTATATATTTTACAGTATAATTTATACTTAGTATTATAGTATAGTATTACTTATACTACATATTATAGAATTATACTAAGTAGAATTAATTTATACTAAGAAGAATTAATATAATATAATGATTATCATTATATTATATTAATACATACTTAGTATAATACTATATGGTATAATATATGTACTATATCATTATTATGTCATTTATATACTCTATCATATGATTCTATGATTAGAGTATAAGATATAATTTGAAAATTTGTATATATAAATTATTTATATTTATTAAATATCATATTGAACATCATATTGAATATATTTATATATAAATTATTAGTATGGTAACATATACAATTATAATTATAATTTATAATAATTGTTCCAATATGTATGTTCTATATATAATAATAATTATTTTGTATTTTGTATAATAGTAATCACATAATTTCTGCAATATATATATTTATTTGAAATAATACTACTTTATATATGTATCATATGTGTGTGTGAATGATTTGTTTTTGTTGTGAATGATTTGGTGTCATTTTAAATCCTACCTCACTTTTATTGGCGGTAGATATAATTTCCATATAAACATTATATGTATATAAACATATATATATATATATATATGTCCATCAATATTATCAACTAAATCTCCACACATTATATCACTTAGTTGGGGTTTAAAATATTGAATCCAGACCCCAATGCAAACCCAAATAGAATTTAACTTATCATATATATTATATTTGCACTATATTACGTAAGTTATATGCTGACCAGGTAACACGATACGTGCCGATGTAGTTGCCATACTACGTATGCACGTGTATAATGATTACGTAAGAACGATAAAAAGCGAGATGACTATATATGCGGAGCACACCTATGATTTCTATAAATAGATGTCGAGAATTAGTATACGTGCTATGCTAATATCGCTTATACTCACGCAGATACACCACTACCTACTGACATCTCTATATCTCGACCAATAGCATCCTTACTCACTCAGATACACCACTGCCTACTGACATCTCTCCGTCATCGTTGTGTACCGTGACTAACAGCGGCCTAACTCCGCCCCCCCGGTGTCATGTCGCTATTCAAGACGCGAGACTATTGGTCGACTAAAGCGGGTGACGATGAGGAATACGACATAGGCTGTCTGGCGACGGGTGACGTCGACAACAGGAAGGACGGAGGTATTATAGGCTATAAACCCTAGCCCCATCCTACTGAATTGAGATAGTATAAGCTCTAGCCCCTATCCTACTGACCTGAGGTAGTATAGGCTATAACCCCTAGCCCCTAGCTCACTGACCTGAGGTAGTATAGGCTATAACCCCTAGCTCCCATCTCACTGACTTGAGGTACTATAGGCTGTAACTTCTAGCTCCCATCTCACTGACTTGAGGTACTATAGGCTGTAACTCCTAGCTCCCATCTCACTGACTTGAGGTACTATAGGCTGTAACTCCTAGCTCCCATCTCACTGACTTGAGGTACTATAGGCTGTAACTCCTAGCTCCCATCTCTCTGACTTGAGGTACTATAGGCTTAACCCCTAGCTCCCATCTCACTGACTTGAGGTACTATAACCTTAACCCCTAGCTCCCATCTCACTGACTTGAGGTAGTATAGGCTATAACCCCTAGCTCCCATCTCACTGACTTGAGGTACTATAGGCTTAACCCCTAGCCCCCATCTCACTGACCTGAGGTAGTATAGGCTATAACCCCTAGCCCCCATCCCACTGACCTGAGGTGGTATAAGCTCTAGCCCATGCTGGCAGGATATAGTATGTCCTAGCCATATAACCCCTGCCCCCCAGATAGCTTAGGTAGTATACCCTAGCTCCTATCCCTCCATACTAGTCTAATCACCTCCTAGCCCCTATCTCCCCTCCTAGCTCCATCGAACCCTAGCCCCCTGAGGTCTAAACTCAGTATGTAGTTGGATTCTGGCGATAGGTTGCATTAACTATGCTTTACGTTGCATCTCATACTATTATACGATGATTAATCTAAGCGATAACCTAAATCTACTCGATGAATCATGCTACGACTCATATGCAGGTTGCGTCAAATCCCAAAATAAACCCAGTATAATATGTTTTTCTATCCGAGAATAACTTATTTGGGTATTCGTTCATTATTCCGGGATATACCGAAATAACTAAACCCGCGATTACTCATTCTACGACTGATACGATACGATAGCATGAGTCATAACATATCGTCTACAGTACACCGGCTACTAGTTCATATATCGCTGACTCATCATTATGACTCATCACATCATCGTAGCACCGCTATCTCGCGAGTTCACCGCCTAACATAGACGAAGCTGCGCATATCTATTATCGTTGAGCCGATAGCTACGCCGAACTCGTTCGAGCGTAACACTCACGAATACGTCGCACACTGGTTTCGATCATGTTACCTAAATTATTAATGAGATCAATACGCGATACGAGCTGCGTCGTATTGTTTGCACCCCTGTACTCCGATTACCCAGCGTCATTTCCAACGTCGTTTAAGAATAGCGCTCACACAGCTCGACGTAATTAGACGCGATACGCTGCGATAACTTTAGTTATCGATGCTCTTTGTCTAAAGTTAAATAGAACATTTCCGCTGCGAGCAAAGATAATAATAATCGCGATCTAAAGAATTAACCTTCTATTGTTTCTTCTATTATGACGGCAGATTTACTAGTTTGATTCGTGTAACGCTCGTTAATCGTATCTAATTAAATTGGGCGTTTTAACCGCTATTACATGAAGTTAACGATGTGGGAATACCCCCTGTCACACCGACCCCCCATCGCACCTACCCCCCATCACACTTACCCCCCGTCTCACCTACCCCCCATCACACCAACACCCCTCGTCAACATACTCCCCATCGTACCTACCCCTCATCACACCTACCCCCCATCATACTAACACCCCTAGTCACACCTACCCCCCATCACACCAACACCCCTCGTCACACTTACCCCCGAGGCTTAGCGTTTTACTCCATTACTATTACCGAAGTTACTACATAACAATATATTACTACGACGATTACGTACACAGCTACGTATGCTACCTATGCACACCTATATCGCATGTACACATATATATATATACTTACTTATTACTTGTTATTCTGTGACTCGTAAATCGTAGGGGGAATCAATGACGCCAGAGTAACACAATTTCTCCAGTCGTCTCGTTCATGCACAATATATATATACGTACATGTACACATAACTCCCACCGCAGACAAGATAGTGCTGGGAAGCTACAACGGCTACATACGAGTGTACTCACCCTCGCCCACTAAAACAGAAGAAGGTTCCGCTACCCTCTTTCTCGCTTCCTTATTCATTCTATTAATAATAATAGTAATACCGCCGCCACGATTACCACTATCATCGCATCCACCATCAACACCACCCTTATCACTACCACCACCACTACAACTACCATTATATCCACTACTACCACCACTACCACCACTACTACAACTAGCATTAGTTATCGATATAAAGAAAGTGGACCTGTTCAATAGACACACGCAATGTATGTATAAGAGAGATACACGAATAACACTTCATTGATAAATTAACAAAATGGCATTAGAGATATTCATTGGATATTAGTCATATAATATATGTAAATATTAAAACAGTAGGATTTTCGTCGAAATATATAAAAGTGACTACTATCTATATCTATGGTTTTAGAATATAAATATCAATAAAATATTATGATATCTTTAATTTAAATACACACAATTATTAGGTATGTTATATTTAAAATATATAATTTAATTTATAGTATAGATAGTACATTAAAATTGTATTTTAAATTAATTAAAATAATATTAATTTAAAATTTAGTAGGTATTTAGTAGTAGGTTTCGACTGCAGTGCCTCTATCACAAAGTGCCATATACTACATTCAATTGTTTATCCACTTTCAATACATCAATGATATTAGCATCACTACCAACACCTTCACCAACACCACCACCACCACAACCACCACCACCACCACACCACCACCACCACCACCACCACCACCACCACCACCACCACCACCACACCACCACCACCACTACCACTACCACCACCACCACCACCACTACCACTACCACCACCACTAACCACTGAACAACTACCACACACACAAAGGCTGGTCGGGTTTCAAAGCTCAAGATCTCCTCTGTGAGATGCGTATTTACTCGCAGACCAGCAAGCAAGTACTACCCATACTGCAGGTCGAGTGTGGATCTTTCGTATCGTTAGTCTCACGCACACACTCGCATACACACACGCGCTTTAACATACGCACATATGTACACATATATGCACAAATACATGCGCACCAATACACGTATACATATATACTCTGCAAATTATATACTATTATATACAGGGTTGGCAGAAGTAGGGGTTTTTGGGTTTTTGGGTTTAAACCTTTTGATAATTTTAGGGGTTTTTGGGGTTTTTGGGTTTTTTGGGGGTTTTTCATTTTTGTTTTCATTATTATTTCTGGGTTTTAATATATAATTAATTATTATTATTTAATTATCACATTTCAATTAATTTACAAGTAAGTTAATAATGATATATATATGTAATTTTTGATTCTACTATTTCCTTCATTCCTCATATTAATGCCATCACTAAATCTATAAATTATCATCTATTTAGAATTAGACAAATACGAAAATCAATTAATGTATCTCTTACTAAAACGTTAGTTAATTCCCTTATCCTCTCACTTATAGATTACTGTTCCTAAATCGAGTTATTCATTCATCAATCCGTACAACCTATACGTATACGTATTCGAGATCATACCTCTAATTCCTCATACTAACACTTACCTCCATGGTTAACAAACGCTCTGTTTATCGCATACTATCTATTGCTCATTCCTCAATATAGGATAGAATATATCAATATAGAATATACTCAATATATTCCTACTCTTCTAAATGCCCCTTCTATATTTCTGATTCTCTAGTACAAAGATCTTACCTTCCATCTCTTAGAAACCATGAATCTCATTTTTTATTTACCCCAATTCTCCATCCCTCAAAAATGAATACTCGGGCACTAAGTTATATTAGTCAAAAACTATGGAATTCACCCCCACCCTATATTAGATCCATAAAATTGCATAAAATATTCATGAAATATATACAAAAATTGATATCAGGTGGCTACTGTAATACTAATATTGTTTGTAATTATTATTTTATTTATTAATTTACGTACGGTTTAATATATATATATATATATATATATTTATACAGAGGAGTCTATTTATATCTACTATTATTATATGTGATTTAAATAAATAAATATTATTATTAAGTATATAAATATAATTATATTTCAAATATATATTAATTATTTATATTAATTATTTATATAATAATATAAATCATTTATTAGAATACTTGCCATTTTACAATTTAAAATGTTATTAACCTTTACAGTATCATATTAATATATATTACAACACTATTATATTATATAATTTATATAATATATATATTTTTTTTTAATATTTTTTCTTGATTTTTTTATTTTTAAATTTAAGATAAAGAAAAACCCCAAAAACCTCTGAAAAACCCCAAAAACCCTAGAAAAACCCTCAAAAACCCACCAAAAACCCAATAACCCAAAAACCTCTTACATATTTCTTAGATTTTTGGGGTTTTTGCCAACCCTGATTATATATAATATCTTTATTCACTATTTGTATACATATGTGATATATATTATTCGACAATGACGCATTATAGAATGATTATTATTAACGTTGCGTCTAAATAAACATTAACAACAAAAACTCACTCACACACATACGCACACACACACACACACACACACACACACACACACACCCACACACTTGGCCGGAACGTCAACGATGTAACACAGTGTTTCATACGTATATCGCTAGATAATATACAACTATAATAGCGGAAGTAAATCATTGTTAACGTATGGCAAGGACATCGAGTACACATCAATAATTAGTGTACAATCACATGATGAATATTACAAAATTATTCGATTGACAATATTTTTTAAATTAAACAACAACAAAATAATATTTTTTTGTGATATATATAATCTATTTTTTTCTTCAAATCATGGTACCTATATATTTTAGATATATATTATACATTTATATATATTTATATGTTAAATTAATTAAATAATATATATGTTAAATTAATAAAGGGAAAATAATTTGTATATTTCCAAGAATTTATAATTATTTATTACCATAATAAACTTGTTACCATATAATATCTTTTAGATATTAAAAAATACTTTCAATTTATTTTATATCTATATTTATTATAATATTTTCTATCAATTCTAAGTTAAAGTTAAATTTGTTCTAGGTAGCCTAATAGTTGATAAACAAAAATTTTTTTGATGTATACTCCTAGACGAAAATATATATTAAATATGTAGTGTTTAAAATTTGAATTCTCACGAACTGGCTTAACATACACCTATATACATACACATACACACACCCACACTAAATTACACACACCCACTCACACACACACATACACACACTCACATATACACACACCACACACACACACACACATACACACACCCACTCACACACACACACCACACACACATACACACACACTAAAACACACTCACACACACTCACACACACCCACTCACACACACCCACTCACACACATTCATACACACATACATATCTCACTTTGCACTATTCCTGCAGTGGTTCAAATCAAGTTCACATCGCCGTGCTGCATCCACTGAAGATATCCGTGTACACCCTACTGAGTTAGCCCCACTACTACTACCTTAGTTAGCATCACTACTACCACCTAGTTAGCCCACTACTACTCCTTAGTTGGGTCTATAGTATAATGTAGAGTTTAGTGTAACTTATATGTACCGTACATAATGTATGCAAATATTCAGAAACTATTGTTAATCGGGAGTGTTCAATAATTGAACTTCAATTACAAATAATAACAATTATAATAATAAATATAACGCAATAAATAATTTGAAAATATGATATGTTTTATGTATACATAATATTTCATACATAATATGTCATACATAGTATGTCATACATAATATGTCATACATAATATGTCATACATAATATGTCATACATAATATGTCATACATAATATGTCATACATAATATGTCATACATAATATGTCATACATAATATGTCATACATAATATGTCATACATAATATGTCATACACAGTATGTACTGTATAGTATGTATATAACACACTTGCATTACGTATAAGTCGGAGGTGAAGCCACAAGTCATACATTGTTTATCTATTATCTCGTTGCTGGTATGGCATACTTTATTTCACTATAAACATTCATATCTGTGGACATGAAAATACCCGATCATCCAAGTTCAATCTACCCGTAAAAGACTGAAGAAACATATTATACTATAACTATTTTAACATCACTATAAATATATACGATTATACTTTAGAGAATTGTTTTATTACTATTATGTGAGTGTCTGAATAAACTTATTATTATTATTAATATGACATACATATTAAGCCAAACATTGCCCACACACTCTCTCATATTTCTAAGTTATTTAGAACTCTATCTCGTTCTCTCTCTAAACCTAACTGTACCCATGAACACACGCATACATATACGCATACATAAATACATACACACATACATACATACATACGCGCCTATACATCCCCACAGTGAACACAGGAGTAACGGAGTACGGCACCCAGTATCAACTGAAGATAGTGTACGAACACGTTCTACAGAGAACAGCCTACAACTTCTGTTACGGACCCTTTGGTGGGGTCAGCGGTTAGCCCCCATCCCCACCCCGACCCCCATCTTTACCCCCATCCTCATCCCCATCCTCACCCCCATCCTCACCCCCATCTTTACCCCTATCCTCTTCTCCATCATTACCCCCATCCTCACCCCTATCCTCACCCCCATCCTCACCCCCATCCTCACCCCATCCTCACCCCCATCCTCACACCATCATTAGCCCTATCCTAACCCTCATCCTCGCCCCCATCTTTACCCTCATCATAACCCCTATTCTCACCCCCATTCTCACCCCTATTCTCACCCCCATTCTCACCCCTATTCTCACCCCCATTCTCACCCCATTATTATCCCTATCCTCACCCCCATCCTCACCCCATCATTACCCCCATCCTCAACCCCATTATATCCCTATATATCAGAGTATCCAGGATATACAACATGAAGTAAGTGTAGTAATATATACCATACATTGTATAAACAGTAGTAAGTGTATGTCTTAATTTGGGCCACATCAAGTTTTCCATGTATATTTCAGTGTATGTATCAAAATCTATTATATTAATCTTTTATTAATCTCCACTATCAATATCTCCTCTACCCTAACCCACTTACCCTAACCTACCCTCCCCTAATCTCCCCTTACCCTAACCTACCCTCCCCTACCCTCCTCTACCCTAACCTCCCCTCTCCTACCCTCTCCTACCCTCCTCTACCCTAACCACCCCTCCCCTAATCTCCCTTACCCTAACCACCCCTCCCCTAATCTCCCTTACCCTAACCCCCCCTCTCCTCTCCTGCCCCTAGGTCGAGACTTCATCTGCGCCCAATCCATGGACGGCCAGCTGTCTATCTACGAACAGGAGTCGTTCTCTTTCTCTCGCTTCCTGCCGGGCTCGTTACTGCCCGGCCCCCTGGTGTACGTCTCTCGCATCGACTGCTTCGTTACGGTGTCCTCCGCTAGGCTCGTCGAATGCTACAAGTTCGTGTGCACCCACAGTAGTACATATCACTAGTGTTACACTAGTGTTACACTGTAGGTGAATATCTACGACACGATGAATCATCATACTGAGCAATGTTAATATGGGCGTGGATTCTATTCCGCGACGCTTTTATTGACTGTGTAAACACACCCTTAGAGTGTGATATTGTAGCGGGACAGGTGGACAGGTGGTCAGGTGGTCAGATGGACAGGTGGTCAGGTGGACAGGTGGTTAGATGGACAGGTGGTTAAGATGGTCAAATGGACAGGTGGTCAGGTGGACAGTTGGTCAAATGGACAGGTGGACAGTTGGTCAGGTGGTCAGATGGACAGTTTGACAGTCAGTATATAACTAGCGCGTATATAACTGCAGTCTGTATCTCCAACTTTGCAACTTTCCATACTACGTAAAGGCGGACCGCAATGATAATAGAAACACTAGCCTATAATAAGGAAACCTTTCATGCACTTAGATTTCGTTAAATCGGATACGTGTGAAAAACAATATTTCTGATGCCCACCCAGAATTCAATAGAAAGTGTGTCATTGTAGATATAATGTATATAGTGCATATTCTCATTGTAGATATAGGATTCTAGCGGTTGCTAACGACAACGCCCCCAAAGACAACAAATCTAAAGCTGACGACGACCACCTCGCTAAGGAAGGAGAACAGCTGACCAACGTGAAGTCTGGTAAGAGAGTATCGGTTAGTCATCACTGCGGCGGCATCAGTAATGGCCTGTGCTGCGGCACTGTATACAGGATGAACAGCAGCACTCACATACATGCATATAGCTGCCCACACACACATGCATATAGCTGCCCACACACACATAGCTTCCCCAACACACACATGCATATATCTGCGCACACAGCTGCACACATATACATATATAACTGAATTACACACACACACATACAGCTACAGCTGAATACATCTATAGCTGCACATATCATACCAGATAGATGCACTATATAGTGCTGCAGCGTGCGTCAGTACTACTTGATTTCAAAGTGCGAGTGCTGAAATAAATGCGAGAGCTGACATTGTGCGAATACCATTGTGCGGTTACCTAAAGTACGAGTGAGAACGTAGATTAGATGTAATAGTTACGTAACGTTGATTACGATACAATCCATTCTGAATATCTCCGAGGTCATGATAACTTAATTAACCTGATTAAAACATATCAGCTGTTGTTTATTTGTTTCGTTATTTAATCGTATATCTCACGAAGTCATAATATTTCATTTAGTTATTTCACTAATAAAACGATTAGAATATAATTCAGTTTATTTATAAACAGCGTAGAATATAATAGATAGACACATAGAGCTAATATAGTTTAAATCGCATAGATTGTTTTCCCAATTGATAACATTTCTTTAACTTTTATATTATTTAAATCTTAATTAAAAAATAATTAAAAATATATGTGATATTATAATATAAAATATGTAGATTCAATATATTACCTGGCTCCTCTTTCTACCATATCTGATACACTAATGCCTCGCTCTCCCTTCCTCTCATCATCCCTCTAACGACACCGATCTCTTGTTTCAGACTGACTGGGTATTTGAGCTAGGCGAACAAGCCATCAAGATCTCCGTCCTGAACAACAGCACCGCCCCTCCGAACATCTATATCCTCGGTAACTATGGCCAACTAATGTACGATACTATTTATTAAAAGAATGTTTGTTTGCTTTCTGTTTCGTTTTCTAGTTTATAATACTAATATAAATAGTAATAATAGAAAGATGTATTGACTCAATGAAAACGAATGACGTTTATATGCGTCAAGTTGAAATAATAAAACAAACTAATAAATAAATACACGAATTATAATAAATTTAAAAAGAAGACATTATAATGATAACATATATGAATATAGTCGACATTTACTAATATGCCTGCTAAAGGGTTTCACAATAATCTATAAAATATTACGCGTTGTCGTCTCACATTATTATAGAACAATGAGTCCTTTATGTTAACAATCAGCCGTTTATAATCATCGTGATATGTTCAACAATTCAACATGGTCTAGTGGTGAGGAGTTCTGCTTATATTTCCCATCGTTAAAGCCCGTTATGCCTTATGATTAGATAACTCTAGATCGAGGCCACCAGCCAATCGGTCGCACGTATACCCGGTGTCGGGTAGAGTCGCACTACATAGTGTTGTCAGAGTGCTGGTTAACTTTAACAGCGAAGGAGTTCAAGTGCTATTTATATAGAGAGCTATGAGCTATATAGAGAGTGTAGATAATGTGAATGATTGCCAAACACTGAGTGTATTCAATGAGTTCATCGTTTGACCATTAACCTATACCGTATACATTTTGTCACCAGTAACGCAATGCTCTAAGGGTGTGTTTAACTTCTCGAATATACAGGCGTGCGATAGGGTATTAGGAGATATTTAGTTAATAAAGCTAATCGATTTCACTGATTCTCCTTCAGATATTGCCTATGAAGTGATTTCATTCATTCATTCATATGAGTTGATACTACTAAATAGATATTTAGCATTAAATTACATCATTCGTATTAGACGAAATCTAAGTACTATAATGTTAATAATTACAATCGAGGTACGGCTTAATTAACACCTAATCTAATCTAATCTAATGTAATCTAATTTAAACTACCCTAATCTAATCGCAGGAGAACGAAACTTCTTCATCATCTCCGACGTAGGAAAGCTTATCAATATGATCAAGTTTGAATTCAATCCGTCCTATTGTCTACCGTATATGCCAGGTATACGTTTAGCATCCTTTTCAATATTCGTATATAAATACATACGCAATCTGATTATAATCTAAATATAATAAGTCAACAAGGTATATAATATATATATATATATATATATATATATACACATATATAGTGAATAGAGTTATAGGCATGGTAAAATGAGTTATACATATTTGTTCTAAATCATGACCTATACGTAGATATAGAAATACAACTCTTTACCATCTAGATTATTGGGCATAAACATTCACCCCTACATTTGAGAAATGCATACGAGCGTGTATAATTATAGTAAAATTATCTAATTTTTAATTTCCTTGTTTTTAAGTCATTGTATTGAAATATGAAATGTATACATATAAGATATATATATATATATATATATATATATATATATATATATATATATGTTAAATACTGTAAAAGACAAAAACATAAAATAATGCAAATTTAAAAAATAATACCTTGTTGGTATATTTTCTTTATATTTTGAGTTAATGTTTTATCTAGTATACATATTTTTATAATTTGTCATATTTTTATTGTATGAACCTGCCATTTGATCTATAACATAAATATAAATACAAATATAAATATATAATACACTACCCCCACCTATACCCGCCACCACTACCCCCCCACCCCTAACCCCATAGTGGCTGAAGGACCCGTTCACCTGATGATCACTACTCACTCCGCCTCGCTGATCATCTACTCGAACATGACCTTGAAGTGGGCGGCCCAACTCGACCTTGTACCCGTTCAGGTGAAGATCATCAACCTCGGGTACATTCACTATTAGCCAATCAGAAGTCACCATTATCCCTACTATACACCCATACGAATACATATATTTACGTACATATATAATCATATTTTAATGCCATACTTTTTATACTATGGTATTATATTATTATATATTATAAATTATAATATTATAAAATTATATATATAAAATTATATATAATAAATTATATATATTTATAAATAGTTTATTTTACACACTCAATAACTACTTACTCGTTAACTTACTTCATGTGATCATTCTCTAATTAGAAGTAGTTTCTGATTGGTCGATGACGCGTATCTTATTACGCGTTTATCAATAACTACAGAGACATCACCTCAACTCTTAATTTAATAATGCATTAACTTACCCAGTAATATATATGCGTATATAACATAAACAGAAATTTTAGCAGTAAAATCACTCGAGTTAAAATAGTTTGTATAGTTTTTAGTCTATTATCGTTGGTTGATTTCTAATTTCATCAAATATATAGTTTAGATATATAGTCGAGGGTATTAAGTATAAATATTTATTATTGATCTTTATTGACACCCTTCTTCATCTACCGTCAACTAACAAACCTTTAGTATATTTACTGTCACTGTAGTATTTGAATAAATTTAATATTCATGCTAGAAATAATCGTCGGATTTCAGAAAACACTTATAATTATCATCCTTTAATACGAATAGTTCAAGTTGTGCCCATTGGTCGTGCCCATTCACACACTCGAGATCACCACTAATACAATGCTTATTATAATACAACAGTGGTCTCCACGGTCTAATTCTGATGCTATCCAGCTCGGGCCAGTTGAATTGTTGCTATCTAGGTAAGACGAGAATTTTCCTACTTAATACTAGTGCTCTCTTTAATATGATGTTGACTAGCAAACAATTATCAACATTATTCAATTGATTAAACTATATCGACGGTCTATATTAATCGTGAATACATATACCGACACCAGACGATATATATCCTACAGAGGAACCAGTACTTATATACTTTACGCTATTCTTAAGTAGAAATTTCTATAGTATACCATCATTAAGTCAAAGCAACTTTCTGCCTTTGCATTAAGCGAGTTAGCCCCCCATCTCACCTGTGACCTCTACCCCCAGGAACTGACCCCTCAATGTTCAGTATTCCGTTGTGCGACAGTCGTGAACTTGACTACGAGAAGTGCGACCTTGAACTCTCACAACTTCACGAGAAGATACGAGAACACGCCCACAAGTTCAGTTAGTGCCAGTGGTAATGGTGGTAGTAGTAGTAGTAGTAGTAGTAGTAGTAGTAGTAGTAGTAGTAGTAGTAGTAGTAGTAGTAGTAGTAGTAGTAGTAGTAGTAGTAGTAGTAGTAGTAGTAGTAGTAGTAGTAGTAGTAGTAGTAGTAGTAGTAGTAGTAGTAGTAGTAGTAGTAGTAGTAGTAGTAGTAGTAGTAGTAGTAGTAGTAGTAGTAGTAGTAGTAGTAGTAGTAGTAGTAGTAGTAGTAGTAGTAGTAGTAGTAGTAGTAGTAGTAGTAGTAGTAGTAGTAGTAGTAGTAGTAGTAGTAGTAGTAGTAGTAGTAGTAGTAGTAGTAGTAGTAGTAGTAGTAGTAGTAGTAGTAGTAGTAGTAGTAGTAGTAGTAGTAGTAGTAGTAGTAGTAGTAGTAGTAGTAGTAGTAGTAGTAGTAGTAGTAGTAGTAGTAGTAGTAGTAGTAGTAGTAGTAGTAGTAGTAGTAGTAGTAGTAGTAGTAGTAGTAGTAGTAGTAGTAGTAGTAGTAGTAGTAGTAGTAGTAGTAGTAGTAGTAGTAGTAGTAGTAGTAGTAGTAGTAGTAGTAGTAGTAGTAGTAGTAGTAGTAGTAGTAGTAGTAGTAGTAGTAGTAGTAGTAGTAGTAGTAGTAGTAGTAGTAGTAGTAGTAGTAGTAGTAGTAGTAGTAGTAGTAGTAGTAGTAGTAGTAGTAGTAGTAGTAGTAGTAACTTCACTCTAACCCCATCACTAACTCATGTTACAATCGCCTTAACAGCTGTAGCCCCATCATCCCACTCTAAAGATGAAGATATCACGATCAGTATAGAAGTAGCGAAAGACCTACACACAACATCGGTTTGAGGCGATTACACAAGCGCTTACACATGCGCATACACAATCGCTTAAGCAGATTCTCACTACTCCTACAGGTGGCGCTGTTAGCCGTCCCTTATTATTACATAACATGTACCCCCCATACTACCCCAACACAAGGCGATACTATCTATCCCTTACTATTACGAAACATACGCTCCCCCAACCACCCCACAACAGGTGGCGCTGCTAGCTGACCCCAATGATTATATAACATACTCTTCCACCCCCCACAGAGAGCAATACTACCCGACATCCCTTCGATAAGCGTGCGTATAAGTATGAAGGCCCGGGTGCCCCTCTCCAAGTGCAAGCTCACCGTGAACCTTCCGTCTCCGTTTACATCACCCGACTCCTGTAAAACCTACTCCAGCTTGGGTTAGTCGTAATGGCTGCCAGTGATAAGTAACAGTAGAATTAGAACTCATTGTTATTCTATATATTCGTTGATAAAATCAAATCAAATCCTCACCTAACTTAAACCAAAACTCAAATCTAAACCAAACCTAAGCCAAACCTAAGCCAAACCTAACCTAAGCTTAACCCAAACCTAAGCCAAACCTAAACCAAACCTAACCCAAACTTAAGCCAAACTTAACCTTTGTCAATTGTTGACATGTTACCCATACATGTACAAATACTAACAATTGAATAAAACATGTGATGGTGTTCACTTAACTTCCTAATTAGTTTCATATCGAACGACACCACTATTACCACCACCACCACCACCACCACCACTACTACCACCACCACCACCACCACTACCATTACTACTAACACTACCAGTACTATCATCACTAGCACTACAATTACCACCACCACTTTAGACTCATTCTATTACCTCCACTACCCTCTTACCCCCACTACCCCCACCTTACCCCTATTTGAACTACATTAACCCCGTTATCCCCACCTTAACCCCACTACCCCCATCTTTAAACTCATTACTCCATCACACACACACACACACACACACACACACACACACACACACACACACACTCACACGCACACACACACACATACACATACACACACACACACACAGAACCTGGAGCATCGTGCAGTCATGACTTCATCGTGTACCTGGGTGACTCACTATTCGCAGCTAAACTTATAGCCACTACGAATATCTACTACGAGAAAGATTCCGGTTTCTATTAATAGTCATTCTATTTATAGTCATTCTATTTATAGTCATTCTATTTATAGTTATTCTATTTATAGCCATCTCCGGCCTGATTCTGTATCAATGCAGTGATACTGTAGACGCTTCAATATGAAAATATTAAGCCATATACAGTCTACTTTAAACTCTTTATCACCCCTAGTAACCTCTAGTCACCCCTATATCACCCCTAGTCACCCCTATGTCACCCCAAGTCACCCCTAGTCACCCCTAGTCACACTGTGTCACCCCTATATTACCCCTACTTCGCAGGCATTCCGAAGATAGTGAGTCGAGAGTTTCGCCTGCCGTACAAACTGATAGCGCGACCTACGAACCCGCTGAAGAGCGCCACCTACAGGATAACCGTCGAGACTAACAAACCGCCTGTCAATCTTAACGAATTATTCCACGGTTTCAATACAAACATACCTCATACAGATACGCATACATACATATATACACACGTATAGATACAAACACACAAATACACATACACACACAAACACACACACAAATACACACACAAATACACACACATACATACACAGTGTATATTACACAAATACACCAGCATACAGACACACATACACACCTGTAATCTTATCACTATAGAGGGTGTGCTATTTAGCAATGAGCTTAACTTACTACAGCACAACTATGTACTAGGGATGTAGATTACGATGAGAGGTACGTTCATTTCGACGCAGTACCCGACCCGAAACTATTACGTAAGAGAGAAAATCACGCTCTCTCGTTCAAGTATACTCATTATATTAATTGATTTATCCATGTAAAGGAAACATATCTATAATCTATATAAATAGCCTTTAGTTACTGTGAAATATTAATAAATCTACACCTGGTACATCGGTGGTAGATATGGATAGTATTATCTCCTCTGCCTCAGCCTCTGCCTCAGTCATATGTTATACAGCGTTTACAGCGATGCTTCAGCACTAGCGTACACATTATATACATTGTATGCGCAATAACTGTCATACATCACGTGTATGTGTATTTAGGTATTACATAGATAGATGATATTTGTGTTATTGTTAACGAAGTTACCGTAATGTAATGCTCTTATGATGTCACCAGTACTATGATAACAACTTGTTAATAGTATTTCCGCAGTCCCTTATTCCCCTCTAACCCCTAATAGCCCTCATACCTCTCTTATACCCACACCCACATACCCCTACACCCTCTCCGTACCTCACACCCTCTCACCCTTCACATCCCTCATACCCCCCATACCCTCACACAGACTTATGCAGTGAACAGGAAGGGGGTAATGCCCTGGGTTTCAAGTGTTTCTTCTGCAAGGATGTGGTTACGCTGCTGGCTTCGAAATCATCTCGTTAGCACGATCGTCTCACGGATCTCTATCATCACTATATCATCACTATATCATCACTATATATATATATTCAAGACAACAATTAAAAAGTACCTATTATCCGTATGATATTGCTAACACGCCTGATATATATATATATATATTATTATTTTGGATTCTAAATATTTTAAAGACTATTTAAGGACCCTCTAAACCACTTTTAATAAATAGTTAGTCAGACATAATTGAAGATATTCTCATTGCGTGATTGTGTGTTGATCAGTCTGTCTGTCTACTGTTGTATTACTAGCGAGCCCTTCAGTCGTACATCTACCATTCCCTCGTCTGCGCTCTTCTTTCATAAACATTATAACTATGTAATCTAATGTGAATATTGATTATTTTACGCTTCTAATATATTCTTCACCCGAGTTGAATACAACCTGCTGTCCTATTTCCTTACGTTTGCTATCGCTTAATCGTTCTGTTTGTTATCAATCGATTACGATCCTATTTCAGCTTCTCATCTCATATTTTTATAAACGTAAATTATCAGAAAATATATGAACTTATTTAAATTTAACTTTTAAGTTTATCATATCGACCTAAAATCACTCCTACACATACACACATACGTTCGCATAGACTTATTCACTAAGATTAGAGGTCATACGCTATCGTCTGTCTGATAATCTCTCTCGAATATATTCCCTATGTACCCGTATCCTTGACGCTGTTCTATTCTGTATGTATCTATTCTAATGATTTACTAGGCAACATTTAGATATCAACATTAGGATTTGCTCTATTAATATTTAAAGATAGTATTTGATATCGATATCGATAGTGATAATTAATTATAAAATAAATATTATAACTCTTTTAAATGACGTTATACCCATATATTTATGTAAACGTGTGTATATAATATAGTCTCTAATATAGACTCGATGACCTTCAGCGCACAATTGACCCCTGACCTCTAACCCTTGACCTTTAGAACGATACCGCATGCAATGCGACACCATAGCACCGCTGTACCACGTACTAGCCGACCTCCAGAACATCATTGACCTTGACCTCTAACCCTGACCTCTAGAACGATACCGAATGCAATGCGACACCATAGCACCGCTGTACCACGTACTAGCCGACCTCCAGCACAGACTACAACGCTACTACGCGACCAGCGATCACTTCCAGATCACCTACGAAGGAGATCTTCCGCTGCAACAGTACTGCGACGTCATCGACGCCCATTTCAAGGTTACGCCGACCTTCGCGTTGTGTAATACGACCTCGCCTTATCATAATATTTATTTATTGAAATCTCGTATATATATATATTGAATACAATACAAATAAAAGCGATGCAGTAAGTAACAGCTCTCCGTAACTACCTTTAGTATACTTTACGCTTCACTATTCCGAATACAACAGCTAGTGCACACCCTTCATTTTAGTATAAAATTGTATCGTAATATCTTATTCAAATAATCTTTATACATATATATTTATAATATATGTAAATACATTTGCGTTTATTATAAATAATTTAAATATTTTAAATATTACGGGATAGAATTAGATGTAAGTTAGCATTTGTGCAACTATTAATTATAATTATATAATTATGTTTATATTTATTTAATTTCATTATTTGTGAGAAATAATCTTAACTTATTTCGAATAGTTTTGCTAAAAATATGTGTAATGCTATTATTATTATCATTGTGATTATTATATAATGAGGATAGATGTGAAGATTATTTATTTAGGCATTGCCGGGGTATATATATATATAATAATATATGTTGAAACTTATCATAGAATTGATTAAATTATATGTGTAATAATATAAAATATAAAATTATAAATATTTAAGAAAATAAATAAATATGAATATAAAAAAGCCTAAATAAAATAAGAATATAAATAAAAAAGAAATACTTAAACAATAAATTATAATTCAAATAAACAATATTTTTATAACAAATATGAACAGAATATCTAACAATCGAGAGCTATTACCATATCTCATAGCATTACAACTACTTTATTAAAGTCATTATTACATGTTTTTTTCAATATGTTATTAAGTGGTAGGTAAAAACATATTTTAATTTGTATATAAGTCAAAAATGTATTCGTAATGTTTTTAATATTTGTTTGTGTCATAGATAAAAATAAATGTAATGAGTTTCTCATATCTTATTAATCATAAGTCAAATATATTAATTAAATAAAAATGCAGGATTCAAATTAAATATATAATATAGGTTAGTCAGTATAATTATGTATTATTAAAGCATTCATTTTATAAGTTAAAATTCATTCTTATTAAAGTTAGTATTTTTTAAATAATTTTATAATTTAATTTTATCAGTATAAAAAAATAAATTAATTTTATTTAAGTAGATTTATCAAAATTAAAAATGTTCCGAAATTTGATCAGTTTATTTATATATTATATATATAAATAAGTACTACATTTTAGTTATAATATAAACAAATAATAATATGTAATAATAAATAAAAATACAGACTAAAAGTTAAATATTTAATTGGATTTCATAATTTAAAATCATTAGAGATTTGAATTTCTTTTTGAAGTGCACTTCATGAGTAAGGTTATTTTTTTAACCTTTTAACCTATCCCATAGCATTTGGATGCCGTAGGGGCGCCGTTGAATTCCATATAACTTTTCTCCATCCTTCTCTGCTCATCGTCGCTCTCATTGCTTTTACAATATCCATGCCAGTCCACTCGACAACATTGTCTTGCCATTGTAACTTCGGTCGTCCTCTTCTTCTTATACCGTCAACAGTTCCTTGCAGAATTGTTTTTGATATTGTGTCAGACCTAATAACGTGACCGAACCATTTGAGTTTCTTTTCAATAACCTTTGCTAATAGTTCTGAGTGTGGGCCGATTTGACATGTTACCCGTCTTCTAACTTCCACGTTCGTGACTCTATCTTTATAGTTAATATTTAGTAATCTCCGAAGGCATCTAATCTCTAGAGCACGTATTCGTTTTTGCAGATATTTACTTAGTGTCCAAGTTTCGCATGCATATAAGAATATTGAATTCACAAGAGATTGCATTAATTGAATTTTGGCTTTAAGATGTAGCGAAGTGTCATACCATATTACATTTAAATTTGATAAGGCTGCGATTGTTTGACCAATTCTAGATAGAATTTCAGCTTTAGAACCTTTGTCATCAATAATCGCTCCTAGATATTTAAATGAATCAACTACTTTTAATGGTGTGTTATTTATACTAATATTAGATGTAAATCTACCTTCAGAATTCGTCATTAATTGCGTTTTTGTACCATTTATTTCCATACCATAAGAACGTGAAGTATTATCGATTAATGTTATCAAATTATGTAATTCTTTTTCCGATCCGGCTAAGGCATCAATATCATCCGCGAATCTTAGGTTAGTTATAATCTTTCCACCAATATTTACTGTTCCATCATGTTTATCTAGAGCGTCATTCATAATTTGTTCAAGCATTATATTGAATAGCGTCGGCGAAAGTAAACATCCTTGTCTCACTCCTGTTGTTGTCCGGAACCATTCTCCAACTTTTCCATCAATATATACAGCACTTTCTGCCTTACTATATAGGTTTTCTATAGTTTCAATTAATTTTAAGTTGATATTGAATCTTTTCATTGTAGACCATAATGCACTATGCCAAACACGATCGAAAGCTTTTTTAAAGTCGATAAAAACGTGGTATAGTGGCTTATTATGTTGCGAGTACTTCTCTGAAATTACTCTGAGATTAAAAATCTGTTCACTTGTGCTTCTTCCTTTGCGAAAACCAGCCTGCTCTTCTGATAAAAATTCTTCTGTGAAGTGCTGTAGTCTGCGTAGGATTATTTTCAACATAATTTTACTTGAGTGTGAAATAAGACTAATTGTTCTATAGTTTTCGCATTTCTGGAAACTTCCTTTCTTATGCAGACTTATTATCAAAGATTTTGTCCAGCAAGAAGGCCATATTCCTGTTTCCCATATGTAATTACATATATTTGTAAATATTTTTGTTAGTATATGTCCTCCAGCTTTCAATAGTTCAGCTGGGATGTTATCAACACCCGGTGATTTTCCAATTTTTAAGGATTGTATAGCCGCTTCAACTTCAGATTCCAGAATTGAAAAGTTTTCTTGATTTGTTGGCTCTTTTACATTAAGTAGTGACTTGTCTCCATTGGCTTGATGTTTATATAATTCTGAACAATACTCTGTCCATCTTTTCAAAACATCTTCCTTATCAGTGATACATTTTCCGTCTTTGTCTTGTATGTTTACAGCGATTTTATTCTTCCTTTTTGTTAGGTCTTTAACGATTTGGTATGCTTTCTTTGAATTGTTCCTGTTTAGACAGTTTCCTAAGTCTGCGCATTTTTGTTTTATCCAGTTTTCTTTTGCCTTTTTCATGTCTCTTTTTATTTGAGTATTGATAGTCTTGTATTTACTTCCTGGTTCATGTTTCGTCTTTTTTAATTGTCTTCTCAGATCACACATGTCTAGCAATTCATTTGTTATCCAACTTTTCTTTTTCTCTCTGTACTTTCCTAGAACTTCATCTGCTGTATCAATAATAAGTTTGTTTAGTTTCTGTATACTCTCTTCAATATTATCGTTAACATTTAATTTTTGTTCAGTTACTTTATTTTCAATCTGCTGCTTAAATATTTCTTTTATTCCTGCATCTTTTAGTTTGTCAAGATTGAATTTATTTCTAGCAAATTTATTTTTCTTTGGACTTTTTAGTCGAAGAGTGAACGTCATTAATACCATGTCATGATCGCTACCGATATCTGCTCCTGGGAATGATCTTGTTTTGTTTACATTTACACTCGTGGAGAAACGTTTACTCACAAATATGTAATCAATTTGGTTGTGATATAAACCTCCAGGACTATGCCATGTTTGAATTCTAGAGTTTTTGTGTGAACCAAATGTGTTTGCTGCTATTAAATCATTTGTTTTAGCAAATTCCAGAAGACGATGACCTCTTTCGTTAGTTGTATTATTGCATGATTTTCCAGAAATTTGTCCCCATATCTGAATTGTATCTTTACCAATCTTAGCATTCCAATCTCCTTGAATTACTAGTATATCTTTCTTCGATACTGTTTTAATGACATTTTGTAAATTATTATAAAATACTTCTATTTCTTCGTCAGAATGGTAGGTTGTTGGCGCATATACCTGGATTATTGAAATATTGAATGGTGTTGCTTGTAGTCTAATGATAGCTATTCTGTCACTGATCGCATTAAAACACATAACCGTATTTGTTATCTGTTTATTGACAATGAAGCCTACACCATTTATATGTTTTGATTCATTTCCGACATAATAGAGTTTGTGCCCCTCCAGCGTTTGTATTTCATTTATACCTTTTTTACGGATTTCACTGAGACCTAATATATTCCATCTATATCGATCTAATTCATGAATTAATTCCTCAAGCTTCCCATCTACTCGTAAAGTACGTACATTCCAAGTACCAATATACGTGTTGTGTCGTGTCTTAATTTTCTTTATTGTTTTTTCATCAGTAGCTAATTTTACATCTTTATCCTGATAAGCGATAAATGACGCGGACCTTGTTAACCCGGTCGACGTCCGAGCCGGTATGGAGTTGTTATATTGTTGTGAATTCATTTGCGTATCTTGGGCAAGTAGTTCAGCGGAGCCCATCTCTCTCCGAACTCCCCCACATCATTTGCCTACTAGCTGAGTAGTTTCCAGGGTGTGGCACTTGGAGCCTGCTGTTAGAGTTGAGTGTTGTCTATAGGTAGTTACTTGCCGGATACTCGATAATTTATATTCAAGCACAGCTATCAGCCCGTAACCATGAGCCCATACACAACACCCCAACACCCCAAGGTTATTAACCAATGTAAATGAAATACTAAGATCATTACATCATATACAATTACTTTTTACTATTATTGAATACATCAGAAGAGACATATTATTTTTCAAGCTATTATTTAGAATTGCCCATGCAGTTTTAGAATCTGAATATTTATCTAATTTATCAGTATAATATTCTCGTTAGTGTTATTAAAGTTGATAGAAATGTTTTTGAAATTACATATTTCACCTAATCATTGTCGTTCGTTTCTTTATATTTTCATATATAATTTTTATTTTTTACTACATCTTTTTTTATTTCAATAGAATTCCAAGGAATATTGTTTTATTATATTCATTTGTTATACACATAGAAGAAGATAGTTCAGTTTTATTAAAAAAGAATATTTTCTTAGAATTATAAACTGATTTTTCTTTAAACGAAATGAGTATTACTTAACCTTTCAAATAGTTTTAACATAGAATTTTTATTTAATATATTGAGTTTTATCTTTTAATTTTTTTTATATCAAAATAAATATTAGTATTATTACAAATATTTTTTTATATATTTATATATATATATTATCTATATATAATATATAATATATATTATATATATATATTATATATTATCTATATATATTATCTATATAAATTATCTATATAAATTATCTATATAAATTATCTATATAATTTATCTATATATATATATATATATATATTTTCGTATTTTCATTTTTTCATTTTCAGTAAATTGATCTTATAAATGAAATTAAATATAAACTAACGATATTATATTTCATTTATTTCCACAAAATACATCGCCACAACTATACCACCAACATTCACTACCTTACAGTATCATGTAGATGTGTTTATTACATTCTACATTCACTAACTCACTGCGCAGAAGGGAAGCCGTTATTTCATGCGATATTTAATTTAATTTATCTCCATAGAATATAGCGGTATAGATTCGCTGTAGATATGTACGTTTCAACCTCGTTCACTACCCCCCCCTGACAGTGCCGAAAGGAAGGCGTCGACCTGAAACTAAAACTGGAGAAGAAAACCGCAGAGTTCCGAGCCGTTGAGAAACGCCTACTGTCTCGGTTCAGAGATAAAACTCCGACCTCCCTAAATAACTTTGATACGATCATCGAGAAGTGCTACCACCAGGTGAAATTACGTCTCCTCGGCTCGGCTTATTATCGTTGGATTAGTTTACGAGACTATAAATGAGCGGTAAAATATTTTAAATTCGGAAATGTAGCATAGCATTTTTATCCGTAAATGTGGAGCAAATAAAGCCCTATTAGGGGCTACTAGAGCAACATTGGGGGCTACTAGAGAAACATTGGGGATTATTAAAGCACCATTACTGGTAATAGAACACCATTACGGGCTAACACTAATAATAGATGTCAATATGATCGGTTTCCCCACCCGATAGCCCTACTTTAACTTTAAGTTTTCTAAAGCTAGTGTATATATACAACAAATATATTTGTCGAGCATTTTAAATAAATGAGGTAGATATATACTGATATATATTAAGTAGAAGTGGTCCAAATACATATCTATATCGTATTTCATGAGTGATTTTACGTGATTTGTGTATTCGATATATACATTCGATAGAAATGGTGGGATACAAGACAACCAGTATAAAGTGGCAGCACAGAATACTATACTTTGACCCCACCCTGTCACTATCACCCTCGTCACCATTATTATAGTAGTTACCGATACTCGCTCTACTTATAGGGGTTAGCTACTAGAGCCTCATCGGGGATTAGAGAGTTGCGTTAAGAGCTAATAGAACGCCTATACGGCTCTACAGCAACATCGGGGGTTAACACTAATAATAGACATCGGTATAACCGGTTTCCCCAGCCCGTTAGCCCCTACTTAACCCCACCCCCAGATACTCGCGATGATAGCCACGATAGAGGAGAACCAGCGTTCGCTGCAGTCGGCCAGCAACCACCTGTCGGCTAGCACACGCCTACTTCTACAGTTAGTGGTGCTGAACGACTCGAAGCGGTACCGCGGGGAGGAGCTTAACATTCTCACCGCCGCCCTGTGCCCCGATATACTGAACTCTTCCGAACAGGTCAGGGGTCATACACGCCAGAGAGAGAGAGAGAGAGAGGCGTGTATGTTATATACGTGATATACTTGTATCGGGTCACTTTGTTTCTAATAGATATTATCAAAATAAACGTATAGATATCAAATCACAACTTTATTTGGACTTTTATTGAGTGAGCTAGCTACTATCAAAGTTTGAGTACAAATTAGTTATAAGTAAGGTATATAACACATATATTAAGTGACGGTTAATAATCTGACGGATAATATATCACTAACGATCACTCTTGACCGGCAGCGAAACCTTGCTCACTTTACATGTAAAACATAGGAGAACAATGGGTCTACAATAATCGCATCATCTCGAAATATAATTTAATTTTGTTTATTTTTTTATTATGTTTATATAAAAGTGATAAAGTATCGATATTGTTAGTTGATGGTTAGCTGAAGAACACGAGGATACACACTGGATGTTACTAATACAAATATTTTAAAATTCAAAAATATGCATGTTTTTGTGATATTATGTAATAATATTTGTAACTATAAAATTTATGCATATATTATAATTATCTAATGTATCATAAAAATATTATATATATATATATATATATATTCTAAACAATTTCATAAAGATCCATCAAAAGGTATAACATTTAGGGGAGTTTGAAAAAATGAAATAAAATGTTCTGAGATATGGATTCCTAAAATTTTATTTGTATATTTTAAATAATAATAATAAGTAAATTATATAATAAGTCAATTTTGTTCACGAGCTGATGTTTTAAAATTCAAATTTATTATACTTATATCTACTTTTAAATAACATATCATATATAATTATTTTGATAATAAACTACATTTTTATATTTAAAAATAAAAATAAGATAAACTACAATACAAAACGAATGTTTTGCCGCCCCGCGTATGTTATCAATAGAGAATCGCTCGCTTCTACCTAACTGTAATAGCCTACCTCAGTGTCACTAAAGGTATTAGGTGTGAAGCATGTATGTTATTGAGTACTTATAAGTAATAATCAATAATTACTGAACTCCTAAGAATGGGTTAAACAGGGTGGGGGTCTTACATGAGAGATAGGCATGAGTTATACAAAGGTTTTAGTTTGAATTTTCTGCGAACCTACTTTCATACAATTTTAAATTTTAATATAATTTTTACTATTATATAATAATTACTTTATTTCAAATAAATATCGTATCGTATCGTATGTCGCGTACGTTACTTCTAGATAAACTCCTGCTTACACCCGCGTATAGCAGGCTAACCCTGATCTGCCATCTAATACCTGTCAGCGTGTATATTATACTTATTGTTGGACTCTATTATCGTGTATGCTAATACCATATCATTCAGTTGATTTATATCCTGTTACGATGCCCTAGTGTTAAGCCCTATTGTTTACTCTCGATATTATTTAATATATCATTCCATCTCTAATGGTGAAAAACTAACACTAGAGGTCACATTCTTACGCTAAAGGTCACACGATACCACTAGAGGTCATACACTAATACACGCGGTCGCATACACTAATACCACTAGAGTTCGGTAACACCCTACCTCCGTGCACAGGGCTGGGAGGAAACGGTAGACCTGGCGTTGACACATCTCCTACGGACGGCGCTCTCTAAACAGTCACGTGACCCGAACACAACGATCATGAGCGCCTCGATGCCCTCCGACACCGGCAAGCTTAAGAAACACCTACGTCTGCTGTTCGATAGGATCTCGTCGGGGGCGAATCTCTCCACCGGGAGCGTTACTAGTAGTGGTTAGTCTCTCTCCACAGGGGGAGTTACTAGTAGTGGTTAGTCTCTCTCTCCACCGGGGGCGTTACTAGTAGTGGTTAGTCTGGTGATAGGGGGAGTTACTAGTAATGGTTAGTCTCTCTCCACCGGGGGCGTTAATAGTAGTGGTTAGTCTGGTGATAGGGGGCGTTACTAGTAATGGTTAGTAATAACCCATCATCACTGGCAGTGTAACACCTATATACCTACCTCTTCGTGTAACGTCTTATAGTAACATTCTGTATATCATAGCGAACATAGTATACACATGTATGTACATATGTATTTATACTTAGATTAATAATCTAGTTCTAGTTTTAGTTTGTAATATTAAATTATTAATCATAAATTAGCAGTAATTAGTATACCTTTATTACTAACATGTTTAACAATTCATACAATATTACGTAATGCATTAGGGATATATAAATGCATATTTTTCAAAAAATATATGCACATTTAATTAATAATGATTAACTGATTAATAAAAAATATAAAGTTAATACATCATCTTATAGATAATTAAATTACCTTCAACATAGTAAAACCAGTTCATTGAATGCATACATTAACGCGAGTACGTTTATGCGTATATTTCACAGGAACGTGATACGGCGTATGTTTAAACGTCGACATTTGTTGTTATATCGAATATACTGCGGCGGCAGTGGCAGTGAAAGTGTGCACTAAAGAATGCACTTCACCCGACTGGAGGCTTCTCTACGACTAATAAGTCCATTGCATCGCATGAGAGTCAGACGATGCATTTATAATGATAAATATGTATATTTAATTAAATATACGTAGTTATATACATGTATATATGCGTGTGTAATTGTGGAACACAGCAACACTAAAGCCGACCAATCACGCGTAGAGTACCAGTATTCACGATCGTTATATTCCGTCATTTAGTTGACGAAGTAAAAGTTTATACATTAAATATTTATACATATACACATATATACTACGTATACTATATATACTACTGCATAGTAAATGCTTAATCAACCTCTACCCACACCACACACCACACAGCACCCACCACCCACACACCACACACAACACATCACCCACCTCCCACCATCCACCACCACCCACACCACACCACACACCACACACAGACATAATGGAGGCAGCAGATCCACCAATCAGAAGTGACTACGGACGCGGTGACTCATTCTCCATGACTAACACCGGCGACCTCACAACGACCACGGCGAAACATAAAACATCCCTGAAATCACTGAGACGTACGTATATAGCACGCGTAGATAAGTAGTTATTCAATGAGGGGGATACAATGGGGAGCCTATCGAACTTTCCTATTTTAGGGCTAGAACTAGCAGCTTCGGATATATATATACATATAAAGTTTATACTATATTTTTAGATTTCATTACTATTAACGTCGTTGATGGCATGTAAGGCCAGGTGTACGTTTGCGGCATTACATATAAAGATAGGCAATTAAGGTGGCTACGAGAATATATTAGAATAGACCGATAGCTTTTGAGATTTTTTGTATACTATTAACATATATTACTTTAGGCCCTTACGATTAACGTACATTAATTATAATAAATAATAGTTCTAACGAATTTGTACTGAAAAAATAATAAAACATATATTTTGTTGCCTGAAATAGAATTGTATCTATAGAGTATCCACAATGTTGTCACATTATCAAACAGCCTAACTTAGCTCTATATATCTGTATAATACATTTGTTTACATTTTTTGAACAAATAATGTATAGTTTTTATTATAAGTATATATATTTATCAAAGCAATATATTTATATATTCAAAAGTACATATATAACATCATCTATTATATTATATATATATATTATTTAAATAACAACATTTAAACAAAATCTTCCCGGATTATTTATATAAATTATTATAATACGAAAACAATTTTTAAATATGTATTTTAAATGTATTGGCATAAAATAAAGTTAAAGGTGATTTCAAAATTTGTAATTTCATTAATAATTAGTCTATTAAACGTAAATCTAACATTTAAAATATACATCAGATAGAGGATATTATTAAAAAGTAAATTACAATTTTAATATGCGATTAGAAATTTGAAAAATTTTATGTTGAGTAATTTTCTATTTACAACATTTGTCAATCCTCTCCTCGCTAATATATACTTTTACAAATGCTCACGTTATCCTCGAACATTTCACACAGTAATTGCACGCGAACACCTCTTTATATATACATATAATACGATAGACTACCGATACCGTACGTATACATATACACTAATACCAATAATATATTGTAACGTATGTCGTATTCACTTTAATAATAACCGCTAGTCGGCATTTTAAATCGTTAATTTATTAATATAATTTACTGTATCGCGCACATTAACTCTTTAATTAATTAATTATTATCATTATATATTATAAACTGTTAATATATAAATGAAATCTATTTGTAACGTACTGGCCGTCGTAAAGTACTTTAACATACTTATTGGTATTAATATACTAACATGTATATAAATATATATAAATATATATATATATATATACATATATATATATATATATATATATATATATATATATATATATATATATAATAAATATAACATAGTCATTAGTAGTTGACATACCTATCAAGACTATTAAATAAACTAAATATCTTCCCACTTAACAGCTATTATCGAGAGAAACATAACTTCGGATGTTCCGGATCTCGACGCTATTTAACCTTGTGAACGACCTTGAAGTGGGCGTACCTCTAACGAGCTAAGCGTTATGTACTATTTATATGTTTATTTATAGATATTTATTTGTACTTACACATTCGTTTCATTGTTTAATTAGTGTTAATGTAGACTCGACTATTCTCAATCAACATATGTATAGTCACCCATTATACCTTATTATTATCATCTTCATCTTCATCATCTTCTTCATCATCTTCATCATCTTCATCATATCCATATTCATATTATTATTATTCAAGAACTATTTACTGTTACATTCGATTATTGTTAATTTAATAAAAATCAATATTTTATAGAATATTACATCTTGATCATTTACTACAGATCCTCGAGTATTTCTACTTATTCTTTTAGCTAATAGTTATGGTCGAAGTCAGATAGCACTTAAGGACATACGTCGCTATATAACACGCTGCTTTAGATGTATTAACGGTGTTAACATGAGTCAAGAATAACGAGGATTTTATTAATGTTACATAATAATATTGCTATTTTAATAGCGGTATTTGAATATGAAATAGAATTCTATTTATGCGAACTAACGGCGAGTTCAGAAGTCACGATAAGGTTCCCGAGTAAAGGAATAAGATACATACACAAACATTTGTTTGAATACGTATGATATTACATTTATTATTACAATTATTACACTTATCGAATATAGGGTAACGTATTGTTTGTACATAATATTTAAATTAATCATTATATATATAAATATATATATATATATATATATATATATATATATATATATATATATATACACCTATATATATAAGCACATTCCTCTAAATCGCCTCCCACTATTAAGCAATATATAATAATAATAATAATAATTTATACATTTTTGTTTTCTGTCTTCTTTTCTTGTTTATATTATATGTATGTTGTTCTTCCTAAAGGGTTTCAACATATTATTGAATATTTTAAATTGTTGTAGCCTAATAATATATATGGCAAATATATTTCCTAAATTTTGATTCATAAAGTTTGTGATCATAATTAGTTTAGCAATTAGTATATATATATTATAAATAACATAGACAATTTCCTTTGTAGTAAGTGCACAGTAAAGATACACTAATAACACTCCATACGTGACCTACTTAATAGTGAGCCCATAACAATTACAATAAATTTAGGTTAGAAGCGGTTTCTATATAACCATTTGTACATTTTTCTATTCAATTACCGGAAATATAAGTTCGTTTCGAATCACTAGATATGTATAGCATTTAAAACAAAAATATCCTAATATTTCTTTTAAAATTGTAATTAACACTTGTTTTTCATCATATAAATAATAGTTAAAAACTATATTTGTACATTTTAAAAGCCGTTTATCATTTTATCATATTGCCGGGCTTTGGTAATACCACTATGTACTCAAAAGTTTTATTTACCATGTATTATTATCAGATTTAGGCAATGCCAGGGTAATTATAGAAGCAGTGTTGCTTATCGAGACAATACCCCCAAGTTGAATAGCTTACTCTTATTATATTGCGTACGGTTAAACAAATAATAAAGTAGTTAAAGGAAATGTCCAGACAATATTATCATCATGGGATATTATTATCCATACATAATGTTTATGTATATAATCTGTTAAATGATCGCCCACACGTATTCAGGAATCAAGTTGTACCACTTCTAAAATATGCTTGAAATAATCAACTCGTACTGATTAACATTATAATCAATAATATATCACTGATAAGTTTTATTCATTTGAACTATGGACTATATTATAGTCACTTTATGGACACCATATTCTGTAATGTGTACTATATACAGTGTACATTGTACACTGTACAATGCACATTGCACAATATCTAGGGGCGCTGGAACGATGGTGTCTATGTAGGGGGAACCAACCAATCAAAATAAATTATTTGGTAAAATTAAGGGGGATTTCATTTTCATTTTCAATACATAGGATTTCCCGCTAGATTTTAAAGTGGGGGGGGTACATATCCCTGTCCCCCCCTGTTGCAACGCCCCTAACAATGCCCTATATCAGTAGGTTTATACTGTAATCCTTACCGCTATACTCTGCAAGCTGTATAGCATACATTGTACAGTGATCAATACATGTTATGAAGAATAAGGAACGGCAAACCATAATCTAACAACCTTTTCCCAACACTGTATACATATATTGATATGTATATATATTTATATTCTATAAACAAATGAAATAATTGTAATAAAAATAACTTATTATTTAATTACTAGAATATCACTGATTATCAAAATTTTATAAATCATTATTTAATTAAATATATTTGATAAACTAAAAAATTATTAATAACATGATAATATAAAGGTTGTACAACTTTTATATTATCATATTGTACAATGTACATACAAATAATATATAAATAATAGGAACAACTATAAAGTAATCATAGTAGGTATATTTAGATATACACTGTTCTGATATTATACTGTCAATAGACTATAGTAATGGTATACTATTATATTATATACTAAGGCTACTAATAATTCATTGAATAGCTTAGGTTAATATACATTAGCTATAGAGTGGAGATTTACCACAAAGAGAGAGAGGGTGAATCAGTTATTATATTGATATTATCACTTTTTGTATTATTAATCTGATTCTTAATTAGAAAATATAGTATTTAAAAAATATATATATACCCAGCAAACAATTTCGGCAGATTTTGAGCAGATTAAAGCAGAATATTTAAAGCAGATTTTCGAACATTCTGCTTTAAATCTGCTTTAATCTGCTCAAAATTCTGCTTTAAATCTGCCGAAATTCTGCTTTAAATCTGCCGAAATTCTGCTTTAAATCTGCCGAAATTCTGCTTTAATTCTGCTTTAAAACTGCCGAAATTCTGCTTTAAATCTGCCGAAATTCTGCTTTAAATCTGCCGAAATTCTGCTTTAAATCTGCCAAAATTCTGCTTTAAATCTGCCGAAATTCTACTTTAAATCTGCCGAAATTCTGCTTTAAATATGCCACAATTCTGCTTTAAATCTGCCGAAATTCTGCTTTAAATATGCCACAATTCTGCTTTAAATCTGCCGAAATTCTGCTTTAAATATGCCACAATTCTGCTTTAAATCTGCTTAAATTCTGCTTTAAATATGCTTACGTTCTGTTTACTTTAAATATAGAAATAATATAATTTACCATGTTAAAAGAATTCTTTACGGGAGAAATAGGCATGTAGTATTATTATATAATATCGGTTCATTTCTTATCTATAGCAGCTAATTTCTTCTTCTATATATATATAGCTAATAAATAAGCATTATATGCTTTTTACAATATTCTATATAGATATATCTGGTATATATATACAACTATGTTATACATTTATAATAATGCAATAATTATTCATATAATATATTACTTATATTAATTAACATTATTATATATATATAAATGTATGTTATATATATATATATATATATATATATATGCAATAATTATTTAATATTAATCAATATTAGAAATATATGTTTACTATAATTAAAATAAGTACATAATTGGTATTGTATATAACATTATAATGTTATTGTCTTTCAAATATTATACCAATGCTTTGGAAAGAATGAAAGCTAGCTTACTATATATACTATTAATAGCTTTAACATATATGTATATCCATTATGTATTATTGTACAAATATGCATGTATGTGATCACACTCACATGTATACAGAGTTTAAATATGATATATAATTATTATAAATTGTATTTTACATTATACATTGTGCGATGGTTAATTTAGACCATATGATGAGGAAACAAGAAACGGTTTTACACTTTATTTGGGGGAAAAAAAGCAACTTATTTAGACACAATTAAAAAAACCTTTCTAATTATATGCCAAGTTGCCTCCAGCACAGCTGAGCAACATTAAACACATCTGAACGCTTTTAGCGTCGACATACAATATAATGTTCTAATGTAAAAGTCGGCATGACTACATTTTCACATTATTTTCAGTTAGAATATTTATCCGATATATATTATTACACATTATTTAAATACACAATATAATATAAGGTTACATATGATCTATGATCATCATAATAAATCATTATAATGTGAATGATATGTTTGCAAGTTATTGTTTGACCGTGTATGGTATAAGTATAAAGTTTAGTATAAATATTTTCGAACGTTAATATCATCTCGAAGTTGAAATTTCACAGACTTATGTTTTCATCTCGAAGGTCAAATGTCACGGACTTGTTTTCATCTTAAGGCACCATGTCACTGAATCTCATGGCCTGCTGTGGATTGTTTGATTATAGGTTAAGCAAATTTATAGTTGAAAGTATAAATATTTGCTAACGTTATTTTTATCTTGAAGTAGAAAGGTCACAAATTGCTAATGTCATCTCTAAGCTGGTATCATCTTGAAGGTGTTGAAAATCATTACCCTTGTTCATCTTGAAGGTATCCTGTCAATGATAATCACGGACTGCTGTTGTCATCTAGATGGATATATAATATATACAAATAATGTTATAAGTACACATATATTTAATATAAATTAATAGGTTTGTGTAGAGTTTTGGATATATATTTATATGTATAGCTCTGGTTATATGACTAAATTTTCACATTATTTTCAGTTAGAATATTTATCCGATATATATTATTACACATTATTTAAATACACAATATAATATAAGGTTACATATGATCTATGATCATCATAATAAATCATTATAACGTGAATGAAATGTTTTCAAGTTTTTGTTTGACCGTGTATGGTATAAGTATAAAATTTAAGTATAAATATTTTCGAACGTTAATATCATCTCGAAGTTGAAATTTCACAGACTTATGTTTTCATCTCGAAGGTCAAATGTCAAGGAATTGTTTTCATCTCTAAGGCACCATGTCACTGAATCTCATGGCCTGTTGTGGATTGTTTGATTTTTGGTTAAGCAAATTTATAGTGAAAGTATAAATATTTGCTAACGTTATTGTTATCTTGAAGTAGAAAGGTCATAAACTGCTAATGTCATCTCTAAGCTGGTATCACAGAAGGCGGTCCCTGACTTTTGAATTAACTCAAAGGTGTTACGTCACTGAATATCATGGACTGCTGTCGATTTATTTTTTATTTAACAAATATATAGTAGAAATAGTCGTAAGTACCGTACCGTATAAATATTTTCTAATGTAGTTATTATCTCGAATGCTAAAGTATATGGATTGCTCTTGTTCATCTTGAAGGTGTCCTGTCAATGATAATCACGGACTGCTGTTGTCATCTAGATGGATATATAATATATAATATATACAAATAATATTATAAGTACACATATATTTAATATAAATGAATAGGTTTGTGTAGAGTTTTGTATATATATTTATATGTATAGCTCTGGTTATATATCTAACTAAAAGACAAAACCAAAAATATTATACGCTTCACTCCGAAAGCGTGCACATCACTATCGAATAAACTATCATATAAATATGGCGCCTCTAGTGCTTATTTCCATCATGCATGCTATTAGCATGATTCCATATGAAACATTGTATTATGTATTTATTGTAACTACGCTTTCTTATAACATTACGCTTAGTTATAACTTTACGCTTTGTTATAACTTTACGCTTTATTGTAACTGTACGCTCTTTTATAACTTTACGCTTTGTTATAAATTTACGCTTTGTTATAACTTTACGCTTTATTGTAACTGTACGCTTTGTTATAACTTTACGCTTTATTGTAACTGTACGCTCTTTTATAACTTTACGCTTTGTTATAAATTTACGCTTTGTTATAACTTTACGCTTTATTGTAACTGTACGCTTTGTTATAACTTTATAATAGTAAGATAACTTTATCGTAACTTTAATATAATTGATATGTTTAATTATTTATATATTATTCTGTATACACGATAAATACATTTGATAAATTTACTTATATATTGAATTAGGTATAGTGAATTTATATATATTTAATATAATTATTTTATTATAATATTAGATTAAAGTAAATTTAGATTATTTTAAAGTTATGTATATGCTATAATCTTATTATATATAAATTAAGTATAGTGCATTTATTTAATATAATTATATACTTTTTTGGTGTAATAGAGGCGATAGATTTATATGACTAATAGTTTAACCGATATCGATGCACTCACTTTCAGAGTGGAGTAGGATATAGAATTATTATGAAATTATATGTAATATTAGATTAAAGTAAATTTACTCTCAAGTTATATATGCATTATAATATATTATACTTAATAATTATACTTAGTTTGTTAATTAATAATAGTATAATATACAGTAATTAATATTAATTAAATAATTATTAATAGGAAAATAATTATTAATATAAATGAATATAATACTATATTTAATATATAATATTCAATAATTTATTGTGAAATTATATATAATATTAGATTTAAGTAATAATTTCAATTAAATGTACCCTCATTAAGTTATGTAAGTACATTATAATATTTTATACTTATATACTTATATAATATTATATTAATATTAATATTATATTAAATATATTATACTTATATAATATATAATATATAACTATCTATAAATCAATTTAGTTTTTTGTTATGAATTTGAATTCAAATCATTTATTTACATCATAGAGCTAGAGAGAAATTTCTCTCTAGCTCTGTGATTTACATTGAATTTGAATAAATATATTTAATTATATATTATAATTTAACACTATATTAATAATATAGACTATATAATTAATATATAACTAATATAATTCGGCCGCCTAATATAGTATATTATCACTCGAATATATTATAATTTTTAAATCTATTAAACATCATTGTTTTTCACAATAATACGATATTACCATATATATAAAATGTTATAAATAATAAACAACAATTTGTATAAATATAAATACCTTTTCGTATTCATTTTAGAACTTTATTAATATATAAATTAATTTAGTTTCAAAAAAGTGAATTTTTGTTTTGATTATAAATTTATTTATAATTATTGGGATGTACTAATATCCAGAAGTAATTTGAAATAATCCAGAAGTAATCCAGAAGTAGTGTTTATAGAGTATTACTGATATATATATCGATGATGTATCTAATAAAAAATAATATATATTATCATAATATACTAAAAATATTATGTTTAATCTTATTAATATATCAAAAAAATAGATTTATATACAACAAATAATCCAGAAGTAATCCATAAATAATCCAGAAGTAATCCATAAATAATCCAGAAGTAGTGTTTATAAAGTATTATTGATATATATTGATGATATATCTATATTATATAATAAAAAATAATATATATTATCATAATATACTAAAAATATTATGTTAAATATTATTAATATATCAAAAAAATAGATTTATATACAAAAAATAATCCAGAAGTAGTGTTTATAGAGTATTACTGATATATATATATTGATGATATATCTATATGATATAATACAAAATAATATATATTATCATTATATACTAAAAATATTATGTTAAATCTTATTAATATATCAAAAAAATAGTATATTTAATTATTGCATAACAAATAAATAAATAAAATTAACTACATAATTAAAATTACATTAAATCGATTTGTATTATAATTTAATAAACTATTAAATTATAATACTATTATATATTAATAAATATAATATATTAATTAATGTTATATTGAAAACAGCTAAACCAAGTATCTACTTAATTCTACTTAAAGCGTTTTTAAAGCAGATATATTCTGCTTTAATAATTGAAATCTGATTTTCTATATTTAAAGCGTTTTTAAAGCAGATATATTCTGCTTTAATAAAATCTGCTTAAAATCTGCTTTAACTTTCGATTCTGCTTTAATTCTGCTTTAAATCTGCCGAAATTCTGCTTTAAATCTGCTTAATTTCTGCTTTAAATCTGCCGAAATTCTGCTTTAAATCTGCCGAAATTCTGCTTTAAATCTGTTTTAAATCTGCTTAAATTCTGCTTTAAAAATTTAAAGCGTTTTTAAAGCAGATATATTCTGCTTTAATAAAATAATATTAAAATCTGCTTAAAATCTGCTTTAACTTTCGATTCTGCTTTAATTCTGCTTTAAATCTGCCGAAATTGTTTGCTGGGTATAGTAACATCCGATTATAACGACAACTCTGGGTACTTTCCCATAACGTCGCTATATCCGAAGTATCGTTATATGCAGTGGCTGATATAAGCGGGTTTCGCTGTACACACACGCACACAGGTATTCAACGTAACGTATACAATACGCGAGATTCGTCGTTAGAGAGTGCTGCGGGACCAGTACAGACAAGTACAACGACCACTAGGTGGCAGTACTAGTGGTGGTGGTGCTATCGGCGTGTTCACTAGACCGTGACCGCCATTGCTAGACCGACTCGTGTTGAGTGTGTGTGAGAGTGTGTAATCCCCTACGCTAGAGCGAGCTAGACTATTAGGTAGATTAGATAGGCAGAGAGAGAGAGAGAGAGAGTGGGCAATCAGCTTATCTACATAGTCCTCCGTCCCACTTCCCCACGCCCACACACACGCACGTACCTGAGTACCACTGAGAGTACCACTGTCTACGCATAGTGTATGGTCCTTCCCTCCTCGCCTACCTACCTACCTACCTATAGGTTGTGTACCCACA
>OZ025242.1:26143019-26317417 GCA_964019155.1 Osedax fenrisi
CCCTCCGCCGTCGAACATGTGTACACTGAACGCAGACGTGATCACCAGGACGCGGTCAGCTGACCGGAAGTGCTATTCGTCACCGCCCCCTCCTCTCGTCATCATCCGTAGCAATACCCCTACCCCTACTACTACCGCTACTACCGAGGGGGGCGTGTCTAGGCGTTATCTCGCCAAATCTCGCCCGGTCACGGCTACCACCATCACAACGGCTGGCACTAGGACCGCTATGTCCAGTAGAAGACGTCGCCGGCTACGACACGGCATCATCCAGCAGCAGACCTTGACCAGTGGTCTGGCACCCTATTACGCGATGGCGGGTGATCTAGTCGATAGCGCGACGACGGCAGGGGAGAAGGGTCAAGATAAACTACTGACCACTGCTTCCTCCTCGCCGAATTCCGATCTGGACATATGTTTTCTGAACGCTGCTAGGGTTACTACATAGATATAGGGTATAAAGAGTATATAGAGTATATAGAGTATATATATATGTAGTATATGTAGTATATGTAGTATATGTAGTATATGTAGTATATGTAGTATATGTGGTATTATATGATCACATTCTATGTATTGTAATGTACTCTATATACACACTTCAATTAACATATCATACCTACTACTATTGTACTTTTTTAATTCTGTTCCATTATTTATCTATACCGACATTTGTGAATATGTAACAATTTATATATGTTATAACAATTTCTATATGATGTAAAGCGGTCAGTCAAAATATAGCAAATATTGGTGCCATTTGTTGTGAACAAAACGTTACGGCTAGTCTATTTGTTTACGCAGTTATCGGTTGACATTATTTCACGTATTCCTATAATATTACAAATTAGAAACGTACTCCAGTCCATTATGACATTCCATAAAATCATTCAACCGTTACATAAAACTTCCAATATTATTCTACGGTATATAATGCAACAATAGTGTACACACCTTCGCAGGTGCATTATGGGTATAAACGTTCACGCACTCACGTATGTTTATACCTACCCCTGCACGTATGTATATGCATATGACAATGCGTATCCCTATACCTACGTCTATGTCTATGCTTTCACCTACGCCTATGTCTATGCTTGATGTGCGTTTACTAATGCTGCAGCACTCTACGTTTAATAATTAATTGTTTATCGATTTCATAAGATATCTATTATCGATACGAACTGTTTTGAATGTATTTATTTAGTGTACACCGTATGTCCTACAAATGTACGTCCTACAATGCCGAACTATATCCAACTTTACCTCGATAAATCAATGATTACGTCACTACTGATCGTAGCGATTACATAACATCTAGTAGTATACTACTATAGGTCCTACTATACCCACATAAACATTACATTACGCAATACCTATAGGTTACTATAGTAATGCTAAACATAACCTACCAACAAAGATATTGTAGTATGTGATACACATATAGTATTTACATTCCTTATAAGTAGGTGCGCTGGAACGATTTTTTATGTGGGGGGACCAACCAATCAAAATAAATGCTGTGGTAAAACTGGGGGGACTAATACATAGGAGGTCCCCCTAGAATTTAAAGTGGGGGGACATATCCCCCCCCGTCTCCCCTGTTAACAATTGCAGCGCCCCTACTTATAAGGAGTGATCTTTGTAGCGTAGACATTTTAACAGATGCACACATAGTACCGTCCATCTTTCCAACGTTCCTGCTGCGATATCACACCCTAACCAAGGACATGTCCCTGCCCTAACCCTATCACGAGGACTCTAACAACATTAGTTGTCACGTGGTCACGGTAGGCGTGTCCTACCTAGTTGTAGATAACACTCACGGTAACGCGCATGTCAACTGCATATATACCGGTGTTACATAACAGTTATATAACTTATAGTTAACTAAATAACGAGTAATGAGTTAACCAATGTCTACGTATTACGTAACTTCACGTATTACGTAACTGCGTTGATAACTTATCTGTGTTCGGTATAGTATATATACTATAGTATAGTATAGTAGGGGAAAGTCTCAGATTACCGACCCCTAAATGATTATTTGTAATAACTTATTCAATATTAAATATATTTATTTGAAATTTTGTAAGTAGGGTAATATTATAGCAATGAATAATGTGGCTATTTTAAATTTTTGATATAATTATATTTACAAGAATAAACAGGGGGGTCGGTAATCGGATACATGTCCCTAATACCGACCCCCTTCTCCTATTAGCGACCCCCTAAAATAATCGTGGTATAAATAATTTTAGTATTATAATATCCAATAAAAAAGTAGATATACATACATGTAATTAATTATAACATGCACACAATTTATTTATTATTGAATTTATGTTTTAATAGCAGTATTAAATTTAAATTTAAACTTTATAGTAATTATATTAAAATAGTGTATATTATTATTTAATATTTATTTATTAATCAGTATGTATTTAATCAACTGGAAGCGTGACTACTAAACAAACTTACGACATATTTTAAAGTAAAATACGGATCTATTTTATGGTATTTATAAATCATATGGGGTCGGTATTAGGGTAATTTAGGGGTCAATAGGAAAAGTATATGGGTTGCTATAATTAAGATATATTGGTTAATAGTTATTCAAATTAAATTATTTGTATAATTGTTATAAACATTTTATTGATCTACAATAATATGTGCAGTATTAAGTTTTCTTTTAATTAATAAAGTATTTACAATGATTAAAAAAAAGTTATTATTCAAATATTTAAAAAGTAAAAACAGAATATTACATTTTATCAAATAATAATTGTAGGATTGAGTATTTTTGTAAACAAAATACTTATTCATATTTACCATTAAATTACTAACAGTTCATGTATATATTATTTTTGTATATCTCTTATGGTTGATGAGATACGAAATGGGGTCGGTATTAGGAGGGGGTCGGTAATCGGAGACTTTCCCCTACGTAACTGCGTTGATGACTCATCTCAGATAACTTAGCTGTGCTCTGTATGCTTGCGATATTGTATAATATATGATATAATACCAATCAGGTCGTGTTTATCAATTTTGTTATTCCTATGCTTTTATATCCTTTTTCCATCATTCATATTATTATGTTACACTTATTGATTATCATAATGTTATTACTATAGGTTATTGAACACTTGTATGGTTAGCAGTACTACCATACACCTGTTGTCACACTACTGCAGGAAACAATAGATGTATCTCCCTATTCTACATAGATATATCTATATAATACATTCATTGTTAAGTTAGGGTAAAGATTATGCCATACATTCCACTTTTAGCAGTAGTATCAAAATCACTGAAATAAATGTAGGCGATTTGCATACGACAATGTGTTCATTGTTCTATTAAATTACATGCAATATGCATTAGCTTTTATATAGATATGTATAGCATTTAAAACCAATATATCATACTGATTTGTTATATATTAGTAATGAATACTTAGTTTTCATCATATCAATCATAATTTAAAACATATTATATTACATATTAAAATTATATAGTTTGATACGAATTTACATTATTAACCATTCATTTTTCCGAAAACTGACCCTACATAGGTGGCGCTGTTCATGTTTAGCGTATATAAAATCGAATTACAAGATTGCGCATAGGCGTTATATCTTTCCTTAGCAACATCTTTGTGAAGGGTATAATGTGTGTAGCGTGTGAAGTTGTACATGTGGAACATAGAGCTAGAGAGAAAGCTCTTTCTCTCTAGCTCTGTGATGTGTAACGACTAAGCAATGTATCACCTTGTTGTCCATGCAACAAGCAGCGTACTCTTAGTCCATTTCAGTGGTTTACACTCACCACTATGTCAATAGGAAGCCTTATCGGCTGCCCGTACAACATTCACTCATACAGTAGCATGCCAACAGTTATGTGGTCTCCCTTACACTACTTCATGTCCTATAGGACGGTAACTTTGTGGGCGTCGAACGTCTGCTCTCCAAGTACCGCGACTTCCGGTTTAACATTAACGCCAGGGATAGCCGCACTGGCAATACGGCCATCATATGGGCGGTCAAGTGTGCCAATAGACAGGTTTACTACGGAGCACCTTATCACAGGTTTTATATCCATGTATATATTGTATTGTCAGTGATAATATAATATATAGGATATAAAACTATATGGATATACCTATATGGATATAAAACCTCTGATAATTTGTCACCTACATTTTTAAAATATATTTATATTTATATATTTGATCGCAATATATATTTAAATAAACTATCATTCATATAAAGTAAATATTAATAGAGTTTCATTATTCTCGTTATAGTTAACCGAATTATTTATATAACATATAGGGGCGCTGGAACTCTTTTGAATGTAGGGTCAATCAAAATAAATTTGGTGGTAAAAATAAGGGGGGGACCAACACATATGAGGTCCTCCTAGATTTTAAAATGGGGGGGGGGAAATGTCCCCCCCGTCCCCCCCTGTTGCAGCGCCCCTAATAACATACCACATAGATAGTGTAAATAATACAATGCATCATATATATTTAATATAGGCGAGTAGCTAATATATTAAATACATAGTAATTGTACGCGAGTTATACTTTCATACCCCCTCGCCCCACACCACATTTGACCTCTAACCCCGGCCAGATACTAACTCGGCTGATAACGGCCGGAGCCGACCCCACGCTGCTTAACCACGCCCACCAGACCGCTATGCAGCTGGCCTCCTGTAGTCTACGCCGTCTGCTGACCACTAAGGCACGTGTCTGTCTGTCCACTAGCGTGGGTAGTGCTGGCGATAAGGACACTGCTGATAACGAGGAAACGCCCCTAACCACGCCCCTAACCACGCCTACTAACGGGCACCACGACCTCTGCACTACTACTGGTACCGACGTGGCAGCGAGGAGATCGTCTAGTCAAGACACGCCCCTAACCACGCCCCCTACCGCGTTGTTGTCGTCTCAAGCTATCCAGGCAGCGTGGAGGGGAGATTCCAAGTGGCTGGAGGATATCATTGTAAGTTTATACATAGACCAGTGGTTGCGATGTCATGCAACTGAATCTATGTACATGAAAATAATGTGTAATAATGTAATAAGCCCTATGTTAAGCCCTATGTTAAGCCCCAAGTATAAGCCATATGTTAAACCCTATGTTAAACCCTATGTTAAGCCCTATGTTAAGCCTAAGTCTAAGCCCTATATTTAAGCCCCATTAATACTATTACCCAATAGATTATGTATGATATCCGCGCAGTATATGATTTAGTAATATCAAATATTTGACAAGCAAAGATAAAACACTATATAACACACCATATATTGGCACCGCAATGTGTATAGTATTCCTCTGTCACTACCACAGCAGTAGTATCGAAATCACTGAAATACATTTTTGTTTGCCGCGATTTTATACAACAATATTTGTATTGCTCTATTGAATTACGCGTAATACAAATTAGTTTTTACTCATTTCATAGATATTTATATCGTATAAACCTAGATATCCTATTGATTTGTTATATATTAGTAATGAACACTTAATTTTCAATACATAAATAATAATTTAAAACTATTTTTATTATATTTTAAAAGTATATAATTTGATATGAATCTACATTAAAAATAACGCATTCTACCGAAATAACAAACTATATAGGTGGCGCTGTTCACGTTTTGTGTATAAAATCGAATTACACGATTTTACGTAAGCGTTATATCTTAACTTAGACAATTATTTGTCTATATCAAACTAATATTATGTTTGAATAATATAATAATAAATGAAACTGTGTAACCATCATTTACAACACTATATTTATACAATATGTATATATATTAATAATAATAATAATTTTTATTACAAGAAATTGTGTTGTTTTTTGTTTCATTTTCTAGCTTATAACAGTAAAATGCTTGTTTCTCATAAAGGGCTTCAAACAATACATACTATATAATACACAGCATATTAGCCGTTGTTGTCACACGTAAAGTATACATATATTCAACTTATAATGTACGTTATAGTTAAGCATTGCCTCGCTACACAACTGCTATAACAACCCCACACACCTAACCTACCCCACACACCTTACCTACCCCACACACCTAACCTACCCCGCACGCCTAACCTACCCCACACATCTAACCTACCCTAGTTCCCTACTACCCCTCACACCTAACCTACCCCGCACATCTAACCTACCCCACACACTTAACCTACCCCACACACCTAACCTACCCCACATACCTAACCTACCCCGCACACCTAACCTACCCCGCACACCTAACCTACCCCGCACATCTAACCCACCCCGCACACCTAATCTACCCCACACACCTAACCTACCCCACACACCTAACCTACCCCACACACCTAACCTACCCCATACACCTAACCTACCCCATACACCTAACCTACCCCGCACATCTAACCTACCCCACACACCTAACCTACCCCACACACCTAACCTACCACACACACCTAACCTACCCCATACACCTAACCTACCCCGCACATCTAACCTACCCCACACACCTAACCTACCCCACACACCTAACCTACCCCATACACCTAACCTACCCCATACACCTAACCTACCCCACACACCTAACCTACCCCATACACCTAACCTACCCTGCACTCCTAACCTACCCCACACACCTAACCTACCCCACACACCTAACCTACCCCACACACCTAACCTACAGGCTAAGACACCTGAGCCCTCCATACTGCTGGTGCCTAACGAAGACGGAATGACTCCACTACTACTGGTGCTGAGGGACGCGGAGTTCTTCTTGAAGCTGAAGTCTGAGGATTACGATCCCGTTGGAGTTATCAATCAGCTTCTCTCCATCGATAGGTTCACACCGTAGTGTATTGGTTATCTCTCTACTGTCTTATCTCTTGGCTGGCTTATCTCTTGGCTAGCTTCTCTCCATCGATAGGTTCTCACCGTACGGTATTGGTTATCTATTAGCTAGCTTCTCTCCATCGATAGCTTCACACCGTGGGGTATTGGTTATCTCTCTACTGTCTTATATCTTGGGTGTTTTATTTTATCTCTCTACTGTCCTATCTCTTGGGTGTTTTATTTTATATCGCGATGGTCTTAAAAGTCGCATCTTATCTTATCTTCAGACTATCTTATCTTATCTTCAGACTATAGATAAGTTTGCATACATACGTTACGCTCTTGTATATACTGGTCACAAATCAGCTACAGTATGGTCATCTACTATGAATACTAATTGTTAACTAAACCTGTACTTTCTATGTTAATATGTCTGTTTATCTTCTCTCACTTAAAGGGGGTCACATCCCACTACCAGTATTTCCGGATAAATGTCTTTAAATGTTTGCTAGAAAGTGATTTTCTAGCAAGTTGCAACTACAATTGTAGTGGGATGCCCCCAGTACTTTCCGGCAACTTGCAGGAAATATAGTAATTTAAAGGGGGTATCCCATTACAACTTGCTAGAGAATCACTTTCTAGCCAACATTGCCATACATTCTGATAGTGGGATACTCACTTAAGCCAGAAAAAGCTATATTTCTCTTTTTTCATGTATTGTCTATTATGATTTTTGTTTTAATACATGTAATTTTGTGTGTATATAACACTAAATAAACTATATATCTATCTATACTACTCTTGGCTAGCTTATCTGTAGTCGTATTATCTTATCTGTAGGCTTTGTTATCTTATCTTAGGCTGTCTTATCTGTAGTCTTACTTATATTACATCTAGCTATCATATATTATCTGCAGACTATCTTATTTTATCTTATATATAGGCTGTGTTATCTTATTACAATATATCTTCTCTTACCTATCAGCATGATTCAGATAATCATTGTATACAGGGTTGGACACGGGGTTAGACAGGGTTCGGGCTGTTGGATTATTAGGTTGTATACCTTTTTGATTTTAGTATTCAATTATTTCTATTCTGTTATTACTATTCTGTTATCATTATATCTATTTATGATTGATCTGCGTGATCAAATGTCAATAAATAATCCTCTATCTCGGAAATATTTATATTTAATATTTGTGAAATTAAATTTTATTATTTTACCTAACACAATATTCCAAATATCCTAAAAATCCATAACCCCTAGATTTAATTTTAAATGTTAGGTTTTTAATAACCTCGATTGTACATCACTTGTTTCACTGAGTATATTTCTGCATATTTCCATTTGATATCATAATGGTTACATCATCACTGTTGCATCATACGGCCTGTTCAGTCTCCCTCAGTGAATATGTAGATACCTCATTCATCATCAACTCCCATGCACCGATATCTCTCTGTTTACCTAAGTGTATATACGCCACACATAGATTAATGCATATATATTCTATATTTAGATATATCGCTATGCTAATTATTATTAGAGGTTGCCTTTCCTTTTCTCGTAGAAATTTCCATTTTAGTAAATCATGATTTACTTATGCATACTTCCTATTAAGTTCATAGTTCAAACTTCCTATAACATTTGTATTCTCTAAGCACATGCACTTGTTGCAGCATATTCAGACTATACTTTTTTTTAGATATTCAACATTTTGTTAACATATCCATAATCATTATGCATAGTAATATTAATTATGATATATAAGCACTTTTTATTATTATATCATTTGCATAAATAGATTGACTTCTCTAAGTAAAATCAGGAAGTACCTATGCACATGTCTATCTATATAATAATATCTATATATCTATATATATAATACTGATTGTATGTATGCTTGTTTAGCTCATTATAAACTTGCATATATAATTCAATGTAAATACACAATTATAATTCATTATAACTGATCATTATATATATATAATACATATATATATATATATATATATATATATAATAAATATATATAATAAATATATATATATATATATATATATATATATATAATAGATATACATTTATATATATATATATATATATATATATATAAATGTATATCTATTATATATATATATATATATATATATATATTTACTAATTTCTTCTTTTTTAAAAGTCCCATTGAAGGGTGCTTACTGTTAATGGGCGGCCACTATAGTATAGAGTAGTAATTTAGAGCAAATAATATTTGAATTAGATAGAATTGGAAAATTGTTATAAATTTATTTTGTTATAGCATAAAATAAATTCGTCTGATATATTATTATAATTTATTATTAAGAAGCGCAAAATAAAAATAATGTCAAATTTAATTTCTCTAATAACAATATTTTTTTGCATATATATTACATAGATTACACAATATTGTATATAGATACCCTAATATACCCTATAGGTCTATACTATTTACGTTAGCACCGTTACGATCACAGGACCGCAGTAAATATGCCGTGTTCGCAACACAAGTTTCCCCTCCACTACGCCGCAGCCAACAATTCCCTGGTGGCAGAACAAATCGTCGAAACTCTGTTATCGAGGGGAGCACATATAGGTTTCATTTGTAGGTAGTACTTACTACCTTATTAGGGCATAGATTTTTAGTTTAGTCCTTTCTACCTTATTAGGGTATGGATGTTTAGTTTAGTCCTTTCTACCATATTAAGGTATGTATACGAGTTTAGTGTAGTCATTCCTACCCTAACTTTGAGGTATATATGCCACTATAGTGTACAATCATAAATTTACAACTAGTATACTAGTATTACCTATAGGTAATCATCAAAACGATTATAATCAAATATCAAGTATTCATATTCGAATGTTAATATATAAAATATAGTGAATATAGTAAACTTTGTTCATATCTTTCTCGTGTAAACAATAATATTATATCTTGATAATAGAGAGAAATCTCTGTTTAACCCCCACTACTCCACATATCTGCATTACCCTAACACTCCCACTCCCACTCCCACATACCTTTTACAGATACGTAAGTTAAAAATCAACTACACCTATCTCCCTAACCCTCTCTATAACCACCACTACCCCCACTAATACCCCCACCACTAATCCCTCACTAATACCCCCACCATTACCCCTACTACTACCCCACTACCCACCACTAACCCCCACTACCCCTACTACCCCCACCACTACCCCCACTAATACCCCCACCACCCCCACTAATACCCCCACCATTACCCCTACTACTACCCCACTACCCACCACTAACCCCCACTACCCCTACTACCCCCACCACTAACCCCTCACTACCCCCTACTACAGATGCGGCAGATAAACATGCCTTCACGGCTATCCACACGGCGTGTCGTCACGGTAACCGAAGCGTAGTGGTTGCCCTCATAGAAGTGGGCGGGGCAGATGTCAATCAAAGGGGATACGCCGGTAGCACGCCCCTCCACCTGTCTGCTATACACGGACACGATTCTGTGGCCTCCCTCTTATTGGAGAGAGGTGCGGATGCCGCCCTGGTGGACGATGACGGCATGACTCCGAGCGATGTAGCACGATCTCGCAGACTGCGGTCTTCACTACGACAGGTTCGCCATGGTTCTTGTGTCCCTATCCTTACCCTCTATATATAGGTACAACATCCCTACCCTCTATCTATAGGTACATCTCTACCATATCTCTCCACACTTTGCTATCACACACCCCTACCACACCCTTACCTCCTCTACAATACCCCTACCTCCTCTCTACTACCTCTCTACTATAACTATTATACCCCTAATATCTTTCTGCCCCATTTATACCTCTTCTTTACCTCACTATTAATCAGACAGCTCTAATGAGATAAACAAACTCGATCATTAATAATTATTAATTATAATTATAATTAATAATAATAGTAATAATTATAAATTGAAATGCTAGCGAATACCTGCTACGTATAATACCTGTACACTAATAAAGTACCTTCACCAGTACCTACTCAAGTACCTATACCGTACATACACCGTACCTTAACCTACTTTAACATCATTCACGTAAACACTATTTATCATACGTGTGTCGTGTGTAGGCATGGGCAGAATCTACCGGCAAACAGTTGTGCGAATACGTCGAGAAGTCTAAATCTCCGATAGCGCCCCCTAGAAGAAAGAGATTTAAAGTTAAAGGAGCCGTGATATTTAATGTTTGTAATGAGCGCATAAAATCTAGAATATATGTATATAATGTTAAATGTAATGATAGATATTTGCCTGCGACTGAAATGAATGAATGATTTATTTAAATCACATAATAGGTTTATAAGATTATTTATAATTATGATACATATATGTATGTAATACTTAATTATGACCCAAGGATTGTACAAATAAATACCAATGATCAATTTAGATCATATTATCTAATGACTAATACTGCATTATATAATGATGGTTTGCATTGTCAGATATATAATCACAAGTATAATGAATGCATATAACAATAGACATTGATAGGGTAACGTGCATGTTAATTATACCTATCTTCTATATGTTAACTGATTTTTACTAATATGACGTCTAGTATTTTTTTAAATGATATTACATTATATTTATTTTATTATATTAATATGAGATACATTTATAACGATAGGTCATACAAATACTAGTGGTTTTACAACAATTTGAGGATATATTATGAAAGTCCGTAAAATAATATTTTAAGTTTACTTTGGAATAATTAAATATTCTGCTACCCACATCTAAAGTACTATATTTTTCAATTAACTATGCAAAAGTATATCCAAGCCAAAGAGCTGAAGGCTATGACAATTTTAAATGAATCGCTCAACGTAATAACAAGAAATTGTGAATATTAATTTTAATGTTTTAGAATAAATCATCAAATATAATTCTTTGAAATCTGATTTTATTAATAATTTGTTAATCAGTAGATCATGTAATAGTACTTTTTATATAATAATATGAATCTATGATTCATGAACAACCTAAATTAATTCATATCGTAAAGTTTTGTAAATATTACATAATTAATCTACAATATTTGACCAATATTTATACATTTCTTATTCCAGGGGTATCTCTATCGATAGATCATATAAACCACTGTTAACTCGCACTCTCATTGTCTTTGTGCGTAACTGTTCCCCTAGCACAAGCGAACACGACAAGCTTGTAAGTAGCATATGGTGTAGTGCCATGTGACGGGTATACCAGTGCTGGGCTACTATTGCATCTAATCTACACTAGCACTAGCTCTCTCTCTGTGTACTTTGTAGTACTGTGTGAATAGCACTCGCACTCTATATAGGACATTTATTTGTATCGCACACTTTCAGTTGTATTTAGTACAGACCGCACACTTTAGCATCAAATAGTACTGCCAGCACTATATAGTGCAACCCTACACTTGTGTATAATATAGTATACTATATATATATATTATTATATTATACTATATACTTTACTATATTATACTATATACTTTATAGTAAACTACATACATTATAGTATACTACATACATTATAGTATACTATACTCTTTACTATATCGTATGCGATATAGTATATTATTTGTGCATCCTTCATGTCACACGTATTGAATAGTAATCGGCATTCACTATTCCCAATTTTACAACGAAACCTGTATGACATAATAATAACAATTGTTGTTTGTTCACAGTCGTATCCGTTTGCCATCAAAGTCGCTGAAGCTAAAATTAAAGGTTACATAACAATTGCTATTATTATGTAATATATATATATATATATATACATAAATAAATAGAATTTGTCATTGTGTATAATTAACATATATAAGAATGTATAAATGTATGAGATAACTGTAATGAAATAAAGCTGTATCGTAATATGGTCTATACCGTATGATATGGTATGCAATCGAATAAAAGATAACAACATAAATTAATATCAGTGCTTGTTCCATAAGTATACTTATACATATACCTTACATTAGCTTACCAGGTCGAGCTTGCTCGGCATTCCATAACACGTAATTTCCATTCATTTCTATCATTCATCGCAGTCGGTAATTCTTCTATATTAAGCATTATGTCTTCTTTTAGCTAATCTATATATGATTTCCTGGGCCTGACACGTGATCTCTTACCATGTTTTGGGTTCCATAGTAGTAGATCACTAGCCAGTTCATCCTTACTCCTCCAACAATGTCCTGCGAAACGCAGTCGTTGTTTTCTTATAGTGTCAGATATTTTCGGAATGTTTTTATATAGTTCTTTGTTAGTTAGGTGTAAATTCCAATGCTTGTTTTTAATAGCCCTTAGCATCCTCGTATATGTTCCATCAATTTTTCTCTCCATAGCACTGTCATTGTCCAGGTTACGGAACCGTAGACTAGAACAGTTTCTACAGCAGATCTGAAGAAGTTTATTTTTAGGTTTTCTCTAAGATCTGATTTCCATATTATATTTAGGTTGTTTAGAGCAGCCCATGCCTCCGCTTTCATCTTATACATATATGTATCCCTAAATGGCTGCCAGTATGTATTCAACTATAATGAAGGCTGCTCGATTCTCCCGTTTTCCCCTTCTTCCGAATTCATCTTATATTCTTTAATTATTATTCACTGTAATAAGTATGTTTTATTTTTCTTTTACATATGTCGGCGTCTTTAGTCTATGATGCGTTACAATCTTTTCATTTTCGTCTAATGCAATCCATAATTTTATTTCAATTATTAGCATACTATTATTTGTTGCCGTAAGTTTTTTTAATTCATATTCTTTATATTCTTAATAATTTCTTGTTATATTTATCATTATTAATATAGTTTTTGAATTTAATTTATTTTTAAATATATAATATAATGTTTTATATTCTATAATCGGCTGTATAGTAAGTATATATGCATATATATGTATATATATATATATATATATATATATATATATATATATATATATATATATATATATATATATTTGTATGTAGTATGTTTGTATTCATATACTATATTTTATGATTTACATTAGTTTTATTATGATATATTTTAATTTTTAAATAAGCATTTGTTGTTGTATACAGGTGTTATTATATGACTATGGTTTGTACCCCATATCACATAGTGACAGCAAGGACAGGACATGCGCTCGATATCTCTGCAATTATTACTTTGTGTTCTCCTAGCCAGGTGCGAAACTTTACTTTTAATATAGGGGAGGGATATTGGAAAAAAATCAAATATTTATATATATATATTTATTCACAAAAGTTATTTACCAAATATTTACCAATTTTTAAATCTTCTCTCGAATTAATTATTTATAAATGACTTTAATATGTAATCTATGTCTAATTCTTCCACTTTTTCTTTATGGATATTGCAAATCATTATCGCATTTAATCTTCTCTGCATCATGCTATTTCTTAGCCATAACTTTAATCTTCTTAGCGCACTGAAATACCTTTCAGCGTCACACGAACTTGCAGGTGATACCATAAGTAATTTTAATAGGGTTTGAATTTCTGGAAAAAAAATTATTACCCCGTTAGACATAGTTATCTATGTCCAACTATCTGTAACATCATCTCATATTCCCTAAATTCAGGTACTCTCCCTTCAATTTTTAAACAAGCAATAATCACTCCTATTCTTAAAAAACCTTCACTCGATCCTGATTCACTTCTCAATTATCACCCAATTTCTCAGCTACCTTTGGTGAGTACAATTTTGGAAAGAGTTGTCTCTCGTCAACTAATCTCCTATTTAACCGCTAATAATCTACATATTCCTCAACAAAGTAGTTTTCGCCGAAGACACTCCACAGAAACAGCACTACTAAACGTAATTGATGTAATCACTTCTACCCTTAATACTAAAAACTGCTGTCAACTAGTAATGTTGGACATATCCAGTGCTTTCGATACGCTTGACCATCAAATTCTACTGTCCCGTCTACACCTGCTTGGAGGACCTTGCCCTCTCATGGTTTACTTCATATCTATCTGACCGTAGCAGCAGTGTAAAAATATATAATTCTTTTTCTTCCCCTTCTCCTATGAAATATGGTGTTCCCTAGGGATCAGTACTCGGTCCTTCACTTTTCTAAATTTATTTATATCCACTACCATCCATAATATCTAAATATCCAAATATATATTACCATCTTTATGCAGATGACATACAACTATTTATGTTTCTTCCAACTAATTCATCACCAGGTCTCAATAATCAACTCTCTAATTGTGCTAATGACATTAAAGAATGGCTTATTTCTAATAATCTTCTCCTTAATACCTCCAAAACTACATTGTTGAATCTTTCTCCATGACCAACTTACTTCCCTCCTTTTCTTATTGATAATATTGTAATATCTCCTTCTCCTACTGCATCTAACTTAGGTGTACTTTTTGATTCTACACTTGCATTCATTCCTCATATTACTGCCATCACTAAATCTGCAAATTATCATCTATTTAGAATTAGAAAAATACGAAAATCAATTACTGTATCTCTTACTAAAACTCTAGTTAATTCCCTTGTACTCTCACGTATAGATTACTGTTCCTCAATCCTTGTAAATCTTCCATTATCATCTATCTCTCCCTTAAATCGAGTTATTCGTTCATCAATCCGTACAACATATAACCTATGTATTCAAGATCATTCCTCTACTTCCTCATACCAACACCTATCTCCATGGTTCACATTTAACAAACGCTCTGCTTATCTCATATTATCTATTGTTCATTCCTCAATATACTCTTCAAATTGCCCTTCATATATTTCTGCTTCTCTAGTACAAAGAGCTCCCCTTCCATCACTTAGAAACCATGTATCTCATCTTCTATCTACCCCTATTCTACGTCCCTCAAAAATGAATACTGGGGCACTGAGTTATATTGGTCCTAAGCTATGGAATTCACTCCCGCCCTATATTAGATCCATAAAATCGCATAAAACATTCATGAAATATATACAACAATTTATCTCAGGTGGGAACCTGAATTACTAATATTGTTTGTCATTATTATTTTATTTATTAATTTCCGTACGGCTTATTCTATTTTATTTTATTATTATTAATGGTATTTATTGTTTACCTACTTTTATTATTTGTATTCTATTATATACACTTTTGAGAAATCATTTATGGTTTATTTAAGTGTCTAAATAAACATTCAATCAATCAATATATATATATATAACATAGTATAATAATTATGAATACATCATAACATGCTAACAGTTATTAAATCGATCATAACAAACACATCAATAAGTGAATGCATTGTATTAAGGACATGATGCGTTGCTCCCTAAGGACAGGGCCTCCTCTACACCTATACCTACATATACCTACCTATATAGCCTATATAGCTAGTGAGCTATATGTCAAGGACGTGTCCATGCCTCTCACTGAACATTAGTTACACATGTAAACAGCAACATCAACAAGCGGCCGCTCGCTATAATCAATTCAAATCACAGCCCCCCCCCCTCACTGTAGAAACACTAGCACAGCTCTATACACGTATTCACCTATACCATGGGTATAGAAGGAAGTAGATAGTGATTATAGCCATTATGTGTGTGATAGCGGAATGTACGCCTAATACTAATCTGTTAGTATTACTACTATATACATATATAGTCTATATATTATAACGTTAGCTAGAGCTAGAGTATATCCAAGACCTTGGTATATATGTCCTTGGTATATCCATATATAATAGGGAAGGTGGGATGTAACAATATATATATATATAACTACTTTAAATACGACATCTATCTATCCTAGACAGGCATATAATTTAGAGATTAATACGGTCGATAATACCCTACCCTATATATAGGGTATATTATGGTTATATTATAATACATTATGTATATTATACAACCTATAGGTCGATACAGAATCTATACTCTAATAATTAGAGGCTAATAGATCACCTATTCTAAGGCCATTCGAGAATAAGTGTTCCACACCCTTTAATCATTCCTACCCTTGGCCTCCATACCCCACATGACTCACAGAGTGGGTCCCACACCCTATAGTTTACATGCCCTACATGTATAATACCACTGCAGTGGTACTCTACCTAAAGGGGGCCACTACCAGTATTTCCGGAAATGTTTGCAAGAAAGTGATTGTCTAGCAAGTTAACTACAATTGTAGTGGGATACCTCCTTACTTTCCGGCATAAAGTTGCAACTTTCCCGAAATATAGTAACTTTAAAGGGGGTATCTCACTACAATTTGCTAGAAAATCACTTCCTAGCAAACATTTCCGGACATTATTTCCCGAAATACTGGTTTACCCTATTACAGTGGGACTTGACCCCTTAAGTGGGATGTGTGACCCCCGTTAATGCACAGAACACATATAGCGTATCGAGTGATAGACACCGAACTCCCCTACGTCGTACAGGTACCCTCTCTACACGACCTACTACCATTGCCCATACGGCGATATACCGTAGCATTTAGGCTATACGATTATGCCGAACTACTTTTGGATTACGTAACGTCCCTTTGTCGTGTACACACACTGCAGTACACATTGTATCAATGCGCGACCAGTGATACGCGATGCTACTGGTAACGATCTGATTACGTCATCGCTCGCCCGTAATACACACGACATTCCCTATTACGTAATACACACGACACTCCCTATTACGTAATACACACGACACTCCCTATTACGAAATACCGCCTACCTGGTGCTGATTACGTCACACAGCGCCCGCCGCTCTCATATTACGCAACCGATGCCTAGGCGAACACATTTGTAATCGTAAATAGCGTGCCCTAGCGGAATCTATTGATATCACTCGCTCACTTCCGATCTCTCGATTTCAAATAATAATATGATAATGATAATGATCACTTGCTCTGCGATCTATTGATTTCAAATAATATGATATGAAATGATCATTATTTACATAATTAACATTATTGATATACTGGATTGCAATATGTGTATTTATAGTATTGGCTCAATACATATGTTATTTGGTCTACATATTTGGCAATAGACGTCGACCGACCGAAATATATATTTATATATATAAATAGCATACTATAGTTCATTTATTATCACTATTAATAGAGAATATTTAGTCAATATTATTTACTATAACGTGTGTACACTGTACAGTAACCTATACACATATGTGTGCGCGCGCGTAACACTGATTCATACACGCGCGTACAGACATGCTCACAACCATAAGCTAACCGGAGAACAATAGACTTTATTGCGTAACAATGGCCGCTGTTCGCACTACAATAGATCCTGCCTATTGTTGAGTGCGCCACCGCTTCTACTACCGTCACTGCCTCCACCACCACCACTACCACTACCACTACCACTACCACTACCACTACCATTCCCTCATTAACCGCTAGTCTATGTAATATACATACGCGCATGTACTGGACTGTTTATTTAGCTGACTGGTAACCTCCCTGCACTCGTATCTCTCTAGTATTGACCACTAGTATTGACCACTGGTCAGCATTAGCTAATACCTTATAAGGTAAGTGAATGGAGAACTACATCATACCTATCTCAGTTTTACAACCATGCAATATGGATACAATGTACCCCAGTGGATACCCTATATATACATATATATATATATATATATATATATATATATATATATATATATATATATATATATATATATATATATATATATATATATATACATATATGTATATATATAATAAATAGTCAACATTATGTATTTTTTAAATCCTACATATTCTAAACTCTTTTAATACACACCTACAAAACACTTGAATTGATATAAACTTATATCCACACTTACATAAGTCACTATTAATTATAATATCATAGCACAGATTTCTAGAATTATTTATAACAAATTATATTATTTTATTATTTACATTTTGTTATTAATTTTAGCTTTATCAATAGATTTCTACACCACACCAAAGTTTTGCTGATTATATCTAGTTTTTCCGTATTATACTTTTTTGTGTTGAAATTACAGTAATTATATATATATAAATATAAATTATTTTATTTAATATAATATATAGAAATTATATTAATAAATTTAATAACTAATTTGAAAATTCAAATATATAATATTTATTTACAGCATAAAGTAATAAATTATAAGTATTCTACTATATTCTATTAATAAATAGTATGTATCCGTAATACTTTATATATATATTTACAATATTTTTCATGGACAATTATTTATGGTAATACATAATTGCTATAATATTAATTTGAACAGATTGAAAAATATAAACTATTTAATATACAAAATATAATAGACGAATATTAAATTTATATATTAAAATATAATAGTTATATAATTATGCAAATATAAGTAAACATAAGTACAATTACTAAGTACAATTACTAAGTACAATTACTAAGTAACATTGCCAAGTACAATTACAAATTACAAATTATAATTTGTTGATTGTATAAGCCGTTGATTGTATACAATCAACGGCTCCTATAATCCAATATTTTATTTTTATTTTACTTCTCCGTTTATTTCTTGTTTTTTGTATCGCGCCGTTTTGTCTTACTGTTATCACATTTATATATTTTGTTTATATATGTTATATAATTATATGGTATTTTTTTCTTTGTTTATATATAATCAGTAATACAATAAACTTTTGATCTATCTAAGTAACATGTAATCAATATAAGAACTAGGTGAATAATTATTTACTTAAGTTATTCAAAGTATTTGTAATGGTATTCATGATTATAGTCATGACTATATATAGTGCACTAGCTATATTACAAGTTGACCTATCGTTAAAGGTTAACCTCTTGTTAAGGTTATGGTGGTTATTAAAAAGAGTTAAATCTGCATAATATATTAGGTAGCATGTTAATAACATATGATTTTAAAGAAGCCCTGTTTACATGTGAAATTATCAAATACGAATGTAATATTCATTATATATAATCTTTAATATTCATATATATTATGTATTCTATTTTTATAATTAAAAAATATACTTGTATAATGGTAAAATTCCTTATATACTACTCTAGCATATGATTAAATTAGAAAATTGTGATAATTGTAATAATTTAAATTGTAAAATAATACGTTATTTTTTAATATATAGTATATAACTATAGATAACAAACTTAATCTCTGGGTCTAAATATAGTCTAATAATTACCATGGATCGATACTATAATGATTATATATTAAAGTCGATACAAATGTTTGAATTATTCAAGCTAGTCGATCAACAGTCACCCTACCCCCATAACCCCCACTCCTCTACCCCGCTAGCACCTATAACCCCACTAACCCTTATCACTCTGTTAACCCCGCTAACCCCATTATCCCCTTTAACTCCATTACCCCCTATAACCCCACTAGCCCATCTAGCCCCTTTAACTCCGCTAGCCCCTATAACCCCACTAAACCCCCTACAGATAGAATAGTACTACGCAGTGTTGACGTCCGTTCTACAGCTAAAGTTCAACAGAATCTCATTAACATCAAAAATAGGTAGGCCCCAGTAATGCTAATCTAGGCCCCGGTAGTGCTAATCTGGGTTAATCCACCTTGCCCTAGTCTATTAGTAGTTATGTGTAGTTATTCTTACCTAAACCTCTATTATCTTACCTATATCTCCCTGCGATGTTACCTAAACCTCTGCAATCTAACTTAACAACAACATGTCTAGGAAATCCAGTAGATGACTAAATACACTCGCCTTATTCTTATACTAAATATCAGCTATCCCTAGATAACCGGAACTAAACCTAATATAACCCTAATCTAACATTAGGCTATCCTTAGACTAATTCAATGATAACCCTAAGCTAACACTACCCCCCACTCTAACCTAAGCTAACCCCACTCTAACCCCACTCTAACCTAAACACACCCCACCCTAACCTAAGCTAACCCTCTGCTAACCCCACATACAGAAACACGCCCCACACGACTACTACCAGTAAACAGAAGTGTCGGGTGTCCGTAAAGAAGCGAGTGACCCCTTCCGCAGTGAACAAATCTTGTCCCAGTAACCCGTGTTCCACCGCTGCCACCCCCACCCCCTCCTCCTCCTCTCCATCCCCCGTCTCCGTTAGACCTCAGTCGTCTTCGAATGGTTTCTCACCTTCGCCGACCTTGAATCACTCGAACGTTAACTTTAGAGGTTGTAGTCGTAACGCGCCACTTCCACACCGCGATGGCGCCACTAGTACCGTTATTCCGAGTTTTAAAGAGATGAATAATGATTACGTTCAACGTGGTTAGTTTCTCCGGAATTTACTAGATTCTCAGAAATGTACTAGATTCTCTGGAATGTACTAGATTCTCTGGAATGTACTAGATTCTCTGGAATGTACTAGATTCTCAGTAAATTACTAGATTCTCCGGAATGTACTAGATTCTCCAGAATGTACTAGATTCTCTGGAATATACTAGATTCTCATGAATGTACTTGTTTCTCCGGAATTTATAGTTTCTCTGGAATATACTAGCTTATCTCCTATTATTAATAATACAGCTATATTTATACATTATATAATTCATTAGGTATAATAAGAGACATATTTGTAGATTAATTGCGCTATTGTATCGAGTGTGCAAACACCTCCGTAATAAAGGTGTTTATCATATCTTAATTGTAGTTGTTGTGTTTTATTGTTGTTATGTATTATGTATTCTACATATACTTACGAGGAGTGTCATCACTTTGTAACGGTGCCTAATAAACCTTATTTCATCATATCTAGCAAGTTTTAAAACTAATTAATTAATCTTCGATAAACAACAATCCAAAGAGGAATATAGAGATTTCATTACTAATCTATAACAAAGAAAATGCTATAAACATCTATGTGGCGAGTAAAAGCTAATTTATATTGAATGTAATTTAATAGAGCAATGTAAACATTGTAGTATATAAATCGTGGCAAACCTAATTGATTTCGATACCGCTGCTAGCAGCATGATGTATTAATACTAATCACGTTGCGTAGATCGGGAGTGTTATAACTTTGCTTCGCTAAATATTTGTATACGATGTAATCCGATACTGGTAACGTCACCCCTACACCCCTAGGTCTCAATTCTCATGCGTCTATAGAACACGACCTTGAACTGATCTGTCCTCTGACCTCTACTCCAGACAATCGTTTACCTTCACTAGATAACATTGGCTGCCCCGTGGTTTGGCCGCAATCGTCCTATCTTTCTTGTGTGACTGGTTATCTCCTTTAAAGCAATAGGTGTATTAAGCACATTGTATATACAAACCCATATTTATATGTGACTTTATTTATATATATATATATATATGCAGGCGACAGCATAGAAAAGATAATTATCTTCATCTGAAGCCTTTTAGAGGAAACAATAATATAATGAATTTAATAATTCACATGATATATATATATATACAACTTTCTTCTAATAAATATTATTATTATTATTATTATTATTATATATATATATATATATATATATATATATATATATATAGAATATGCATAATTGAAATTCTATATTTCACAACAAATTATATTTTTATTTTTCCTTTCAATTTATTTTAAATTAATTAACATTCAATACTATTTACGAATTATTTATTTAGAATTATACATTTACAAATTACATTCAGAACATAAATTTATATATAATATTATATAACTTTTAATATCAATACATTTGTACTCTTTCTCTTATCACCTAACACTTATGGCCATTATTCCGTTGTATTATTATATTATTTATAATATTCATAATTAACAGAAATATCTGAAAATTCTACAAACTCTAATTTGAATATCTTTTTGACACAAGTTGAGGTTAATACATTTGTAAACAAGTAAACATAATTTTAATAGTACAAAATAAATATATATATATATATATATATATATAATAAGATTTGGACATTTGTATTAATTTGATTGTATAAATATTATTTTAAACTTTTATTCGACTGTTGAATGATTATGTATTTCATATACAGGGGTTACATTTTTAATTTACATATAAATAGATAATATTTATTAGATATAATATAAAATAATATTCATTTTAAATTAAAATATACCATTGAGAATTATGGTATTTCACTTTAAAAATGAGTTAATTTACCAGATTGTTAATATACTCTATCCTATCTCCTATCCTTGATATGTAGATTTATATGAAATAAAATAATAAAATATATTTTATATTGTAATATGATATTAAAAAAAAATATTAAAATTTTATTTATTATTAAAAATAAAGTATGATTATTAATGTTTGATATTACTATAATCATTGGCTAAATGTAAAAAATACAGAAAATAAAAGCACTAGCCTCGAAGAGATCCACATCTCTCGACGACGAACTAGAAGGACATAAAAGTCGTCAGTCGTCCAACCAATCGGATTCAGCTACGAGAAGGGTTTCCCTCGAATCAGCCGTATCACCCGCACGTTCCCTATCCCCAGTACCCGCCCCTACTCCGGTACCCGCCCCTTTGCCAGTACCTGCCCCTACCTCAGACACTAACGACCTAGGCAACGATAAACCTTCCGTCATGGATTCTTTACGAGTGAAAGTCGATGCGAAAAAATCGTCGCGAAAGTCCGGAACGAGTAAACCGTCGGCTTCCACCTCTACATCGGCGATGACCGGTAAGAAGAGTCAACCGATAGCGCCGCCTAGGAAGAAGTTACTATCCAAGAACGCTACGGTTTTACGCCTAAAACTCTTGGAGTCCAAAGTCAAAGTCAAGGTGACGGCCGAACCGGAAGAAGAAACCGGAACGTCGCCCCTCTTCCCCCTTCCCGCTCCCCCACCCCCTCCCCACCTCACTTCTCATCCCCCGCTTCCTTCGCCCGCCCCGCACTCCCACCTTACCTCCCACCCCGCCCCGGCTTCCGCCTCGCCGCGCCCTCTCCGCTCGGCTACCCCCGCCCCGTCCTCCGCCACCCCCTCGCATCGCGGCCCCCACATCGTAGACGCCTACGCCGCCATCAACGCCTCGAAACCCCAACCCCGCCGCGTGTCCGCCGTCAAACAACCGCTAGGTCTGCAGAGACCCGCGTCCACTCTCCGCGTAGGGGGCTCCACCACCGCCACCGCTAGGGGTCGTCGCTCTTCTAGAACTGCGTCGGGACGGAGAATAACTTCCGCGGCCGACGCCAAGAGCGAGTCATCGTCCAAGTCTTCGGACGGCGGAGATCTCGACCGGGAGTGTTCGTTCTGGTTGGACAACCTCGACGTCGAAGCGCTGACCTATGAACTATCGCCGTCTGACCGCCGCAACCGTCGTCAGCGGCAACAAGTGGACCGCGGTACAACACCGACGCAGACACGCGTCGAAACATTCCGTCTCAGCGACGAAGACGACGACGACGATGATGTCATAGATGTTGCGTCATCGGCTGTTGCGTCATCATCACCGGGTAAGCTGGACGACCACAACAACAACAGTAACGTAACGCCCCTGACGGAGGTTGAGAACGAGATCCGCATGGGGTTGAGGCTGAACGCGGAGAGGCGGCGCAAACTGGAGAGCAATCGCGTCGTTAAACTCGACTCTACTCCGTACGGTACGTTACCGCGTGGGGGCGGGGAGCGGGTTGTTATAATAATTAAGAACATTTCATAATGTTTGCTTTAAATCTAATCTAATTCTCTATGCGAATTCGATATACTAGAATTTGATTCGAAATTGTACATTAAAAAATATTAAATTCCGCCATATTTACATGTAAAATATTATATTAACCATATTTATAGTTAGTGTGTTACAGGGGGGGACATTGTAAGTAGTGCACATAGGGGTGGTTATACTATCATACGTGTAAAGCTTGCGGTTTCAAAGTTTTATACGTGAAAGTTATCTCCTCGTGAAAGTTTTCCTACGGTAAAATGCAGATTAAATATTTGTATATACATACGTCAAACATGGAACATGTTCTATATTTAGCGTGCGAAATAATTATTCTACACAACAATAATTTACGAATCACGTGAACACTCTTAATGCCTCTTAATTATGACTGCTTTTGTAACATGTTATATCAATATAAAATATTCTTTTTAAATACTTATATCTATATACATTACTTAATTATTAATGATTAAAAAATTTTAATTTTATTAATCGCATTTAAATAGTTACATTTCTACATTCCTCCTTAATATGTAAAGCATAATTTATTATTTTACGATATTGTAGTTTTTACATTTTTAATTATACTTACTCAGATTACAACCAATATTTGAGTGTGTGACTAATCAATTCATTTGAACATAATATGAATTCTAGTATCCATGTTATAGTTTTGAAATAAAACATATTTAAACGTTAATTCCAACTAAGTGTGTACATTATTATCCTCCACATTTCACTAATAATAGAATTATTATAGTTTAATGAAACGATGTTTATATTTAAACTAGAGAAAGATCCATTTTCGAATGGATATTAAAAAAAAATATTATAAAGTAGTATAAATGAAGTATACAAAAATAAATTTTATATTAAAAAACTAAAAAACAATTTAACTAAACTTTGTTTACGGTTAATTAACACCGATTTAATCGCGCGGTATTCCCGTTACAGCCGAGAAAGCCGAGAAAGCCGCACCGTCTCCTAGAGCTAGCAGCGCCAGTAGCGGTTCCTCCCTCGAAGATGAGATCACCTCTGATTCGCGCCTGCATCGACTCATGGAAACCATCGGTAACCTTGAACTCCAGGTCAGCGACCACGACGACGACCTCGACGATGACCTCGTCCACGACCTCGACGACCTCGATAACGTCTCCAGCGACGGAGGAGACGATGCCAAAGATCGTAACACCGAAGAGAATATCATCGAATACGAACGACAGGACACGGTCGAAGATAATATGGTAACTCTATTCGTAACATTGTTATAGAAATATAATTCATTTATGTATATTATTGTTAAGAATATTTATTTGATTTATGAATATTTATACATAAGCAGTAATTATTATATTATGTACATTTTTGTATGGTGATTATATTCGATAGACACACTAAAATACAACTTTCTCTGAGAATACGCTCATTATAATAATGATAAATGAATACTAATCCTTATAATTATATATTATATTTAATTATATATAATTTATAAAACCTATAGGATTTATTTTAATATTATGAAGTTTTGTAATATTATAGTAATGGTGGTTTGTTCTAGGGTCTATGGTAATTCGAAGCAAATTTTAATCGGTCTAATCTAATATTCGAATACATCCATTACGAATTCCGAGTAATTTTCGTATTAATATTAATTTCATGTACTATTTACCAATACGTATAAATTGTAATATTATATAACATGAATTTATGTATTAAATAACTATTATAAATTAAAATATAATGTAATAACTTTAAGATTTAAGGTTGACCTGTTCAATAATTTGCCTCGAGTGCCCATAGGTAACAGGTGATAACTCTCTCTCAAGCTACCCGCCAGTTCCTAATAGACCTGACCCTCATGCCCTGTTATCTCCACATTAGCGCCAGATCACCAGAACTCCGCTACTGTCGGCCAGACGACGACCTCTGACCCCTGACCTGTCGCGTCATTCCTCTTTGTCGCGACAACCACGGCGCGAGAGTTTTCAAGAGGTCGCCGAACTAGGCCAAAGCGCGTCGACGTCTTGCAGGGGTTCCATCGCTAATATGGTACGGGTCTATTGTTCTATATCACAAGGCTAACTTTGTTATATTATATCTATTAAGGGTATGCGCGAGTTCACATGTAAAAGATTATTGGGCCAAGGGCGAATTTTTAAAGGATATAAATATTTTTATTTGTATTATTATGTTTTATTAAAATTTTATAAAACTCGGTCCTCTTAAATCATTAATTTCATTATTATTTCTCTACTTTATATCCGACATACACATTACACACACACACCGCATTACGCCTCTACCCCACCCACTACTTATATCTATACCACTACCACCCCACTAACCCCTACTATCCCCCACTAGCCCCCTACTACCCCCCACTACCACCCCACTACCCCACACTACCCCCTATTACCCCCTACTACCCCCCCACTACCCCTACTACCCCCCACTACCCCCCTACTACCCCTATTACCCCCCACTACCCCCTACTACCCCATACTACCCCCCACTACCCCCCCACTACCCCCCTACTACCCCCCCCACAACCCCCCTAATATCCCCCACTACCCCCCTACAACCCCCACCCCACTCAGGAGGACATAATGGACTACGCTTGCTCCGTCGCCTCCTCGTCCATGTTGCCGCCGCGAGGTCTCGAAGACGATCAATCCATTGAGTTTGTGCGGGCCTACGCGCACGACTTCGAGGCTTCCCGAGTTAACACGCCCCTTTCTAACGAGCGCCGTAACCACGACGACGACGACACCGACGACTACGACGTATCCGATGATACCGGGTACGACAGCACCCGCAGGGAGGGCACCGCAGGCGTTGTGCAATGGACGAGGGGTAATCTTCTCGGTCAGGGTGCCTTCGGAAAGGTTTCGTTCAATGAATCAATGAATGAATGAATTAATGAATTTATTTACCGAATATTGGCTATAATAATCGGAGGGATACCCAGGAGCTATATTTAGCTTATACTAAGGATACCCAGAAGCTATGTTTAGCTTATACTAAGGATACCCAGAAGCTATGTTTAGCTTATACTAAGGATACCCAGAAGCTATGTTTAGCTTATACTAAGGATACCCAGAAGCTACGTTTAGCTTATACTAAGGACACCCAGAAGCTACGTTTAGCTTATACTAAGGACACCCAGAAGCTACGTTTAGCTTATACTAAGGACACCCAGAAGCTACGTTTAGCTTATACTAAGGACACCCAGAAGCTACGTTTAGCTTATACTAAGGACACCCAGAAGCTACGTTTAGCTTATACTAAGGATACCCTATAGGCTTACCCATGTACTTTAACTATAAATGATTTATATTTTTAATTTTATCGATATCATTTACATAATCTCGCTTACACATTGCTGCTCCCCAACATGTACATTTTTAATAGTAATTACTCCGAATACAACTAATATTTAAACGAAATGAAATAATATCGGATTACATAAATATTGTATTAATTCTACGTCTTCAATATCTCTAATATATTGTGTATTATATATATATTAGTTCCCAACAAGAATCTAAGTTAAATGATTGATATTATTAAAGATATAGTGATACTATACATAAAGTATAGTATAGTACTTTGATACTATACGTAAAGATAAAATACTGTTATGAACTTACTATACGAAATAATCTCATGTATTATATATCGTTATGTAATGTTAATATCATTATCATATATGTATGCGCATCATATTTAGATTTAATATATATTTAGATATATTATAAATGAAATATAATTATAATACAAAAATCACGCCTCTTTCCTTCCGATATTTATAAACATCGCGACATTAATGAATATCCTATTTATAAGTAACAACGAGCACCACATGACCTTGACACCTCACCTCGACCTTGACCTGTCAGGTATGGTGCGGCCTAACACACGAGGGCAGTCTGGTAGCGGTCAAACAGATACCACTGGACATCATGAACATGGTGCAAGCTGAACGCGAGTACGTCAGCATACAGTACGAGGTGGACCTGCTCAAGACTATGAAACACAAGAATATCGTAGGGTTGGTGCGTGTGGGTGTGTGGGGGGGTGTGGGTGTGTGGGTGTGTGAGTGTGTGGGTGTGTGGGGTTGTGAGTGTGTGGGTGTGTGTGGGTGTGTGTGTACGTGTGTGTGTGTGTAGGGTTGGTGTGCGTGCGTGTGTGTGCGTGTGTGTGTGTGTGCGTGTGTGTATGTATGTAACTGAACAACATATGTGTGTATGTGTATTGCAACAACATATATGAATGCATACACATAAAATCATGTTCATCTTAGTTCATTTCTCAAAGATTCGCACTCTCACACGATTTATGTCATTCGCATATCAAATTACTATATATTTATATTACTATTTACGACCCAACTACTATAGTGTTCCCCAGCTATTATTACATGGTACAGGCCTAATATTATAGAGTATATACAAAATATACCTTTAAATATGTATAATAATAATCGATTATTATTTCTACGATTAACTAAACATTATCGATTAGAACTGATTTCAACTGATTTCAAATGGTTACACGAATATATTCATGTCGATTGATTAATAATTTAGTTATTGATAACTATTACTGATAACATATCACTATATAGGTAATACTATAGATTAACAGATACACATGTAGACTCCGCAGTGATAATACTTGTAGAGCATTTGTACTATTGATAATGGTGGGGTGATGTATTTGTATAGGTTATACATATATAATACCGGGTGGCTGGGGCCCTGCTACAACCGTGTATCGCAGCCACAGTATTACTCAAGCAAATCATGCTAGGGGCGCTGGAACGATTTTGTATGTAGGGGGAAAATCAAAATAAATTGTGTGGTAAAAGTGGGGGGGGGGGCCAATATATAGGAGGTCCCCCTAGGTGTTAAAGTGGTAGGGATATATCCCCCCCGTCCCCCCTGTTGCAGCGCCCCCGTACATGATAGATACCTTTAAATTTATACTTTAAAAAATAACGCTATATATACATAGCCTGATATTTTAATTTCGATAATTTCGTATTATACATTTACTTTCCCACGGATTCATTTCAATTCATACTCGGGAGTTTCTACAATCGCATCCATCACCGCTACGTTTACTTTGTAATTATATTTCATATTAAAACACGACACCGCGGTAATATACGATTCTTAACAATTGTCGTACGTATCAGCCTATTACACACACCACTACAGATATCTGGGCACGAGTCTCGACAGCAATATCGTCTCCATCTTTATGCAGTTTGTTCCCGGCGGCTCGATCGCTAATCTGCTGAAATGCTTCGGAGCTTTAGACGAACAGGTTGCTTACCGTCGCAGCCTACTATCGTTGCGTGACGCACGCTATAGTGTGTGATGTGATATAGATAGATACACGTCGACTGTTGCGTGTATAGATGATACTTTATCGGCGATGTTATACGATAGGATTCGAGGCAATAGTTATAACGTACAAACTGGAACCTTACAAATAATACACGATAATAAACGTAAAGTTAAATTAATATAGTATAATATGTCGTATTGCACTGGTATATATATTATTATTGTACTGAAATTCCTCATAATACGTTCTAATACGCGATTAAAATAGTATAAATGTAATAAATAAATAATAATATTAATACAAATAATAAAATCAATAACAATAGAACAGATAATATATGATAATAATGATGATACTGACATCAAAAGAGTGTTTTAAAATAAAAACGAAAGAAAGGAATGTGAATAATAATAATAAATATTGAAATAGTTTTATAACACATAATATATTATAATAATGGCAATAATTAGTTATTATTAATTACTCACCTGCGTGTATTACCTAACTCCTTGTGAATAGTTACATAAGCGTTTGTATATTATGTAATTTATTTACGATGTGTAATTTATTATATGATAGATGTATTATTGTGGCGGATATCAAAGAATCAAATTGATGTTGTTATATCATATACCAATGTTATAACACCTGTCTGGTAATACACATTTACATATCTCACTTTTGCCTAATCTAACCCTTAAGTTATAAAACCCTAATTTAATCCCAAATTAACGCCACTATTATATACATCGTATTTATTGAACATTTATTTCTAGTATCGATTACGTTCCGATTAAAATATAGTTCTACACAATTAAACATACTAAATATTTAATAGTATACATACAAAAAAAAATTATTATTAATTATTATTAAATTTATTTAAGGGGACTTTTTTATATTTTTTTATTAATAATTTTTTTTTGTATATATCAATAATAGTTACATTATATTTACTCTTGATTATTTTGTAGTGTATATATTTCTATATAATTTGCATATATATACATTTGTTTAAGTATTAAAAAAACACTTAAATGTATATATTTGAAAATTGTATAGAAATATATACACTACAAAATAATCAATAGGCAATATAATGTAACAAAGTATTTATTAATATATACAAACAAAAATATATACAAAAAAAAAATAATTATAAATAAAATGTTTTTAAAATATCCTATAAAAAATATCCCTTTTCCCTATATTTTATATGTAAACTTGCAACGTAGCGCGTCCCCTTCAATACATATTAATGTTCAGAGATGAATCATTAATGCATTCCGACCAATCAGGTTTTTCGGCGGTATACGATGCAGATTCTCTACGGGGTCGCTCACCTTCATCATCATCACATCATTCACAGGTTGTTTACCCGTTGCTAGGGACCATAACATTATTTTAGTTTTAGAGTAACAGTCTAAGGTAAGATCCATCGATATAGAAAGTGAGTAAGCAATTTGCTCACGCAATGCATATAAAAGATATATACGCGATTTGAACTTTTCTCAATAAATTAACAAAGTGGTATCGGCGATTTTGATTGGCTATTACTCGTATATAATACGTATATAGGTAAAATATAAAAAAAGTAGGATATTCATCGAAATAGATAGTTGATAAAAATAGATACGCTACTCTCAATTGTCTATTAATTTATCGATATGCCACTTTCTTTAAATCTATATCACGATCATGATGTGTCAGTACCAACATGTCACTTTGTGACAAGTAGCGATGCAGTAAATGATGCCGCTCACATCTAAAGCATCGATGCAGTCTTAGTTACCTAAAGTCTCAACTCGGCTCGAGCATTTTATTTCCGAAAATGAAAGTCTAGGTTCGGCATTAAAAACTCTGCATCGTTTACATCACAAGTTACATCTCACACACGCGCGCATACGAGTTGTATCTTTACGATACACAATAATGTTATCGAGGTACACGCTGTGATATCATTGGACGTACGGTAATGATTACATAACATTGATTTTGCACGCTTGAATCTAAAAGTATTAGTTTCGAAGTATTCGAGTCGTACTCGAATACTTCTGTGAACGTATTTACCGAGATATGTGCTGAGATATATGCTGAGATATGTGCTGAGATATGTGCTGAGATATTTACTTAGATATACTTTACATCGGCCTACAAAACCTGTTCTTTTACAATAACATTAGAGTGTACACTAGCGAGTACCGCATTAGGCTAATGATACATTGCCATGGCAACCATGACAACAACAACAACAACATTGGATGATGGTAAAGAACTTCGCAATTGCAAATGATGGCTCAGCCACGCGCGTCAATGCTGGCACTGGTGGCAGCAGTTCACCGGACGTTACGCTATTACATGACAGCTGGATTGACAAAGTTGAATGGACCACGATTGACTGTATGGGCTCCGACCACCTTCCGATTCTGATAAATATCGAATGTCAAGTCTCTTCGCTAAAGCCAATACTGAACAAGGAACTACGCTGGAATTGGAACAAAGCTGACTTCAATGGTTTTTCACTCTATGTTGAAGATGCAATGAAGGACATTCCAAATGACATCGCAGCAGCTTCTGTGGACGCTAGGATGAACTTTCTAAATGACATTATCATTGAGGCTGCATACAAGTTTATCGGTAAAGTGAAATACTCAACCAATGATAAGGTATGGCTTACTCGTGAGATTAGAACTGCTATAAAAGCTCGTAACCAACTAAGAAGGAGTATTGCTACAAATCGATCCGAATGGACAACAGCCTGTAGAGTAGTGAAAGACTTAATCAAGGTAAACTAGAAAGAAAGATGGATAGATTTTCTTGCAGACTCGGAGCATAATGCAGATCCGAACAGGATTTGGTCCACCATTAAATCGCTAAGTGGGACAAGCAACGGAATCGCAAAGAATGAGACTCTAATCCACAATGGAAAGCAGTACGTCACAAGTAAAGCTAAAGCAAATGCCTTCATGAAAAGATACGCGTCCATAAGTCGTATAGACATTAAGAAACAGGACAGATGTAAAAAAGCTATTCGCCGTCGATTAAAGATGCCTACCGTGGAAATCCAAGGCGTTCAAGAATTCAATCTTGCAGAACTAAATCAAGCTATACGAAACATGAAATTGAAATTACATCAAGGCGTACCTCAAGGTGCTGTTCTTTCTCCTCTACTGTTCATATTTTATATCAATGGTATTAAGGACATCGTTCCAGAAGAAGTTCAAGTAAGCCTTTATGCGGACGACATTGCTATATGGGCACAACACAAGGATATCCAGGTAGCTCAAGAGGCTGTTCAGCTAGCAGTGTCTAACATAGCCAGTTGGAGCTGTAATCACAAACTGATATTGAACCCTACAAAATGTGTTGCATCTTTTTTCAGCACAGACCCGCACGAAGCTAAATGGATCCCCAGCATAACAATCAATGATCAAATAATCCCGGTTAACAAGTTCCCTTCGTTCCTTGGCATCTCGTACGATAGAACATTGAGTTTTCGTACACATGCAGAAATTGTGAAAACAAGAGTTCTGTGCAGAACAAGAATACTAGCATCACTTGCCACCAAACAGTGGGGTTGGAGTCGGAAAAGTCTGGTAAGAGTCTTTAAAGCCACCATCCAAAGCGTACTACATTACTGTGGCCAGGATGGCAACCATGGTTGGCCAAGTCGAATTTGCAGATACTTGAAAGGGCACAAAACCGCGCATTACGAGTCATAACCGGTCAACTATCAGATACACCACTGGAATGTCTAAGGATAGAGGCGGAGATCATGTCAGTTGCTGTCACAGTAAGACGAAACTGTCTCATTGCATGGGAAAAGACTGCACGTTTACCCCTAAGTAACCCAAGACGATCACTCTTCGACAACCCAGTGCCTCATCGTTGGAAAAACAGAAGTAGCTTCAGTCAGATGGCGATAGCAGAATGTGATTCGGCAGGTCTGAATACCCTACCACGCCAGAGACTCACTCCTGCAAAACCTCCACCCTGGACTTGGGATGCGGACCCGACGTGGAAAGTTATTACAGTCCTGAAAGGTGGCAATGGCAAATCAAGCAACATGGACACTCTTTTGCATGACACCATCGATACCTTATCAAGTTCTGGGACCCCAGACATCATCATTTACACCGATGGATCAGCTAAGAGTGGTATCGCGAATGGAGGCAGTGCGGCTATCATCACGACAGGTCCGGCATCAAATCCTACGCGCATCTCATCCATCAGCGAGACAGGAAGAAGGTGGACCTCATCGTTCGAAACTGAAGTGTCTGCGCTGAATCTGGCAGTGAAATGGCTTCAGGACAACGATAACCGGAGATATAAGTTCGTTATCATTTGTTCTGATAGCCAGTCAACTCTATCAGCACTAAGAAACTCGGGGAGAAGCGATGGAGTGGAGCTATCTGAAGTTAGACGAAGATTATCAGCGTTAAAAATGCAAGTCCTCCTACATTGGGTCCCCGGTCACTGCGGTCTCATAGAAAATGAATGGGCTGACGTGGAAGCAGGAGAAGCAGCAGCGGTAAATGCAGTACAGTGCAATGACGTGATATCTTTCAACTCGACAAAGGCTACAATCAGAAGACTAATCATAGATCCTCCGATCCTGCATCAAAGGACAAGGGAAGTTTTCGATGGCCATCGCTCGAACAGTTCGCTGGGAAGAAGGGACGAAGTACTAATAGCACAACTAAGAAGTGGTCACTGCCACAAGTTAGCTGCTTACAGGAGTGTGGTATCACCAAATGAATCCCCTTTGTGTCCCCACTGCGAACTCGAACCGGAAACGCTCGAGCATTGGCTGCAGGAATGTCCGGCATTAGTCGCGAAACGTATCCGCGCATTTGGAGGAGCGGCACCTCCGTTAGCAGTCCTGGTAACCAACCCCGAGACTGTCTTAGCGTACGCACATGGACTTTGGTCCTTGTGACGCTGCCGCAATCAACAACAACAACAACAACAACAATGACTATAACAATTATTATAGCACAGACTACAATAATAACAATAACAACAAAAATAACACTGATATCTATAACAACTAAAACTACAACAACAATAATAATAATAATAATAATATATAATAATAATAATATTTATTAGAAGAATTTTTTAGTTTTCTGTTTCGTTTTCTAGTTTATAATATTAATATGTTCTTTATTCTTAAATGGCTTCACAATAATATAGCAGATTATCTGGTGATGTCACCCGACAATAATCATAACGATAACAACAACAACACCACCGATACTAACACCGACTACACTAACAATAGAGACATAAAGGGCGGCAACGTAATGATCACCCAACACGGTATCGTGAAACTCATCGACTTCGGATGCGCTAAACGTTTGTGCATCAACGCACTGAACAAAGACACGGAATCACTAAAACATCTTCTCAAGGTTACGCCCATGCCGTGTAGCCCCCTTCTAAGTATGAAACTCTCTCTCGTCTTTTATTATTAATAAAATAACTAAAACATTATTTTTGTATAAATTATCAGCCGACCTAGCTCGATCTATACAATAATGACGACGGCGTAATTTAAACATTAGATCATTATCGAGCGGTACCTTATTAGTCTACGAATATAAAGTGTGTACGAATAACTATTTACTAAATAGACATTATTATAATGTATAATATTATATATTGTGTTAATGTAATGATTATGTTGAGTCTCGTAATATAAACAGTTAAAATTGTTAATAAAATATATTAAAAATGTTTAAATTAGACCGTGGCTAGCACTCAAACGACCTCTAAATCACCGAAATGACCTCTAAATCACCTCTATCGTATAAATATCATCCATGACTCCTGTAATAACGTATTTCAATATTAAAGCATTATAGCAGTGATTTTAAGTAGGATAATTAACGCGAATTGTTGTTACTACTATATTATAGTATACTATACTACTATAATACATATACTATACTACTATATAATAGTATACTACTATAATACATATACTATGATACTATAATACATATATATTAATTTATAAATCTGTGTACATATAAAACTTACAATAACAAGAATTATGCCGTGACTTCAATTAGGAATTCTTTAGGCTACATCTCCATCGAAATGCTAAATCTTAACCCAGTTACAATTTCAGTAGATTTGCATTTGTTTTGTTAGGTTAGGTTAGTTTTGGTTGGGTTTGGTTTAGACTTAGGTTAGGTTTGGCTTAGATAGTGAATAGTTTAGATAGAGATTAAAGTTAAACTCTCTAAAATGTTATAAAAAGTAGTTTAAAGTTGTATATGTGCAAAAGTCACAGTGTAGAGCTTCTGCCTTAGCCCCGGAGAATCAAGTCTAGTTTCATATCTAATTGTAGAATAACACTCTATATGTAATCATAATGAATATCTATATCTATAGATACATCTATAACGCACACATTTAATGTAGTACGCACACGTAGATGTAGTGAGAAAGTGGATAAGCAGTAGACTGAAGTGTAGGGCACTTTGCGATAGAGGCGCTGCAGTCGTCTAATGCTACTAATATAACAGTTTTAATTATTATATATATTTGTATTGATAATTATTATACAATTTACTGCACTATGTGTATGTAATGATTATATATACACGTATACACATAAGTACAAATCTGATATAAGATTATCTGAGTTAAATATAACATGATATATCTATAAATTGAATACTATATAAATTAAAAATCTATACATATCGCATGTTAGAAATAGTAACTATTCAATTTTATTGTTCTCATCTTAAACATTCATCGTCATCGTATCTTTTTATATTGAATCACTTCTAAATTGGCTTAATTGTCATTATTTATTTAGAATTTTTTATTTACAATATTGAAATAGTGATTATAAAAAATTATATAGTATTATCATTATTATCAGATTTAGGCAATGCCAGGTTAATTATAAAAGCGACGTTGCTTATCGAGATAATTACTCCTACAATATATTTATATATATAATTTTAACTATAGCTACATTTATTATTATTTTTATTAAATTTGGTTTTGACAACCGTGTAATTATATAAACCGGACTTATTGAGACAATTACCCATTCTCATTCTGATAAGTACCAAATAATATAATTATAATAATAAATCCATAATATATATATATTGACTATACCCTAGTTACATAATAACTTAATAATAACATTAATGAATATTGTAATTCATGAATATAATAATAAGTGAGCATTAATATACATTCCTAAATATATATACCTTCGTATGTATTTATTATTCTAAAATTAGTCTTAATTTAAAAATTATATTGAAATAAAAATTGCATAATAAATTGTTGTATTACTATTCATTAACTATTCAATAAGTCACTATAATTCATTTATATTAGTTTTTAATGATCTTAATTTGACATTTTTATTCCATTTCATTAGAATCCCGTATCTCTACGTCGACATTTTCAGTAGTTTTAGCTACATAACATAACTACGCATACTAGAACGTATATTATATGATTTTATTGTTTTTTTATTATTTGGTGTAGTCCTTTCAGCCTATCGAGTAACTTAGATGAAGTTTTATTTAATTTATAACCAAATGCATTTTAAGAGCCGTGGCTCTAATGTCCCTTCGAAGCCGCGCTCACGTTAAGGAATCCATGGTTTTAACGAGAGCCGATCATTATTATATATATATATATATATATTTTGTTTATACAATTATATAAGATCACTTCTAAATATTATTTTAAGACCTATTTTAATGGTCCGGGCGGGGCTTGCCTTACTGCACGCGAGTCTGACGTTATATATTCTATATCAAGTATTATTAATATCATTATCACTGTCTGAGGTAGTACATTTCGGCGAGATAACGGCTAATTAGCATCCTATGCGTACCTACATAGGCACACTAATACATTCATAACTCATTAGTACCACCTCAACAACTTCTTAATATTACTTCGTTACATATATTATTTTATTATTATTATTATCGGATTTAGACGTTTACGCCCGGGGGTAATTATAGATGCAAGCTTATCTAGATCGGTACCCTTTAATTACCCAGTTAATATATATCATATAATAATAAATATTTATTAGAAGTTTTAAATTGTAAATTTATTTTCGTACGAAATATATAATTATTTATGTTATTATTTCCTCTAAAGGGCTTCTGATTAAGATCAATATCTTTTCTATGCTGTCGCCCTTGAAATATAACAATGCATCGTTAACTAAGGTGTGTATGTAATAACGGAGTAGACTTCAGACGATGTCACCGCCACCCTAGTTATGTACACGTTATACACGTTAAGGGCATTAGCGCGGGTTCGCAATTGCAATGTCAATTATCATTAATTATAGCTCTAGCTAGATCTCAACCTATAAATAACTACTAAAGATAATTAAATAATTTTTTTTTTATTCAATAGATATAATTCTACTTTATTTTTATATCGTAGCTTTTTAAATATAATAAATTATAATTATTTAAATATAAGTTTAAAATTAAGTAAGTAGGTTATAGTTCGGCGAGGGTTTAGAAATTAGCGTGGCGCCCCAGGATTGTAGTCCTGAGCATATAAAGCCGCCGTCGTACGTATGCGATCGTGTGTAGGGCATTGTATACGCTTCAATGTGGGTGTGTGTCTCGCATGCAATTCACATACACGCCTCTACAAACTATATCTAACATATATATACTTATATAACTTTGTTCGGCGTGCATAAACCAAGGCGTTTTGTTATTGAATGTAAACCCAATGTTAATTTTTGTACCATGTCGATTTGGGTATCAATTCATATCTATTTTTTCTTCCATATTTATGTTTACCTAATAAACTATATTTTATTATTATATATACTATATACTAGCAATATCGAGATGTCATATTACATGTATAATATGATAACACATAATCACACACACAGTCTATGAAGGGAACCCCGTTCTGGATGGCTCCGGAAGTAGCTAGAGAATCGGGCCACGGTACAAAGTCTGACTGTTGGAGTATCGGCTGTACTGTGTTTGAAATGGCAACTAAGAAACCACCATGGTTTGTGTGTTTCCCTTACAGCATACCCCCACCCCCACCCCCCAGGTTATCGAGTACTGATCCTCCTATCTTTTAAATATTATGTACTTTCCTCCTCCCCTAAATAATAAATATACTCATTAAATACTACATCATTTTCTATGATTCAAATGAAAACATCACATATCACCGATGTATTAATTACACTTCCCTATATATATTTTATTAATATAGTAAACATATTACTGAAAATAAATCTTAATATATATTATTAATTTATTTGGTGGAGTCCCATCCAGGAACTAAGATGAAGTTATCACTTATAACCATATGGCTCTAGAGTCCCTTCGAAGACGATCTCGATACATTAATAGGCGCTATAATAGAAAATATTCAATATTATTGTGAATCCTTATAGGAGATCAAACACACACACACACACATATAATATAATAGATAAAATGAAAATGTCTTCTATACAACATATTATTATTTATATATATATATATAGTAACATATCCTCTTATAGCTGAATCACTAATATATCATTACTGATCCACCCTCATACAGGTCGCACATGAACCCTTTGTCCGCCCTCTACGCAATAGGGTCACCCGACTACCCTATTCCCTGTCTGCCCAATCGGTTCTCTACGCTGGCTAAACACTTTGTGTCCTGCTGCCTTATAAGGGATGTGAATCTACGATACTCGGCTGCCGATCTACTCGCGCATTCCTTTATAACACGCGACAAATAGGATCAGCAACATTCCCCCTTAACCGGAGACAAATAGGATCAGGAACATTCTATACGCAACACATAGTACCGGCGCATTCCTTTTATAAACCGGTACAAATACACCTATTAAAGTGCAACATTCTGAGATAAATAAAATCAGTAATGAACTTATATCCCAGGACAAATAGGACCGGCAACATACCTTCATAACCCGGGACAAATAGGACCATCACTATTATTTATAATCCCACTATCCCCACCTGTAACCTCTAACCTTTACTACAGCGAACTTACAGACAACAATGCAAATTACATATTTTCAATACACACTATAGTGTACGACTATTTTATTTGTTTTTATATTTTTATATGCCCTACTGCTAGATGCAACGATATTCTATATATATATATATATATATGTGATATACAAAGATATTATGTGAACCGAATATTTATTAATAAAAAGTACTATTTATATTTCGTATTATGTATTTATTGTAGAAAAATATCAATGATATCAAAATATTGTAAATCGCATGCATATATATCATAATATATCATGCCATAACTAGGTCACACACCTAGAACATACGTTGCAACATATATATATATATATATACACATACATACACACCTGGAATATACGTTGCAACATATATATATATATATAGGAAAACCGAGTTCTGTATGTAAATATAAAAAGTGACAAATATAAAATATAATAGTATAATAATATAAAATAGTATTCGTATAAAATTCGTGTAATAATTGTTTTTCTATTGTTTGGCGGATTCTTTAAGTGGATCGCTTTGACTATGCTGAGCACTAGTGCTAGCCCCACTGGTGCTGGGCCCGGCCCCGCTGGCACAACCCGCGCTGCTAGAGGTAGTGTCCAATGTACGCAGCAGTCTAAACAAACCCGCAGCCTCACGGATTCGACTGAACTCTATGCAGAATGACTGTACTTCTATGAATATCTCCTATAAACATCGGTGGTGGTTATTGTAAGCAGAAGTCTATAATCATTGTATAAAAGTAAGTAACGAAACGAAATTAAACGTTTATTCAAGTAGACAAGGTGGAAAACTTCTAAATATGAATACATGTGAGTTTCTTACCATACAGTGGATGCGATTCATTCAGTAATCTATGTGAAGGTCATGTAACAATGACAAAGGTCGTCAGTTAGTTAAACATACCACTAGTGTAATATTGTATTGTTTCAATGAAATATAATAACTTATTTAACACTTTTATATTATAAATATATCCTTTTAATAGTATATTTCTTAAGTTTATATTAGAATCTCGATATAAATATACAATAATTGAAATAATCGATGAATTAAACAATCCAATATAGAAATAATGACAAATGCGGATACATAGTTATTATAATAGGTTTACATGTAAATCTTGCGGGTTAAGGGGATACCGCACTGTGTAAATCAGAGAAAATCAAAAAAATAAAATAAAAAATATTATTCAATAATATTAATTTATCATATATTATGTAGTACCTGTCAAAATATTATGATCGAAAACGGCCTATAAATACCATAAAAAGCATATTGTATAGTGCACCTTTAAAATATATAATGTTGGCTTATCATTTTGTTTGAAATCTACATGCACAATTTTATAATAATGCCTACATTTTATTTTATAACATTATATACTTATATATTGTCAATTTAAAAAATTTAAAAACCGAATTGTATATCTCTATTTATTCTATATTATTATCTTTGTAAACATATATCATGTGATATTATAAACCAATAGAAAAGCTAATAAACAGATGCTATAAAATATTTTATTTACTTTATGTCATTTCATTTTAAAATTTACGTTTTTATATCCTTTACTATTTATTTCCATATATATCTATATTATTTATATATATTTATAGCAAGTTTCATTTACATATTTGTTTTATATTATAAGTAGTATAAAATTGTTCTTTGTATATCATTATTAGCCTTTATATTAGATTTACATTTGACTTTTCAAATAAATTTTTTTTTATATATATTCAATATTGTTTTATATATTTACATTTATTTATATTACATTAGTATTATTACACATATTGGCATATAACTTTGGAGCACAGAGGACAATGCAGGATCTAGATCAACACATTCAAATTAGAAGTGAAGAGAGTATCATTGAATGTATTTTACAATTTAGAATTATATATTGAATTTACACATCTATATATATATTATATTATAAACATTATATTATTGATTTATTTATTGAATATACACATATTATAAATTATTGATTTATTTTATCATATATCTATATATATATATCAGCTATACATAAATATATTTTATGTATATAATTTACTATGATAACATACAACTATTGCTTTATTTTATAATAATTGATTTTTAATTAGTAACATTTTAGATGCGTTTTTCTCAGAATAATTATTTTGTACTACCTAGTTGTATATAAATGCACTTTTAGAAAAAACTATTATATGTATCTTATTAATTTTTGTTTCTATATATAAGTAGTATAAGTATAAATAACTTACAGAGCCATTATTTTATAAATGTAATTAAAAGTAAGTGAAAAGAGACAATAATGATGAAAATATTGTATTACAAAAATATACATAATATTTAATATATTTTATATATGAAATAAACTATTTAAAAAAAAAAGGTCTCTGAGAGTTGTAGATGTATATATTATCAATATAATATACACAAAATTACTTGGATTCAATGAATATTTTTACCTAAAAGTAACTTTGAATGATGCTATGTAATTCCTATCTCTTAACATGTAAATGCGTGAAATGGCGTGCGTGGTGCGGTATCCCCTTAAGGTTAGAGTAGAGAGGGGCTTGCAAAAATACACACTCATATGTTAATGTGTATTTGTGCTATACACGCATTTAGCTTATTTATATATGAATTAGATTATATAAATATATATATATATATATATATATATATAACCGCTATATAAATAGAAATACATCAGAATCAGACAAGCAGCATTACACTTATTGAGAAGACGACATAAAAGGTGATTACTAACGTTAATATCAATGATCTTGTTACGAATCAAAGACTGTAGAAACACACACACCAGCCGAACCAGCCTATTCTGCATGTAGCGATCCTCTATATTTTCGCAGGTGTTTATACAGTTTGAGATATACAGATGTATAAACTCTGAGGGCAGTTCTACAGCCTGCAGGGGGTGAGGGGGGTTAAGAGGGGTGTGAGGGATGTGTAAACTGAGGGTAGTTTTAAAGTCAGTACGAGGATAAGGGTTAAGAGTGGGGGTAAGTCGGCTCATACTTTTAAAATTGAAAAGCCATAGACGATTCTCAAAGGAAATTGCACGTGTATCAAGATGGAATTAATAAAAATGAACATAATTCAGTAGTTTTAGTGCGTTATGTGATTTAAAAAATATTGTGATATATATTGCTATTAATATGTTTATATGACATATAATTATTATTCTTTTAACAAATTTCTAAATAAAAAAAAACAACATAAATCATATTTTTTCAAATATTTCTATGAATTTGCATATAAACAACCCAGGACATATTTTAACATTTTATCAACATACAATAATTTATAAATATTTATGTGTTTTTAAGATATGGTATATAAACTGATTAATACATAATTTAAATTGCTTCCCCATTAACCCCATGCATGTTAATATTTGTATTTATCCTATACTAATTTTCTAGGAAAAATCGCTCAATAACTAATGAATGGATCTAATTTTTGTTTTCAGATTTTGCTTTCTATAGATTATATCTTAGATTTTTCTTTCCATAGGGACTTATCTATTATATAACAAAACAAGGGCTTAGTGGGGGGGAGGGTGGGGTAGACTAACTGTAGTTAAACGGTTGACAACTTCCATTGAGTGCAATGACATCTCCATGTTCACTAGAATCGCAAAATAACTACAATGTAAATAATGAAGTTAATATTATAATATGGATTTCTTTTATTAAATAATGAACTTTTACATAAAAAATCAAATATATTACTTCTATTATATGACTACTACTACTATAGCCATACTGACCATTACTACAACAATAGCCATACTGACCACTACTACTACTACTACTACTACTAACTCTGTAATCTGACTAGAAGCCATCAGTTTAAGCAGCACGTCAATAGCAACCAGGGGATTGTTCTCTACTAAGGCAGGCAACTGTAGTAGTGAAGTGTAGTGATGTAGGGGAGCGAGGGGAGGGGCAGGGGGAGAGGAGGGCAACTGTTGTAGTGAGGTGTAGTGATGTAAGGGGGGGCGGGGTACTGAGTGCTGACCTTCTCGGGGGTCAAACCGATGTTGAATACCATCTTCTCGTCTTCTTCTAGATAGAGTCCCATCTCAGTTTGTTGATGAGGACTCAGCGGACCTACAGGGGAGGGGGAGGGGGGTGTTAATAGGGGATATGCGGACCTACAGGGTGGGGGAGTGTTAATGAGGGCAGTATATAAACCCGCTCCATTATATCACATCGAGAATAATGTAGATTAATAAAATATAATTTTAGTTGTTTTCGTAAAGCGCTGTTCACATGAGTAATCTATTCCTGCAATTTTGCAATGGAATTCTTAAGAATTCCAATTTTCAAAATCCCCTAGCGTTATCAATTCTAGTGTGTTCACATGAGCAATCTATTTTTGCGGTAGAATACTTAAAAATATATACATTTGATTAACTTATGAACTTAAGTTTATTATATAATCATAAAGTGGTAATATATATATATATTCATAATTTAATAATTATATAAGGAATTATATATTATAATTATTAATATATTATTATTAATTATTTATTAATTATTAATTAAACGATCGTTAACGATTAAATAACATAATGTTAATCAATTATAATCGTAAACGATTATAAATAGATTGACCCTAGAAAGGTAAATGCATATACATTAATACTCGTCAGTATACTTGTGTGTGCGTTTATTTATTAATTGCATAAATTGTCATAAAATTAGAATAAATTCGGATTAGAAAATGTATCAATAATCGCAGAAAAAACACAGACTTTTAAATTTTGGGAATTCTTAAGAATTCCATTGCAAAATTGCTGGAATAGATTACTCATGTGAACAGCGCTTTAGTTATTGTATACAGTGACTATTGCACCTAGTAAGCCCCTCCCACTCGTGTAACCTTGACAGGCGCGAGTAAGCATCTTCTGGGCTGCATCGATGTTGTGCTGATTGGAACACATGGAAAAGTCCAAGGTCACCGTTAACTTCTTGTTGGGGTTAAGAGACTGGGGACTTAACCATACCATCTGTGTGTGTGTGTGTGTTAGTGGTGGTGAGGTATTCCCTGTATTACATACTTTCGTATGGCTGATCGTGTAATAATTAATAATTTAATAGACTGGCTTTAAAATGTCGCATCAACAAACACGGCGAACAATATAAAATAATATATTTTAATAATATATGTATTTTTCAAAATTGTAACAACCTATTTATTATTATTAAATATTTGTATGGTATTCGAGCTCGTCAATTTTAATGAAAAATAGTAAACATTTTTATTTTCAATGATTCTTAGGATACTGCAAATCTATTGACTACATAAAAAAACTTGATTCGGTTATGAAATTAATATTAACAGAAACTATTAATATGAATTCTATATGTTATACTTGGTATATATATATATTCTATAATCAATTTTATATAAATTACAATACTATTTATCATTGTTCAAAATATTGCATTATTACAATAATAAATGAAGATACATTTTTAAGGGCTGGGTAAAGACTAGTGATGCAGTAAATGATGCCAGTCAAATCTAAATCATCGATGCAGTCTCAGTCTCAGTTATATAAATTCTCTACTCGGCTCGGGCTCGTTTGGCTAGAGTATCATCTCGGCTCGACATCAATAACCAAAAGTCTCGACTCAGCATCATTTACATCATTAGAAGAAATTTACATTATTATTCACTGAATCACGAAGTTGGCGGAGATTATTTTTTTTACATTGATTTAAATGTGAAATTTATTAAAATGTAACTTCAAAATAGCATCATTTCGGCTCGGTTATGTTTTGTAAAGGCTCAACTCAACTCATGCTAGTTTGGCTAGAGTCTCAGTTCGGGCTTGTTTTTTTTCTGAAAATGAAAGTCTCTGCTCAGTATTAATAAGCAAGTCTTGGCTCATTTACATCACTAGTAAAGAGGCACATTTTTACTTGGGAACATAGGAGTTTTTTCTAAAAATACGATAAAGTATATATAATAATAACTCATTTTGTATTCATCTTGTAGAATATTTTTAGATCTATATATTTAACTATAATTGATTATGTTTTGATAAGTATAAAACTAAGAAATTGACATCTACATATCACCAATATTAAAAATATAAATATTCTAGAAATTTTTTGATTTTCATATAACATTATTTAAAAAAAAAATATTTATTAAGAAAATTGCCTCTTTATTCGGTCCTTAACCCTTTGAGTCCCAGCTTTCATTAATCGTCACTTAATTTTTATAATATAATGATTTTTAGTTTATTTAGATTGTAAACAAATATTATAAAAAACTCAGTATTTGAATTATATTAATAAAAATGATTATATATGTAATAATATCCAATATATGTGATAGTATTCTGTTAAAATACAACATTATAAAACATTTATTATGAAAATACTTGATTAATTTTAACTAAATAAATATATTATAAATACAAATTATATATTAATATTTTTTCAGTTTATTATTAAGTAGAATGTAATAAACATTTTATCAATAAGAATCTATATGTATATTATAATATGTTATGGAGTATTTATTGATTGAAATATGATACTATTTTTAAGTAAAAATTAATTGTAATTATTCAAATTAATTAAATATAATATTACAAATAATAATTAATTTCAAATTTTTTCCAGATTTATATAATATATTATATACTTTATACATAAATATAACTTGTAATAGATATATATCAATATTTGAATAGGAATAATCATTTTGTAAAAATGTGCATAGACTTTTTTTTAAATATACCTTATTTTCAACATTTTATTAAAAACGGCTGGGACTTTAAGGGTTAATGTATTTATATATATATAATGTAAAAATGTAAAATCTAATTATTAAATATAACACATTATTGAATACAGCTGAATAGTGATAATATTTGTTTGTGCAGAGTGTCATTTAGTGTCAGTGAAACATGAATGTTATGTATACATATATTATACAGTTCCCTATCCTTTAGTTATCTATCATTTATTATGTGTATTACTAACATGCATACATGCTTAATATGGTATGATTTGCTAATAATATAATATTATTATTATTATTATTATTATTATTATTATTATTATTATTATTATCAGATTTAGGTTTTTACAACAGGGTAATTATAGAAGCAGAGCATATCGAGATAATTACCCTTTTTACCCTAAATTACCCACGAATACAAACTATAATTATAATTAACATAATAACACTAATACAGTGACTATAGACTCTAGCATACAAGTATAACAAGTATAATAAACCTATGCCGCATATTATGAATAGTAATATTAGTAACCTACACTAATGAATATTAGTTGTATTAATAACTTCACTATTAAAAAATAATAATTATATAAAATTATATAAAATATATTATATATATATATAAAATTATATAAAAAATATATATTATATATATAAAAAGATATAATAGTAACTATATTACTATAAATTATAGTATATAATAGTCTATAATACAAATAAAATGATTACTAAATAGAATAGATCGACAACAACTCATCATATTACGGACCTCGTTGTGACAGGGCATGATGCCGGGACTGGGTCTGATGAGCTTGGGCCGTATGACCTTACAGGCATGAGGTTTCTTTTTAGGGTCTTTGGGGCCCGTTTTAAGTTTGTTCTTCCAGCGGTTCAGGAACAGCGTAGTCAAGATCTGTTCGTTCTGGTCGGATTTGTTCGGCTTGCCGATACAGGTGCACGACTCGTCGTCCAGGTGTTCGCTGTAGGGGTCAGGGGTCAGAGTTCAACGTAGGGAGAGAGAGGCAGCGGCATGTGTTACGAGACAAATAAACATCTACGCTACGGGATATATAGTTAGTGGTTTCGATACGGGCGCAGTGAAGACGCGCTAACGTTAATGGTACTACTGGCACTAATGGTAATGCGCGATTGTCATTTCTATTGATATAATTATAACTTCAATCCAAATAAGTCTCTATTTTTTAAATAAGCCTACGTTTTCACTTTTTCATTAAAATTTCAACATCAATTATAATAATGAAATAGTACATTATTTTATATTTAATGAACACTTAATGAAATGAAAACAAAATATAGTATATCTGTAATTTTAATTTAAAAATAAAATCTAATGTATATTGTAGGTGGCGCCTATGGTATCGCACACACTAACCATATATTATGTTTATTGTACTCTGTGATAGGCAACAGACAACCCAGTGACATCTTGCTAGAAGTTGGCATTTGACTTAGACGAGACACTACCGATAGTTGAAGATCAATGATGTCTATTCTCTCCTATAGGTGTTAATATAAGGGCTATATAGGTGTTAATATAAGGGCTATATAGGATCTAGATATTGGAAAATACCTTTAATCCGAAATTATACATATTCATTAGTACTATTTATTGAAATAAATTAATTTTTTAATTATTATATAATAACTTTATTTATATTCATACAAATCAATGTATTCTTCTATATTAAAATGCGAGAATAAAATAACCTTCATATAAAGAATCAAATATAAAAATTTAATAAAATAAGTCTTATATTCGAGAAAACATAAAAACTAATGATTTTCACTAAATTCATTACTCACCATTAATTACAAGCATTTATAATGTAAAAATCCTCTATTTTATATATAATTATGTTTAAAATGAACTACTATTAATTAGTATGCTGATAAAGGTATGTAAACTAGTGCTGCAAATGAACTCAGTTTTAGAAGTATCGAACTTGTTCGAACAAAATTGTATAAGTATCGATACTTATTCGAACAAGTATCGTTTGAAGTATCGATACTTGTATATAAATTTAAATATAAACTTTGGGTAAATGATGCCTACCCGAGACTTTTACTCTACAAGCAAACCAAGACTAATACGTAATGGGCACTTACGAAATTGAGACTCTTACTAGATATAACAGAGCATAAACGATGCTTTTTATGTTACGCTTTGGTGCAGTCTCATTCTCGGTTATCCAAAGCATTTATGCATCTTAGTCTCATTTACCCAAACTATCGATGTAGATATTAGATATTAAAAAACTAAAAATAATAAAAACATAAATTAGCTACCTATGGAAATAATAACATTTATTTATACACAGATTATGTAAGAGATATATAGATTAATATTTATATCTATAATAAATATATAAAAATTATGATTAAAGCAATCATAATTTTTATATATTTATTATAGATATAAATATTAATCTATATATCTCTTACATAATCTGTGTATAAATAAATGTTATTATTTCCATAGGTAGCTAATTTATGTTTTTATGATTTTTAGTTTTTTAATATCTAATATCTACATCGATAGTTTGGGTAAATGAGACTAAGATGCATAAATGCTTTGGATAACCGAGAATGAGACTGCACCAATGCTTTGGATAACTTAAATTAATTATATTATCAAACATATGATCGCAAGTTCGATAATTGCATAAAAAGTTTGAATTATGAAAGTTCAATACTTGAATTTAAAGTTCGAAGTCATAAGTTCAAATTTTTAAAGTTCGAAACCAATTTTTTTTTCAAAGTTTGATACTTGTTCGAACTATCCGAGTTCATTTACAACACTAATGTATACACACATACATATGTATATATATATATATATAAATGATAAACCTCCTCAGGTGACAAATCCTTCAATATTATTTCAGTAGCTTTATTTTGAAATATCTGATATAAATATTATATATATTATCATATTATCATCATATTATCTACAATGAATATTAGAAATGAAATCGATAAAATTAAATAATAATTACATAAATAAAATTATTTACAGAGCGAATCGTTATAAAATCCACTATATAATATTACTATAACTTTGAAACAGTTGAATATTAACAATGATTTATTTAATGATGTAATTAAAATATATACTAAATTAGTACAATAACAATAAATATTAGTATCACTAATATTTATTTATATTTCATCTCTTATCGATAAGTTATTATCGTTGATTCTTTTATGTTTGTTTACACTCGTGAGATTGTAGTCACTAAACCACCTACTCGCTACAGTAGACAGTGATCGGTGTATAGCAGAGATACGTAACCTCTTTGCTCGGGTAGTTAATGATAGAGCAGAGAAAGAACTTCTCCGGGGGCAGAAGATCCGGAACGTGCCAGTACTTCTTGATTCCGTCTTCGGGAGGCGGGTTCTATGATGGCGATGTGGAATTAAGCATTATCAACTGTGACAGAGGTCGTATTTGTACAAACGCATTGTATACATATATATATATATAGTATATATTATATACCATAGTTTTTAAGAAATATATTATATATTTAAGTGGTATTGTTAGTCATCAAATATTGCAATTTATCAATTTTATTGATATTATGTGAAATTTTCAATGGAAAACTTATAAATATTATATTATAAAATATTATTGTATACAGATAGTTTTAATTAGTTTTATCATAATTTTCATAATTTAAAACATAATAATATAATATTGTGCTCGGGAAACTATCCCGATCCGGTAAGGTAAGTAAACTAATGTAAGTGCACGGTGATGAACTTCTAATAGCCCTGGTTACATTTGTAAGCAATTTAATATAACTGAGAATATTATTTAACACCAGATACTTATAAAGACGCCGGGGTATTATGAATAGACTGTTATAGACTGATTGGACTGGTGTTCTAGTGGTGTATAACTATGGAGACTAACACAAAGGATGAGGTATAGTAGTGAGCTAACCATCGAGTGTACAAACACCATGTTGAATTGATTAACTAGGGGTATACGAGGGTTTGGGTTCTAAGTGTATGTGAGGGTTAACTAAGTGTATCCGAGGGTTAACTAAGGGTATATAAGGGTTTATCTAAGGGTATATGATGGTTAACTAAAGATATACGAGGGTAAAATAAAGGTATATGAGGGTAGCTAAGGTTTTATGAGGGTTAGTTAAATGTATACGAGGGTTAGCTAGGAGTAAACGAAGTTAGCGCCTAACCAGCAGGTGTACAAACACCGTATTGAATGGATTAGCATTCTCCTTGTCTTGTGAGTACATTTCGTACAAGAGGAAGATACACACCAATCGCTGAGGACGACTGAGTACCATGTCTCCTTGTTGCAGCAGGATTACCTGCAGTGGCCATTAGATCATATTAGCGCTAATATTAAGTTGCTTTCGTACCAAAAAAACAGCCCGATATATTATTACTCGACAACGTTGACTAGATTGGGGCAATTCAAAGATTGAATGTTTAATTAATAAATAAACGTGCGCTGTTGACCTGCCCGTTCTGGAAGGTCAAGGTCGTTTATCGAAACTACCCACATCTATATTCGACGATATCGTGCTGTTTTTTTTTGCAGAATATAAATATAATTAATTATATTAGTAATATTAGTTATAATAATTATAATATAGTGGTTAAATTAGACCCGTCGAACATACAGGTACACTGTCAATTACACTCTACACAATGGCTGAGTGATTCCGCAAGCTTTAGAATCTAAAGTTTAGATATGATGGCGTGACTGATACTGACGAATAACAGTGATATCGTGTTGACCAATTCTCTAGATATGGTCACATGGTCAATGGTATATATAAATGCATGGTCACATGACAAATTCTCTATATATAGTCACATAACCACTACTCTAGATATGGTCACATGACTAATATTTTATTGAAGCTCAATTGACCGATTCTCTATATATGGTCACATGACCAATACTGACCAATGCTGTACCGACACGGAAATAGTCTTGTTTGGCGAAGTAGTGGTGTAGAGTGACCGCGATATTGTCCAGGGGCATCAACTTCACCGTTTCCACCGATATACATCTAGTAGGGGGTAATATCTACGTTATACACATATATAGGGGTGGAGGGTGATAGACTATCACTGATAGAGCTATGATATATGTATACCAGGAGGGATGTGTGTTATGTTATATTTCTATTAATTATTGTTAACGTGATATGATAATATAATAAACTTTACTCAAATACAAATTATTTTACTAAAATAAATTACACTCGATTATTATGTATTTTAAACGTGCTATAATCGATACCGTTATAATATCAATTGTGGATAGTGGATATAGCATTTTTATATAAATATTATTTTGTCGTCAACAAATATATTTACTATTTAACCAGTTAGTAAATGTTAGTAACCGGTACAAGAGGGGTGTGGTTTATAATTAAAGTGACGCGATAGACACCTGACAATTTCTGCGCTATAATTTATAACTAATAAATAATGTTTGCATTCATATTATCTAATATCGACTGGTACGTGATTATTCATTACTAGTAGTAAAACACATATATAGTAGTAATTTACTACTATATATGTGTTTTATTTAGATTCATATAAATTTGAGAAGAATATTGAATATACCCCGTTTGTTTTTATTACGATAGCAGAGGTCAAATTAATATTATATATGTATCTCTATAAAATTAAAATTGTAATAACAACTAATTTACATATCTTATATATATATATAATATTTTTCATAATTCATATATGATCATGTACACTAGTTGGACAAATCCGAAATGAGTATTTTAAATTTAAATAGATCGAAAAAAACATCAATTGTAATCAAAACAACAAGGGCTATATTCAATTCAGACCAACTTTGTTACCTATTATAATTAATATAAAATAATGTAACATAAGAAAATCACCAACATTATTCATACTATATGTGTAGGCTATATATATCAGGTCACCTGATTCAGGTGTATAACACAACGCTTTAATTATAAACAGCATGACGATGTATACCATAAACCAATATTTTAAATAACTCACTTAATCTAACTTCTTATTTTTAAACTTTTTAGAGTGTAATATAAATTTTAAGTGATAATAAGAAGTGTATAATATAGAAATGTGAAGTAATAAGAAGTAATAAGATATGTGAAAAAAGTTATTAATTTGTTATGAAATTATATTTATTTAAATGTTCAATATCTATAAACATACATATATATTCAATATTATATTGTCATATATTGTGTAGAGAAAATACATATATAATTTGATTCACATACTATCAGAGTATTAGAAATATATAAATGTATATAATTAAATTTGTAACATCAATTTATTTGAATTATCTCATAGAAGGCTGCTGATTATTATTATAAGAATTTCAGAGTTCAAGGCGGGCAGTACTTATATATGTCACTCAAATATATTACTTACACACTACTGCACAATTGAAAATAATTTGATTGAGTTAATAATGCATCATGCAATATTCTATAGGCTCACTTCAGGATATAATGCAGCTAAAAAAAACGGAAAATAAAACCGAACCAAAGAAATCAAACAAGCCTAAAATATCAATCGCAAAAATATATATTAAATATTGTATAAATATAAAATATGTTGTGCCTAATTTCATGCATATCATATGTAATACATGCTTACTATGTGTAGAGGCGCCAATTACCTGACTAATATTTTATTCTATATCGGTGCGCGTGCGCTTTCTGAGTTTAGACGCCCGCTTCTAAATATGGGCGTGTCATAGCTAAGTTATGTGTATTTGTTAAATCAGTATATTACGTGTACACATATTGTAAAAAATTGAAAATCACTGGCGCCATTACAGAAAATCACTTTCACAAAATTAAAAAATTATATTATTTTTATATATTTTCGAATAAAATTACTTACTGTTGTGTAATTAATTGCACACCTCTCATTAAAATAAACCTAAATAAATTGTCTTTCACACGTAAATTAATTATGTTATGCCTATAGAATCTATTCTTATATTATTATAATAAATATGTTAATAAATAGGTTATTAAATTATATTATTCATATTTATTTAATAATTAAATTATTATTAATATATTAAATAAAATGTATACGCAATTTCGCGATCTTTTTAGGGGCGCCTTTATGGTTATGAATGGCGCATATTCGACTTACGTCATTCTATTTTTTAATTTATGCGGCTATAAATCTGATAATAACTCTAGAAATTAGAATAATTATTACTAGAATATTCAGATGTATAGAAGAATATTTTTTAAAATAAAATGGTGAGAGTCAAGTGCGTGCTATTCAAAATCAAAGAAACGCTCATAAAATTATCGTTAAATTGTGTATAAATTTTTATATATTTATAATTAGTATTTGATTTTCAACGATTTACAGCAAAATAATAATAATTATTCACATTGTAAATATATGCATTTATTTATAATAAACATATTTATTCTGTATTCTGATAATATAATATAAAAAACGTATTCCTAGAATATATATATTATATATTATATATATATATATATATATTAAAGATGAATAATTAGATAGCGCAAAATATGTTGGTGTTTATTAAAATACTTGTTCAAATCAAATTGTTGCGTACAAAAAATATATTGTTTACATAAAAGGTTACTAAAAAAGTTTGGTCGTAATAGTATTCAAAATATTTCCAAAAAGTGAGACGGGTATCGAGATAACGGATAACATATCGATGGATTATATTATTATACATGTATATATTGGTTCTACTTGAAATTAAATGGGCATTCTAAAACTATATCGATCTCATGTGTACGTAACATATTAGAATTATAATCGAATAAATCTAATAGTATAAATTTAATAAAAAATCAAATTTATTAACAAATATTTAATTGTACAGTTACTATAACGGATAACATATCGATGGATTATATTATCATACATATAATTATAATATATATATATATATATATTTAATATATATTTGCGTATTTGTGTTAATATGATAATACACATAAGCAGCGTATGTATGTCACTCGTATGGAATATTTTAGGGTGTTAAATCAAGCGTAACATATTTACTCGAGTGACATATATTTATTAGTTGGGCGGCTCTTATATATAATATATAATATATTAGTAGGACCGCCCAACTTGAACTCTTAAATATATCTGCGGCCTGCTTCTCCAGTCACTATTAAATGCTGAATACTGACATCGGCCTAATGGTAACGTGTTAAACCAAGAGTTAAATTATAAATTTCGCTGTTGGCGTTATATTAAATATAATATTTCTCATTAAATTATTCATCGAGTAGTGAATTCGTGTTTTATATATACATACATATCATAATACCGTATGTTTATATATTAATATAATATTATATAAGCCCTATACGCATTATTAACTTGAACTCTCGGTTAGTCACGTGACATATTGGGGGCCGATGTCAGTTTAAATGATTTAGACTCTAAATCCCATTAAATTACCGCTTAAATTATTATGCAATAATTATAATTTAAATATTAACACTAGTAGTTATCTAAAATATATAATTAAATTACCCTTAAAAGTGTAATATATTTTAATATAATATATTAAATGGATGAATACATTTAAAATGATAAACAATTATTGTTACAATATCAAATCATATAACATACATTTTAATTTGCGGTGTCATCCATTTTGTAAAATATATATAAAAAAATGTATATTTAAAATTAAAAATAGATAATATAAATGATATTAGTTTTAAATAGTTTTTATAATTAGAGAAAGCATAGTTTATATATAAAATAATATTATACAAACGATAGAAGTGATGATATATCTTTAACAGATAGGGACATTTTATTCGTTAAAATAGATACTAGTTTTGAAAATGCACGAGAACATAAATATCAATGATTTGAAGCCATAGGAATATAACCGGGAATATAATGGGATGTACTAAAATCCAGAACTTTTCCAGAACTTTTCCAGAACTAATCCAGAACTAACCCAGAACCTACGTAGAATTAAATCATTAATAATCCAGAACTTTTCCAGAACTAACCCAGAACCTACGTAGAATTAAATCATTTATAATCCAGAACTAACCCAGAAACTACATAGAATTAAATCATTAATAATCCAGAACTTTTCCAGAACTAATCCAGAACTAAATCAGAACTAACCCAGAACTTACGCAGAATTAAATTATAACTTATCCAGAACTTTTCCAGAACTAAATAATAAAATTTCCATAATTAATCACAACTAATCAAAAAATAATATTCTCATATGTACGATTTATAATTCATATTGTATATTTTCGTGTAGCTGAAGATGTGTTTGGATGATTTTTATTTAATAAGAAATAAATGTATTATTTCTTTATAACTTTATGTTTACATTGGAATAACACATTTTAATGCTAATTATACAACATTCTGAACTTTTCTAGAACTAATCCAGAACTAAACCAGAACTAACCCAGAACCTACGTAAAATGTAATCATTAATAATCCAGAACTTTTCCAGAACTAATCCAGAACTAACCCAGAAACTACGTAGAATTAAATCATTAATAATCCAGAACTTTTCCAGAACTAATCCAGAACTTTTCCAGAACTAAATCAGAACTAACCCAGAACCTACGCAGAATTAAATCATAACTTATCCAGAACTTTTCCAGAACTAAATAATAAAATGTCCATAATTAATCACAACTAATCAACAAATAATATTCTCATATTTACGATTTATAATTCATATTGTATATTTTTGTGTAGCTGAAGATGTGTTTGGATAATTTTTATGTAATAAGAAATAAATGTATTATTTCTATATAACTTTATGTTTACATTAGAATAACACATTTTAATATACAACATTTTTATTTTTTGTGACAATTTTTATATAAGGTTAGTAAATTTAATATAGTTAATATGACACAATTATCGTGAAACCAACAATTACAATTATCACATGCCGTCATATTTGAATATCCACTTTCTTTTGGATTTCTTATATAAATACCACGACATATATAAAATAATTGACATTTATTGTTCGTACACAGGAAATTTTACGACTAGATACTGATGTTAAAAATTCTGCGTAGGTCTGGGTTAGTTCTGATTTAGTTCTGGATTATTAATGATTTAATTCTACGTAGGTTCTGGGTTAGTTCTGGATTATTAATGATTTAATTCTACGTAGATTCTGGGTTAGTTCTGGAAAAGTTCTGGATTAGTTCTGGAAAAGTTCTGGATTAGTTCTGGAAAAGTTCTAGATGTTAGTACATCCCTAATATAACCGAGGTTCTTCGGCGTAGGATAAGCGCTTGGAATATAAGATACCAAGTTAATTTAGGTAAAATAAGTACAGCACATTTATTTACGGTTCACGGTAACTAGTAATTTCGTTTAAATGAATAAAATATTCATAATAATATAAATAGTTTAGTAGTGCTTACCCAAGGGATGTCACTCCCTATATCATAATGGTAATACGAAAATAATTTAAACAAACATACTAATATAAAAGCCCAATATCAATTGATAGCAAAGCCCTTTAAAGGGCTTTCTAATATGTAAACATTGAAAGTTGATGTTAAAAAAATAATTCAGCTATATATTATTATTTAAAAGTGTAAATACAATTTAATGTATCTACTATAAAGTTAAATATAATTTAATAATATTTTATTATATAGTACTATTATAAAATTAAATTTTCCATTAAATTTATAAATTAAATGATCAAAATAATGATATATAATTAAATAATTAATTATTTTTATGCACAAATTATTTTTCAAATTAAATTTGTTTGACTTTATTTAAGTTATTATATAATATATAAATGCATCTATTTGTTATAAATTAATATAAACATAACTATATAATATTCTTTATTTACAAAATCAAATATAAAGCATAATTATTAAGTTATAGTAGCCTAATAAAGCAACTGACACTAGTGTGGGAGCTCCGGAGGACAGAGTCATACCTATGAGTCATATGAGTCATACCTATGATTCCTCGGCGAGTGAACCTCAGTCACATACATTGATCACATTATTGATCACATTATTTGAGTTAAATTACGAGTAATTCAAACTATGAATATGATTTGTTATTATTATAATGATATATGTTTAAGTTTGAGTCATTTCTCGATTTCTGTTTTACATTTTTGAATACAGAAATACTATATATAATTAAGACAAATACATACATACACAATAACGTTATTAACAGTAGTAATTACTACTGGTTACTACGGTTAACCTACCTATCACATATTTTGGTCCATAGAGCTAGAGAGAATTCTAGAGAGATTTATCTCTATGCATATACGTATATGTGGTACCACAGTAATCAAAATTCACATTATTAACAGATACAATTTTAATAAATAATGTACATAGATTGTCTTTATATATTAATAAATGATATAATTATATCATTGTGATAATAGTTAATAAACATATATAATTAATGATTATAATTTATAAATGAAGGAGGCTGTATATGGTTATTATTATTATATTTATCCTTTAGTAATAATACATTAATATACATTATATGAGAAACTACCTGTAAAACTAATACATACTAAAGTAACGTACTCTTTTCAATATAGGTATATTCAAGGTACAAAATATACCTATTTCTAACTTAGAAATATAGTCACTAATATCTAGACTTAGTAACGAAATAGCATTGTCCAAGTGGGAGCGTAGTGAGTACAGTGATGACTGGAAGAGTAAGTACTATTCTAGAAACAGGGCGCTTTTTTTGAAGATGTCCTAATTTTAGAAGCTAAACTCACTAACAACTATGGATAGATTAATTAGGTCATTTGTTAGGCGTTGGTTTCGACTTCCTACACACATATGTGGCTAGGTGTATTTTATGCACCCTGAGGAGGTATTGGAGGTCTAGCAAACTTGTAATTATAATTATAATAACAGAATATATAGACATAACTACGTAAATAATATACTCATACTATTATTAAATAAACACAATTATATTACTATCCTCGAACCACATATCCAAACTCATAACAGACTAGTGTAAACCTACGTAAACCCGACATAATAATATATAAAAACGATACTGCATATATAATAGACACACAAATATCAATAGACATAATAGATACTGATACTAATTACATACAAAAGACTAACTACTATAACAAGACGGATATCATCGATTATGTCAAGCAAAGAGCTGGTGCGAAGTACATATTTATCAGTGCGTATTGTTGGAACTGGCGTGGTATACCTTCGGCTCTCACCACAAGCGACCTTTTACAATTAGGTCAGAGTAAACGTGATATTGAGCTTCCCAGTATAAGTGTAATTGCGGGTGGTATCGATATTTATCGAAGTTACTGCCGTAACGGATTAATGTAATATCCATATGATTGACCTCTCCCTTGCCTATAGGCATGTATACATTCGTTTGTAACGTTATTATTTTCTTATTTTTGTTTATAACGTCAATAAATGGGATAATTGTAATTGGTTGCCAACCAATTTCCGAAAATAGATAAGTAGGTATACCTATAGGTAGAATTTTATAGATAATCAAGTAACACTATTCGAAAATATTTATTTAAAAAGTTCACTAATCTAAGATTTTGATATCTAAATTTTTGAAATTTCACCTATTCTAAGATTTTGATATCATAAATGTCACTATTCGAAGATATCGACATCTTCTATATTCATCAATTTTTACATCATTAGATAGAATATCAAATAGTAAATAATTAATATAATTATATATATATATATATATATATATATATATATATATATAAATATGGAATATAAAACATTTAATATTAGTTTGTATGTGTATATATATAACATTATATTTATAACAGCTGTTCTAGAAAATTTAGTATATTTAATTTTAGACATTATGATATTTGAATTTAATAGCTCAACTTTCTTTGTTTACATTCTATGTTGATACCTGTCACATTTTACGAATTCTCTATTTCATGAGAGTGGTAGCGATTGGGTTTTTACTTTTTAATAATTTAAATAAGCATATTTATTTTATTATTTATAATAATGCTGATATATCCAATAAACTGATTTTTTTATTAAGTTTTTAAATTTATGGAAAACAATTTCAACTTAAAACTACAACAATATATTATTAAAAACTAACGCATTAATGCTAATTTAGAATTCTAAACATTATATAGGTTTTTTTATACTCCTATATAATTGCTATATTTGTTATCAAATATTAATTAAGTTATAAGAATATATCTAGAGGTCATATAAGTCCCTAATACGGACACTCTATATGTCTAAATACGTACAGTGTCCGTCGGGCATCCTATAACCAATCAGTGCATAGCGTGTGAACTATTTACTGATTTTCATAAAAACATGTGTCTTATAATATTAATACCACCAATGAAGCTAAATCTATAAATTATGTAAACCTTTTTATTATTTAGATACATATGCATAGTTATATAACTTGTATTATTAATTAATAAAATAATACAAATTAATAATTTAATTACTAATTAAATTATAATACATTATTCATAACATTAATTATAAATAATGCAATTATAATGTATCTGATTGGTTCATTAATAATATATAGTTTATATAATTGTATATATATATATATTCCCTATATGGTGTCCTTATTATAACACAGGGTGTCCGATGGACACTGTCCGTATTCGGACATGGGTAATGAATACGGAAACCCCCATTATATGTTGAATAAAAATATTAAATACAATTTTAAAATCACAATAATATCTATAATCATATAATATTAATAAATTTCAATTATTGAATACAAATATTTAGTCATAAAATGTTAAGATCATTCATTATTAAAGTGTCCGTATTAGGTTACTTTCCCCTATATATATTTTATATTTCATAATATCATTTTATATAATTTAATAAATTTAAAATTTAAAATTTTCACTTCGACGTAAATTCGTAAAAATCCGAAACATTTATTTACTTATTTCGCCACAACACGCGCACACACACCTCTCTCCGATAACTCGACATGAACACCTCCGCGAACACCGACGAATTGGACATGACGTACGACCAGATCATAGCGTGGTACAGCGAAAGCTTTAGTGACGCGGTCTTCGTCCTCGACTCCGGAGAAGTACGAGTAAACGTAGAAAATCTTCCCCTGGTCGAGCTTCCTCCGAGTAATGGCGACAACCTCATACTCGAATCGATGTTCGCGTTCATCGTGGCGATCTACAACACTCACATCGTCGGGCTTCACGCCCCCGCCACCTCCTCCTCCGCCGACGTGGACACGCCCACTTCTGGACATTACCAACTTCCGAGAATAACGCCACCCGTGCGAGAGTTCAACCCGCATCATCATCTGTACAACACGTATCTGGAGGCGTACTACGAAGAGTACGGTCTGACTACGGAAGAGCCTCGGTCCGTGACCTCTACGGAAGACAGACGGGCGGATAGATACGCCCCCTACCCCGCCCACTATCGCGAAAATTCCGATGGCGATAGCGAACGCGACAGTAGTGATTCGGAGTCGGCCGATAGTGAGTAGTTCTCTCACCAGGGCCACAATCTTCTAGAGTTATTGCATATCGATATGTGGTTAGTAGAATATTCTAACACGTATATTAAATTAAATGTGCATTTATTATTTCTATATATCCATTGACATTATATACCTACTAAATATACATATACAATTACATACGCATATACATACACACACAAATATATATATATATATATATATATGTGTGTATATGTATCTGATTGGACGATGATGGTACGAGACGTTAATACTACAGCCTAAATAGTAAATAATGCGTAACACTTTAATTATAATTATATAGTTATAATTATATAGTTATATAATTATAAGTATATATACTTAATATATGTACTCTATAGTTTGACGTAGACAGTTACTTACTCTAGTGACGTCATCGTCTTAGAGGACACGTGACTTTCACGTTAACAACTTATTCCATCTAGCGGTTCTACGTATTATCTAACAATCATGCCATCGTCCTATCTATAGTGATCCTACCCGTTCACGTTATTGTTGGTATTCTTATTTTAGTATGCCTTCTCGCTAACACTCCTCGTAGAATAGTTTAGCTCGTAGAGTCATACGGTATGACTCATATGTGATAGATGACTCATAGATGACTCATACCTCGAGAGGTGACTACTTAAGTAGCTTAGCCTTACTCTTTTAACGGTGTACGATCGTATCTCACAACTAGTGATGTCAGGTCGCCCGCTACTGATATGTTTGTCTACCTTCGTCGAACTGTTATATTAAATTCTTCTATGCATTTTCGATTCGAAGTTTTCACCTTTTTCTTTGATTCTTCTAGTATGTCCCATGTGTTGTATCCGTAAAGTGATCTGAATAGATCTAGTGATGTGTAAAGTTTGAATTTTACTTATAAGTCGATGTATTTACTTCTCCAAATAAGCTCTAGTTTTACCACGACCAGTATGTGTACATATATATATATATATATATATATATATATATATATATATATATATATATATATATATATATATAAAGCATTATTTTATTACGAGCGAGAACAACACATATTTACATAGAAATCGTCACGATAAATCTTTTATATTATTATCTAATCGTAGTTGATAATCTTACAAATAAATTATAACTTATATTAAACGACCACATTTTACAATAGTTGTTTAATTCATTAAGGACATATATATTTATAAACACATACATGAATAGACATACATAAAATACACACACGAACACACATATATATATATACACACATAAACACATATAGGTACACCTACAAATATATATTTACATATATATATATATATATATTTATTTTTAATTATTTAATTATTTATAGTATTGGTTTGGTCCTATTCTTAACGTTGAAATCGGATACATGTTCAAGACATTTCCAGACATTTCAAGACATGTTGTAAAATAAATTAATAAACAACAATTATTTTTAATATTTCTTATAGGTGTATTTCCTATAGTGTATTTAACTATATGATGATGATTATGATAATAAGGTTTATTAGCACTTATCATAGGTGTGGCCACCCCCCGTAGGACCTGCGGCGTAGGTGCATATAATAATATAGAACGAGAACAAAAAATAAATAAATAAAATAAATAAATTAGATAAATAAATAAACAAAACGATAAAATAATATAATTTATAACAATAGTAATGTTTTATGATTAATATAAGTGCATATATTACATTTATGACATGTTGGCATTTATGGGTATGAATGGATTGATCTAATATAGGCAGGGAGGGAGTTCCATAATTAGGATGGAACTATATAACTGAAGGCGCATTTATGGTATTTCAGGTATGAGACATGAGGACAAATTAGGGAAATGTCGGCATTTGATCGTAAGGAAGTTATTGGTCGTCTTAGTGTTAGTAGAGAAGTCAAATAAGGAGGAGAAGTATAATATAGTACTTTATGAGCGAGTAATAGAAGATATATGAGGGAAGTTTTTTTGAGGGAACCGGTTGTATAGGAATTGGTGGGAATCGGTAATGGAATGATCAAACCGATTAATGGAGATCGTAGATGCACGAATTGGTTCATATAAATCAGCGATTCATAACTTTTTTTTAAACTACCCTAGTTTTTACATAATTGCCCCCTATAAATAAATTAAAATAAATAATAATTGAAACAGCTATTATACTTTTATTAATGTGATATTGTGGTTGATGATTCTTTATTAGTTTTTCTATGTTTGGTTCTTTCGATGTCAATAGTAATGTTAAATCTCAATTTCCCACGATATAAAGCCTATTCCTGTATTTCGTTAATATTTGTATAACAGAACTGAACCCCGTAAAATTAAATATATAAATATATTATAATATATAATAATTATATAATAATAACCTTTTTCAACTAAATGTGATGTTGGAAAAGCCAGCAATAATAATTTAATTAATTTCCATATATTTTCATTAATATTTAACCCACATTTGGTATATCCTTTATTTTTGAACAATATTTTAAGTTCAGAGTAATTGTGTATATATATATGATATATTCTTGAATTAAAGGATCTATTTCTGATATATTGCAATTAAATGCATCAATGATAAAATCTGGAATATTTAATGAAATAAGTCACCAAAATAATAATCTATTTTTCTAATTAAATTATTCATATGTGAAATATATCGCATTATAATGCATTAAATATATTTAATCCAGAGAAAATTCTTTTTCAAAAGTTTTCAACCTCATAAAATTGCAATATTTACCCTTTTCTATATTGTTTACATATATTTTAATTTTAATTTAATGCAATATTTAATAAAATATCATTGACAAGTATTACATTTATTTCTTTTCCTTGTAGTGACATATTTAATAAATTTAATTTCTCAAATATGTCTGCTAAATAGGTAAGATCTTTAAATATATAAATTTTGAGTATATAATAGTAGCACGCTCTTTCATATGTATTAAGATATATTATATAATTTATGAAAACGGATTACAAATTTTCTTTTGGAGAGCCATCTTACTGTTGTGTGTAATAACAGTTTATTATAGTCTTCATTGTAATTCTCGCATAATGACTTGAATATAGGCTCGTGCAGGCTATTACGTTTTATTTTATTGATAAATTTTATAATAATATCTAGTGAATCAAACAAGTTTGAATCAAGATTTGTTGCTATTAAATGAATGACACACTGCATTATAAATAATGTTGGTATTCCTTTTTTAAGTAATGCAGCAACTCCATTTATTCTGCAAATCATTGCAGTAGCACCATCAATGAATTATTAGAATAAATATAACATAAAATAAATTATTATTATGATTATTAATGACATAAGCAACTTTTCTCATTTATAACACCAGATATTTTTTTCAATTGTTTCATAAAATACACCTAGTAATATATATTTGTATAAAAAGATTCTCGAGCATACGCCTTTCTCTATCTTGTTATAATAATTTCTGCTATATAGAAATTTTATTTTGTATATAATTTATCATAATATTTATATTTTTTATTTTCTAATAACCTAACAACTCTAAATACCCCCCAACATTATCTAATCGCCCCCTAGGGGACGATAACGCCCCCGTTAAGAATTGCTGGTATAGATGCACGAATTATACGATTTAAAGGGGATAATGAAGTATTAGGGAGATGGTAGAGTAGGTAGGATCAGTAGTCGATACGAGAGAGGAAGGGTGCATTTATGAGGACAGTGGTAAGAGGGAGAGTTAGGTCCTTTCTTTTGCGACGAATTTTGAAGAGGTGATAGTTATCTGATTTATATATATTAGCTATATGGGAATTAAGTAATAGGTTAGCATCCAAAGTAACACCACGATTTAGAAAAGATGAGGGTGGGGTGATATCGGGACTGGCAATGCTAACACAAGGAAAATAATGATAGTTATAAGTTATAACTATCACATCTATAGATTGTATAGATAGTTATAACTATAAAATATATATATGGGACATTCAGATATTGAAGAGTTAAGTAGAAGGTTGTTAGAGAGAAGTCATGATCTGATAGTTGATGCACAATGTGCATTGCACATTTACATTCTTGTGAATTATCTGGTAGTACATTGTAGGAGTTAGATAAGAAGGAATAGAGTTGAATATCATAAGTGTATATGTGAAGTGGACATCTGGAATTTGACCACTGATATCATGTATAGGGAGGATGTATATTGAGAAGAGGAGGGGGCCGAGAATAGATCCCTGGGGAACACCATAATGAAGAGGACGAGATTGTATTAAGAAATTGCAATTTTTCACGTATGATGATCGATTTAATATATAGGAAGACAACCATTTTAGTAGAGTTGCATGTACAGTGTACGTCGTACAGTGTACATGGTCTACGTCGTATAACAATCATTTCTAATCTTGAGATTGTTATGATAGTTTATTGTTCTAACTATAACGGAATAGATCTGGATGCAAAGAATGGCTAAGTTACGAGTTTGTGCTACGAAGATTTGATATATTAATAAAACACGTCTAACTAGATATATATTTATTTACAAGAGGAAGTTAATATGAAATATGTCAAGGGTCGCAGGTCATATTCAATGACTATAAATAACAATACAACATCCCCCTTTGTTAGTCAAAGTTAGGTCTGTTGACATGGGGGTACATGCTAGGTTGTCATAGCGACACGATGTAAGTATAATACTAATCAACCTCAGGACTGTGTTTGGTCGTGAGGGATACGTAGTTTGGGTGATGTGCTATTGCGCATGTCATAGGTCAAGGCGACTCGGTGGTCGGCGTTGGCGTGATGGTCGCTCGTATGCGACATCGGGTTGTGCGATGACCGGTGGGTCTTCGCTGGTAGTGTCGTCTCTACGCAAGTCTGTCAGGGTTCGTCGGAATCTTGAGCCGGTGAGATCTGAGTCTACCATGTACGAGTTCGGGGACGGGTGTTCCGCATGGATAGTGCCGGGACTCCATGTGCTGTTGATGGGGTTTCTGATGAACACGCGTTGTCCACTGTTCAGTGTCGGTTTGTTTGTTCGTGCCTTGGTATTATAGCGGTCGGATGCTTTCTTTTGTCGGTCGTTGAGCAGCTTGTCTTGTTTTGTAGATGCTGGTACTTTGGTCTTTGGTAGCGTCGTTTTGATGATCCTTCCGTATAGGAGTTCGGCTGGAGAGGGGTGGTTCCTTTCTAGGGGGGTGGCTCTCCAGAATAGTAGGGCCTTTTCTGGATCGTCGGTCTTTGTCAGGATTCTCTTTATGGTTTGTATCTGTCGTTCAATGAATCCATTGCTTTGTGGATAGTGTGGTGAGCTGGTATTGTGCTGGAATCCCCAGCTCGCAGCGAATTGTGCGAAGGATGTTGCCGAGAATTGTGGTCCATTGTCGGAATGGAAGTGTCTCGGTATTCCGTGTTCTGAAAATATCTCCTTTAGTGTCTGGATGATACTGCTGCTGTGGGTGCTTCTTAGTTTCCTTAGGATTGGGAATTTGGTATAGATGTCGGCGACTAGCAGGTAATTTTCTTTGTTGAGCTCGAACAGATCGGCTGCAATCGCCTCCCATGGTTCTCTTGGTAATCTTCTGTTGACGAATGCTACGGGGGTCTGCCTTCTTTGGTGGGTCTGGCATTCGCTACATTCTCCTGTTAGGTCTTGTATGTCTTTGTTCATTCTTGGCCAATATATACAGGTCTTTGCGAGTAGGTTGGTCTTTACGATTCCTAGGTGTGGAATATGTAGATCTTTTAATATCTCGGGTCGTAGATGTGTAGGGATCAGTATTTGATTTCCTTTGATGATCATGCCGTTCTCTATGGTAAGCTCGTCGCGGAAAGGCCAATATTCTCGTATTGTCTGGGGGATATCTCTCCTTTCATTGGGCCATCCTTTGATGATCATGCTGCTTAGTTCTTGAAGTTCTTTTTCTTTCTTTGTTTCGTTCTTGATTTGCGTTATTCTGGGTTCACTGAAGCGGGTGTAAGATATCTGCTTGTCGAACAGTATCTCGTTATTCTCTGGCAGTGGTTGTCGCGAGAGTGTATCGGGTAGTGGTAGGCATTTTCCGGGTATGTATTCTATGTCGATATCGTACGATTGTAGTCTGAGGAGCATTCTTTGGAGCCTAGTGGGGGCGCTCGCGATATTCTTGAGGATTATCATCGAGAGCGGCTTATGGTCTGACTGGATGGTGCACCGTTTTCCGTATATGTAAGTATGGAAACGGGTACATCCGAATACAACGGCGAGCATCTCGCGTTCTATGTTTGCGTATCTCTGTTCGCATTCGGTGAGTGATTTTGAGGCGTAGGCTATGGGCTTCCCAGATTGGGTCAGTACTGCTCCCAAGCCTCTTCCTGATGCATCTACTTGGATGACGATTTCTTTTGCGGGATCGAAGTATGTGAGTTCGCTGTCTCTGCAGATCAAGGTCTTGATGTCGTCGAATTTCTTTTCGTGGGAAGATGTCCAGGTGAAGTCGGTTTCTTTCTTGAGTAGGTCTCGTAGCGGCGCAGCGTGTGTGGATAAGTTTGGTACGAATGGGCTCATGTATGTGGCTATGCCCAGGAATTCTTGTAGTTGGGTCTTGTTCGTTGGTGATTTCATGTCTCTTATCGCGTCTAGTCTTGCCGGGTCTGGTTTCGCTCCAGTTTCGTTGAATATGAGACCAAAAAAGTGTATAGAGGTATGTTTGATCGTGCACTTTTCTTTGTTGAATATGAGTCCTCCTTCTCGGGCGCGGGTCATTAAGTGGTGGAGGTTTGCGTCGTGTTCTTCTTCGTTCTTTCCGAATACAGCTATGTCGTCGGCTATACCGAGGGTTCCAGGGCAGTTTTCAATTATCATGTCCATCTTGAGTTGAAAGACGTCTTGGCTAAGGTTTAAACCGAAGGGTAGCCTCAGGAATCGGTACCTTCCGTGTGGGCTGTTGAACGTAGTCTTCAGGCTGGATTCGTGGTCTAGGTGTATTGCCCAATAACCTTGGCGGGCGTCTAGTTTGCTAAATATTTTTGCACCCTTGAGTTTGTAGGATACGTCTTCCAAGTTCTTTGTCGGGTAGTGGGGTCTCATTATTGCCTTATTCAGGTCGCGTGGGTCGAGGCATATCCTTAACTTGCCTGATTGCTTCCGTGCGTATACCAGGCTTGAGACCCATTCTGTTGGTTCTGTGACTTTCTTGATCACACCGGTTTCTTCCATCTGGTCTAGTTCATCTTTAATTTCTTGTACCATCGATATCGGGGGTCTTCGCGGGGAGTGTATTACTGGGGGTACCGTGGGGTCGGTCACTATGTGGTAAGTGCCTTCGAAGTTGCCGATCCCTTCGAATCGGTCTGGGTACATGTTCTCGAGGTCGTCTGAAGTCTTGATCTTGTTCGTCTTGACGTTATTTATCGTAATAACCTTCATCTTGGTTATTGATGGTAGGCCCAGTATTATCGGACCTGGTGTCTCAGCTACATAGAAGGTAGCTCGTGTTGTCACTTTCTTTAGCGTGATGTCGATATCGATTGTTCCGTAGTGGACCATCTTGTCTCCGTTGTAGACGGTCAGCGTGGTTCGGCTTGGGTTTAGGTGACCAAGCGTTGGTCGTGCGTTGTTGCAGTGCTCGGGATACATTCGAAGATACGTACGTAGTGGAAGGATGTTTCCTTCCGCGCCTGTGTCTACCTTCGCCTTCATGGTCGCGGGTAGCCCTCTCAGCGTGAAGCGTAGGACAGTGTTCAGTACTCTTGTCGGGTCTGCTGCGATCTCGTCGAGTTTCAGGTCGTTGAATTTCAGCTCGTCGAACGTGCGGTCGTATGAGCGGGCGTGTGTGCGGTCGGGTCCGCGATCGTATGTGCGGTCGTGTCCGCGATCGTGTTTTCGGGCGTGACCTGTGTTATTATGGTACTGGGCAGAAAGTGGTTTAGATTTTTGGCGACACACCGCAGCCCAGTGACCAATTTTGTGACAAAATCGACACTCGGACTGTGCGGCGGGGCACTGGGTACCCGTGTGTTTCAGGCCGCAATATTTACAAGTAACATAATAATTAGTAATCTTATCATTATGTGATTTATCGAGGCGATTATTGGTCTTCCGATATGCGGTCTTAGGTTTATTTTCACTAAGTCTATTACTAACATGATCGATATGGGTGTTGGAGCCGGCTTTGAACTCCTTGAGCTCGCTCTGTAGTGCTTCGTAGGTACGGGCGATTTTCATGGCCTGGTCGAGTGTTAGGGTGTTGTCCTTGCAGAGTATATCTTCCCTGACTTTGTCGTGAGCGCCTCCTCTGATTATTTGCTCTATCAGGCGCGTTTCTATCTCGGTTTCATCACGGAATTTGCATTTCTTCGCTCGGAGCATGCATTTAGTCATGTATTCGTCTACTAGTTCGTCTTTGGCTTGTTTCATCTTTTCTAGTAGTAGTCTGGCCAGTCTGTAGTTAGACCTTGGCTCTAGGACCTCGCTCAGGTGGGCCCAAAATTCGATTAGAGTTTTGGTTTCATTGTTCCACGTGTTATATATTCTCAGCCCTTCTTCACCGATCCATATGAGGACGTATCCTCTCTTCGCTTTTCAATTTTGATAACGGGCCCTTGAATATTAATGTAACATATTGTTTAAATGCCATTAATTCGTGGGGTAGGTCTCCTGACCATACCATGCTCGGGGTCCTTATTCCGTCCATAATTATTATTTTTTTTAAATTTGTTAAAAAATTTTTTTTCCGTACACGTGCTTTTTTTTTAAAAAGGCTTTAAATGTCTGATTCTGGCGTTCGTTTTTTTACCGCTGTCACCATGTTATGATAGTTTATTGTTCTAACTATAACGGAATAGATCTGGATGCAAAGAATGGCTAAGTTACGAGTTTGTGCTACGAAGATTTGATATATTAATAAAACACGTCTAACTAGATATATATTTATTTACAAGAGGAAGTTAATATGAAATATGTCAAGGGTCGCAGGTCATATTCAATGACTATAAATAACAATACAACAGAGATAATAATGGAATAGCTTGAGGAATTGAAAGCACACGATAGGTCTAATAATACAAGTTGGCAGGAGATAGATGGATATATCAATCTGTATATACTGTAGAATATATATATATATATATATATATATATATATATAGTATTTGTTGTAGCGCAGTTTCAGTGGAGTGTATTCGTCTAAATGCACTCTGAAATATATCATATAATTTGTTGTCAACTATAAATCTATTCAATTGTATAGCAACAATTCGTTCCAGAATTTTTCTGAGAAACGGAATTTGTGAAATGGAGCGATAGTTAGTAATTATATTAGGATCAAGTAAAGGTTTTTTGAGTATTGGGGTAAACTATATATATATATATATATATATATATATATATATATATATATATACTAATCTCTCTTGTAACTCAATAATTATAAATTATATTAATAAATTATAATTTATATATATATATATAGGTATATAAACCTACCTACATAAACTATTCGTAATATAATGGTAATTATGAATGAGTAATTATATATAAAAATTCATTCATTATAATATCTGTAGATGAAATATCAAAGAAAGACACCAGAATAAAAGGGTCAGCAATAAAAGTACAACAGTTATAAAATGTATTTATAATTCTAGAAGTAATTCCTATGAGCTTAAGGGTAGGCGCTGGAGTTCATCTACACCATGCTATTTATAGCTCCACCGAAAACGCTACTGATAAAAAATTAATAAAGATAATTACATAATTTTTTTTATTCAATAGATACTATCCTAATACATATATATTATGTTTTTTATAAATACAATTTATTTAAAAGTATGAAATAAAACAGTTTATAAACGATGAATATTTTTTATTATAAATATATTACATAATCATACATAATCATTATTTATTTAATTAATATAAAATATAATAATAATTAAAACATAATTTATATAGATGTATATGTTATACATTTACAGTAAAAATTTCAGATAAAAATGATATAAATTAAAAAAGTAGTAGGCATTTACATGTGGTTACTAAGTAAAAAAGTAAAAACTGGAGAAAATGACATTCAAAGTTTTTACATAAATAATCATAGATAATATGTACAAATATGTAACTATATAAAATATACAATATAAAAACAAATAGGATTATATAACACATGATTTGTTTATTTATTTAATGATATTTAATCTATGATCTATGCTAAAATATATCTAGAAATTTTTAAATTAAACGATTATTCTAATAAATCGTAATATAAGATTACATATTACAAGTATTTACATAAATACAAAATATATTTATAAATTGATTACTCCTAAAACACTTTATATTGATAGAAATACTCAAAAATATTATAAAATATTTTAGGATATTATAAATAAAATACAGAACTTGGAAAATACATAATACAAAAATATTGTAAAAATTAAATTATTTAACACATTTTAACTCCAGCGCCTACCCCTAATTATGTTATAAATAATGCAATTGAATGGATGCGTCAATACGTTAATACGTCAATTGGTGACATTAATGCGTGAAAATTGTCATATATTATAATATAAAAGTATACTTATGTATACTTATATAAACATTCAATTATTAATATAATACAAATAAAAATAAAACTACAGGTTCTAGATGACTAACCGGCGATAAAGATGAAAATTTTAAAAATAACGATTTATATATATATATATATATATATATATAGTATGCTAATGCTCGTAGTATTATAAATATACTGGATTATTTATAATTGTTACTTTCATCTAATAAATATGACATTATATGCTTAGTTGTAACATTTTTAATAGTAGATGATAGAGATTCTCTATATTTAATCTGTGGAAAAAATAGTTAGATCTTCTAACCTACGATAAATTAATTCATGTAGGAGGTGTTGCGATATTTTGTATATCTAGTTCAAAACATAGATTTTAATATATATATTTAAAAATTAATTCTAAAATTCCATTCAATATTATATGTGTTTATTGATCTCCAAATTTTATTTAAATATCTCATCAGCAGATATGTAAATTAGGATATTTGATAACGTAACAAACTTCTAATGCGTCTATAATTAGGATCGCCTATCGGATATTTTAATTTACTAAATTGTAATTGGACAGCATATACATTTCCTAGTTACCCATAAAGTTATGCATTACTTTACAATTCGATTACTACAAATTCATTTTCGCGATTGATAAATAATCAAACTTGTAATAATAATAAGTTTTTTACTTTTTACTAATGAAAAACAATTACCTATTTAATATTAATATTGGAGACTATTTCTGCTTAGGGGAATTGTGTCTAATACGGGCCACTTTTTAAGTTATCAAATAACTTTTTTATTTATGATGAGAAATTAATATAATTTTATCACGATTTAGATATTATAAACGTCAATAATATTACAATTTCAATTTTTGTAATAATGTTATGTATCGTTGAAAATGTACCCGGCCAGTATTGAAAACAATGTTTGTAATACGGGACAGGTGGTTTTAATATGGGTCGGGTAACACATCCTCTAGATGGCGAAACCAGTTATCATTTTTCAACCAATCAAATGAATTGTTATATTGATAATACAATTTTCATGCTATAGCGTATTAGTAGGTTGCCTTAGATATATTGCCTTAATATGAATATTTATCACGCATACCCCTACTTTAATTTATTTCAGTGATTTAAACTAATTTACACCATGGTGAATTAAGGCAACCTACTTATGTAACCTACGTATCTAGTAGATACTATCTACGTTATTTCTATATATATATATATATAGGAATAAAATAAATATATTACATAATTTAATTTAAATAAGTGGTAGTATTATTATTATTATTATTAGTAGTAGTAGTAGTAGTAGTAGTAGTAGTAGTATTATTAATTTCAGTTTATTTCACTAACTGTAAATACGTTTTAAAATGGTACTCATTATCTAATACTATACCGGCTCTGATCACCAGTGCACTATATGATCTCCCTTTGGTTTCAGCTGATAAGGTAATCAGTACAGCTATCCTACCCTTGGCTTATGCTTAGTACGATTATATAAATTATATAAATGAACCATATATGGTTCATATAAGTATACTTGTTAAACATGATAACATTATTAATGAACTATGTAATCTAAATCACACAATAACATAAACTACGTATAATATATATATATATACTTGGTACAAACACTTTCAGGATTTATTAGGCAAACCACCAAATATTGAAGACGAAAATGAAACAATAATTCAAGTTATACAAAATCTAGAGATAAAGCGTGGAGCTTTTGAAATGTATGAATACAAGTTGGCAAAATAGGTAATCAAAGAAGGTAAAAGCTGCGGTGTTGATGAAATACGGCCAGAAGTATTAAAACGATGTAATATAGATGAAATTATACTCTACTTCTGTAACAAAGCACTACTAGATAAAATGAAGCCAAAACAATGGTCAATTTTGAATATAATTCCAATACCCAAGAAAGGAGATCTCAGTCTAGGTAGTAATTAATGTGGTATAAGTCTTACTTTATTAGTAGCGAAAACTTATAATCGTATGATACTGAACAGAATTAGGCCTCATCTAGATTGTCATTTAAGGAAAAATCAAAACGGTTTCAGAAGTGGTAGAATAACAACCAGTCAAATATTAGCACTCAGAAGACTGATTGAGGGAGTCAAAGATAAGAATCTAGAAGCAATCCTGATATTCATTCACTACTGCTAAGGTCACTACACCTGATGGAGAAACAGAAACTTTCAACATTCTAGCTAGTGTTTTACAAGGAGATACGCTAGCTCCATACCTTTTTGTCATAGTTATCGATTATGTTATGAGAACAGATTTACTTGGAAGGGAAGATAAGCTAGGTTTCCAACTAAGGAAAAGAAAAAGCAGAAGAGTACCACCTATCACTAGTACATATATGGACTTCGCAGATGATATTGCATTAGTAAGTGAAGGTATCAAAGAAGCCCAAGAGATGCTCACTCGAGTCGAAAAATCAGAAAAACGAGTAGGACTAAGCATGAATACAGGGAAAACAAAATACTTGAGCTACAATACCATTCAACAGTTTGAAATCAAAGCTATAGATGGGTCAAATCTGAAAAGGGCTAAAGACTTCAAGTACCTAGGGGCATGGATAGACAGCAGTGCAAAAGTTAAAAATCAGAAAAGCGCTTGCTGGAGAACATGTCATCAAATGAGGAATATCTGGAAGTCAACTCTTAGTAGGAAAATGAAACTCAGGCTCATGCACACCACAGTTGAATCGGTTCTGCTATATGGATATGAGACTTGGACTCTCACAAAAACACTACTCAAACAACTTGATGGCACATACACTCGAATTCTACGAATGATATTAAACGTACATTGGTCTCAGAAAGTTACTAATGAAGTACTGTATGGGGCTAGAGAAAAAATATCTACAAAGATAGACGTCGATTCTTAAAGTTTGCTGGACATTGCCTACGTAGAGATGATGAAGTTGTTTCGGACCTAGTTCTTTGGGAACCTACTCATGGAACTAGAAGACGGGGAAGGCCACCAGAAAGCTACATCAGGAATCTCGAGCGCGAAACTGGAATACCGGCGAGCGAGATGAGAGTAGCTATGATGAACCGTGCTGTTTGGAGAATTTTTACTGTCCGGGAAACAACAATCCTGAAATAAGCAAGCAAAAGCATATATAAATATATATATATATATTATTATAAAAATGTATACATTTTATATAATTATATAATTTAATAAATTTTAAATTTTAAATTTTCACTTTAAAGTAAATTCGTAAAAATCTGAAACATTTATTTACTTATTTCGCCACAACACGCACACCTCTCCGATAACTCGACATGAACACCTCAACCGGACCACCTCAAGATGGCCGCAACACCAATGCGATGGACACTCAGTACGACCAGATCATAGAGTGGTACATCTACCACCTACCGAACGCGGTAGTCGTACTAGACTCCGGAGAGGTACGAGTGAACGTTCAACATCTGCCCATAATAAGCCTACCTCCAGTTCAGTGCGAATACCACCACCTCGAACCTCTATTCGACTTCATCACGCAGTACTACAACGATCACATGGTCGGGCTTCACGCCGCTACCGGAGACACGCCCCTTTCGGGAGATTACGAACTTCCTAGATTAACGCCACCCCTCCGAGAGTACAGCCCGCAACATCACACCTACTGCATGTATCTAGAGGACTACTTCAGACAGTTATCGGAATACGGTATGTGGTTGGAGGAGCAACAGTCATTGGTCACTAGTCCTCGGGTCGCTAGGCCAACCAGTCAAGCGGTTAGACACGACTCTCGCCCCGCCCTCTCTTCCGTGGTCACAGCTGGTGGTGATAATAATCAAAACCGCAGTAATTCACCGTGTACCTCAAAGTCAGCCGATGGTGAGTAGTTCTCTCACCAGGGCCACAATCTTCTAGAGTTATTGCATATCGCTATATGGTTAGTAGAATATTATATTCTAATACGTATATTAAATTAAATGTATATTTATTATTTATATATATGTATCCCAGCGAACAGAAATAGCCTCATAATAGCAGCATAACTAATAGCCTCAAATGTTTACATTGTATTATTATGTTGCCATTATATTGCCATTGAAATCTATTATGCTGCAATTATGCTGATATTAATTTATAATGATATTATGTTTTTATTATAATAGCAGCATAATATCAGCATAATAGACTTTTAATGGCAATATAATAGCAACATAATAGCATAATGTAAACATTTGAGGCTATTAGTTATGCTATTTACCTATAATATATTGAAATGTTACACATACATACATATAATATATAGCGATATATATATATATATATATATATATATATATATATATATATATTATATTTATATAACATTTGTTTATTGTTAATTATTTTATTATTTTATATAACTATAGGTTTGGTCCTATCCTATTCTGAGATGGGAAATCGGAAACTTCAAGATCAAGATATGTCGACATATTTAAAAAATAAATATATACAAAAATAAGTTTTTTTTAATATTACATATATATATATAATATAATTACTAAATATTATTATGTTAATAAATATTTGTTTATTTATTTACTTTAATTTAAATCAGACATGCATAACATAGGTGCATAGAATATACATATAATTAAAACGAACAATAACTATTAAACGAACACGAAATCTAACGTATTATCAGGGACCCCGGTATTATCTAAATAAAGATGTATACCATATAAGGTAAATAATTGCGATTAACACGTGATATTATACTAATAAAGTTTACCAATTAACGAATTACGAGAAATTCGTATCCGTTGATAAAATGAAATATAAGAGTTAGGACCTAAATGTCGACCCTTATAGTTCATCACTAGGATACGATAAGCTTTTATTTAGATTTACAATAAATAATTATCTACTATATATAGAAGTTTCTTAAGTGTACGTGAATTAACATATCTTACTAACTTGTTAACGAAATAGACATATTAGGTAAATGTAATAGAAGGCATGCGATGTGCTATTAAAGTATAGTGTATCGTGTTTCATTTAGAAATGATTCATTTATATTATTAATAATAATATATTAGTTTCTAGGTTAAATATTCCATCACAAAATATCAGTCAACATAGTTAATAAGGAGCAGTGATGGACACCGATCCTTTTTTCCTGGATCGCCGATCCCGATTCCGATCCTCTATTTATTCTCTTATGCGATCCTTTTCCAGATCCCGATCCTCACTCCGTTCCCCGATCCTTTCCCGATACTGATCCTATGTTTCTTACCCGATCCGGATCCCGATCACGATCACGATATTATTTATATATTTAATTAATATGATTTTATTTCATAATTCGAAACAATATATATATATGTAGTTAATATAGGATACATAGGTAAATTTAAACAAACCTACCTATGTTATAAACCTACCTAATATACCTACCTAATATAAATTATTAATAATTTTAAATAATATTTATTATTTATATATTGAATTGAATTGAATTGAATTTTATTCATGATAATTCATAAATATAAATATTAAAGTATACAGTAAACATTTAAATTAACAATAGGAAATAAGTAATTTAATAAAATTAATATATATAAAATAAATATCAAACGTTCGCAATACATAATATTAAAATAAAATTAGATAATATTTACATGATATATCTTATATAAATATATTGAATTTACGAATTACATGGAACGGTTACATGCTAAGATAATAATAAAAATGACAATACATTAAGTGATAGATCGCATAATAGATAAGTATCTATTAAAATTAATTTTATTTATACTGGATTTGAAACAGTTCAAAGATGGAGAATGAACTGTTTCATAATCAAGATTGTTCCATATATTTATGATACGATTATTTAGGTAATTCATGTGAACATTTGTTCGTGACTTACTAGCCAGGATTTTTAAGTCATGGCCACGTGTTCTAGAATTTGTCTTGGTAACATATAATATATCAGAGTAATCAACCTTGCATATATTATTTACTAGCTTGAATATCATAACCAGGTCTTTGTGCATACGCCGTAGTTCGAGAGATTTGATTCCAAGGTATTTTAGACGTTCATTATAAGTAGTATATTGTAGTCTGCAAGTACCAAATAGCCTCCTTGTGAACAATCTCTGAACACGTTCGAGCTTGTCGTTTAGTCCATTGTAACGTATTGCTTTAAGACCAGGATTCCAAACAGTTGTGGCAAACTCTAATTTAGACCGAGCATATGTAATATAAGCTTTTAAAAGCATTGAAACATCGCTGGTTATAAAGCATCTAAATAAATTATTAATAGTCATTAGAGCACCTCTACAACACTCTATTATATACTTATCAAAATACAAATAATTATCAAATATTATACCTAGATCTTTATTTGATATACAGTTATTAATAAGTTTACTTTCTATATAATATGTTGGTATTACACTACTATTTAATGACATTAGATTAGTTTTATTTGGTGCTATATCAAGTTGCCAGTTTTTGCTCCATGATAGAAATTGATTAATTGCTAATTGCATCAGTTGTCTATCCGATATATTATTTGATTGTAGATGTATTTTGGTATCATCTGCAAATAAATCTATTTTAATTTTTTCAGTGAATAGATTAGTAATATCATTGATGAAGATTATGAACAGTAATGGTCCAATAACTGAGCCTTGGGGCACACCTGATAGTACATTTTTGAATTTGGAATATGAGTGATTTACTTTTACATATTGTTTCCTATTGGTTAGGAAACATTCAATCCATTTTAATATATTACCTGCTATACCTATATCTTTTAATTTTATTAAAAGTTTTATATGCGAGACTTTATCAAACGCTTTTTTGAAATCAAAATATACAATATCAATATATTTATCAACATATTTGTATTATATTTCAATAATAATTCAAATGCATATATTGAATGTATATCATATCATGTATATTATATAGTCACTATATAGTGAATTAAATATAATTTATTTATATAAATGCATTGAATTGGATACAAATATCTACTCATTGTACGACGTACAATGTACGTTGAGTCAAAGTGGGTGGTTTACTTATATGATATCAATTTATTAAATTCTATTATGGTAAAAATGACAATTATTATTTAAATACTACGTAGATTTAACCTAGGGGAAAGTAACCTAATACAGACACTTTAACAATTGTCTTAACATTTTATGATTCATTATTTTTATTCAAAAATTACAATATATTAATATTATATGATTATAGATAGGCTATTATTGTGATTTTAATATTTTATTTAATCTTTTAATTCCATAGATAACGGGGGTGTCCGTATTCGTTACCCGTGTCCGAATACGGACACCTTATATACCACTAGATCAACTATATATTATTGATGAACAAATCATATAAATTACAATTACATTATTTATAATTAATTTTATGAATAATTTATTCGAATTTAATTAGTTAATAATTTATTTATTTTTATTATTTTTTTAATTAATAATACAATTTAAGTATCTAAATAATAAATTTGTTAGATTTAGATTTATTGATAGTATTATTATTATAACGCACGCGATTTTATGAAAATCAGAATGTTACACATGCTGCGCGATGATTGGTTATAGGGTGTCCATATTAAAACATCTAGAGTGTCCGTATTAGGAACTTATATGACCTCTAGATATATACTTATAACCCAATGAATATTTGATAACAAATATAGAAATTTAATGTATCATTTTTAGAATGCTTTATTTATTAATAATATAGTGTTATATTTTATATCGATACATTTGTATATTCTTGAGAAGGTATATATCAGCAATATTTTTAATGATTAAAAAATAAAAAATACTTTTTTAGATATATATATATATATGATTATGAATATTTTATTCAATAAACATTTTTTTGTAGGATTTATGGTTTCTGAGATACCGAGGGTGTCCGTATTCGGACACTGTCCATATTCGGTTACTTTCCCATATATAGGTTATATATAGTTATACCTACTCTGTTTATCGTTAATGAAATAGGAGGGATACATTTAAGAAGAATAACACTTATAAATATTATATCTGCGATTGTTGTTTAGTTCTAACAGTAACATTATGCCACCGAATACATAAACCGATCATTCAGCCATCATTTCATTTATGATAAAGTTAGCATATATAAATAACATATACATATATACCTTCATATTTAATAAATATATATTATATTTTATTATTTTTTTTTTTTAGAAACAGTATACCTAATGAAGAATAACAACAACATTTATCTGCATTGCTAGTAACACACCCTCATAGTATGACAGTGGAAAGGGTCGTTTCTAATTATAATATAGTACGTTCAAAACAACAGGAATAGGACGATAAATATATATCAAATATAGTGGGCGTATTTTTATAGGATAGGAATATAAAAGAATTATCATAAAACTGTAATTAACCTATTAAATAACTATAGTACGGAATTTCTCGTAGTACTCTATTCTATCCTATTCGTACTATTTTTATCAGACCCCCTTAATACTAAATAGTTTTCCCTATATGGTATACTATTATGAATATTATCAAAGATTGTCCGAAGGATAATTTGTAGTATCTTTGATATTATACAGACAGTTTTAGATATATTATATTAAATTATTAATGGTTTTACATGAATATGATATTGTATTTAATAGTAACCTATATTGACTATAGTGACTATGACTATATATCAAAATATCTATAATAATTTAATATTAGACATTAATTTATTATCTATGACATTTAATATTATTTTAATATTAATAACATTCCTATTAATTTTGACAGTAACATTACATGTGTAGGTTCATTTATTGATAACAAATTTATTTGGAAAATTGATATATTGAGTGAATTATTAAGTTCAATCACTATATAGAATACAATAAGCATAGACTAAAATAAATAAATGTAATGTATTGTTAAATTTTTAATTGATACCTTGATTAATGCGCTTATTTAGGGGAGATTGGGAAATGTTATACATTTTTATAAGTATACATTTATCAAAAATAATCAAAAATACAAAAATTACAAATTATTTAGTCAATACCCATTTACTGTAAATGATAATAAATGATTTTTAATAAACTTATTATATAGTATTCCATCGCTCTAGAATATAATATACTATGAATATTTGTATTAATAATAGGGTAATTAGGTATAATTATGGTAATCAGGCAATCATCATGTATTATATTATTAGGTATAAATATGGACTAAAATATACATTCGCGTTCTCTTATTACATTTATTAAAATGAAACTTACTTTTCCTTATTTATTATTAATAATCTTAAATATAAATTATCTATATTATTTAATAAATTTAAAATGTTCACTTTATACGTAAATTTGTAAAATCTGAAACATTTATTTACTTATTTCGCATCAACACGCACACACCTATCCGATAACTCGATATGAACACCTCAACCGGAACACCTCAAGATGGCCGCAACACCAATGCGATGGACACTCAGTACGACCAGATCATAGAATGGTACAGTAACTACCTACCGAACGCGGTAGTCGTACTAGACTCCGGAGAGGTACGAGTGAACGTTCAACATCTGCCCATAATAAGCCTACCTCCAGTTCAGTGCGAATACCACCACCTCGAACCTATATTCGACTTCATCACGCAGTACTACAACGATCACATCGTCGGGCTTCACGCCGCTACCGGAGACACGCCCCTTTCGGGAGATTACGAACTTCCCAGATTAACGCCACCCCTCCCAGAGTACAGCCCGCAACATCACACCTACTGCATGTATCTAGAGGACTACTTCAGACAGTTATCGGAATACGGTCTGTGGTTGGAGGAGCAACAGTCATTGGCCACTAGTCCTCGGGTCGCTAGGCCAACCAGTCCAGCAGTTAAACACGCCTCTCGCCCCGCCCCCTCTTCCGCGGTCACAGCTGGTGGTGATAATAATCAAAACCGCAGTAATTCACCGTTTACCTCAAAGTCAGCCGATAGTGAGTAGCTCTCTCACCAGGGCCATAATCTTCTAGAGTTATTGCATATCGCTATATGGTTAGTAGAATATTATATTCTAATACGTATATTAAATTAAATGTATATTTATTATTTATATATATATGTATCCCAGCGAACAGAAATAGCCTCATAATAGCAGCATAACTAATAGCCTCAAATGTTTACATTGTGTTATTATGTCGCTATTATATTTCCATTAAAATCTATTATGCTGAAATTATGCTGATATTAATTTATAATGATATTATGTTTTTATTATAATAGCAGCATAATATCAGCATAATAGACTTTTAATGGCAATATAATAGCAAAATAATAGCACAATGTAAACATTTGAGGCTATTAGTTATGCTATTATGTTGCTATTTACCTATGATATATTGAAATGTTACACATACATATATATAATATATAGCGATACTTTATGTTGAGTAATCTTCTGTGTACATTGAATTCAAAAGTGTTCATCTTCATCTTTTATTCTTCTAGTAGTTCCCATGTTGTGTATCCGTAAAGTAGTCTAAAGAGATCTAATCAGTTGTACAGTTTGAATTGTAGTTTTAAGTCAATGTATACATACTTCTCCAAATAAACTCTAGTTTTACAACGACCAATATGTTTACATAAATATATTTAATGCATTATTTTATTACGAGCGAGAACAACAAATATTTAGGTAGAAATCGTCACTATTGTATGAACATTGCCACACTATTTATTAATAATTATTAACGTTGTATAATTAACAACATCGTGGATTTTCAATGTTTACACATATTTACTATGTAATTTATAAGCAACATATATAATATAGAGTGAAATACAGAAGTGTACTGGATAACATTATATATTTTTATTTTTTATTTTTATTTTAAAATATTTTATTGACTACAAAATCACGTGGTGGTTATGGGCGTCATGAGAAGGAAACAAAAATAAAATAAATAAAGTACAATACAAATAAAGGAAAAGGGAGGGTAGGTTACAATGTTAATAGGTGCGTGGAGAGTTTACATTTAAATAGTGACAAGGATTTCAAACACCTAATGTCATATGGTAGAGAATTCCAGTATTTTGGAGCTACCACAGAGAAAGCAGATTCGGAGTGAGCAGAGATAGTCGAGCGTTGCACAATTTTCATCGTGTGAAATTTCCTGCTAGCTCGACTAAGGGTATGCGTACTGATTAGGTCTGCTAGGTACTCGAGAGATCTAAGATGTATCACCTTATGGGTGATGCATAGTAGTATGTACCTGCAGAGATACCTAAACTTAAGCCAGCCGAGTGATCGCATTAGAGTCGATATAGATACTATTGAAGAGAACTTCAGTTTATATAGGGTGCATATAGCACGTCGTTGTATCTTCTCAAGTTTAAGCATAAGCTTTAGGGGTAGATTGCATAGAAGTGAGCAGCAGTATATGAGTCTACTGAAGACTAGCGAGTGTATTAGACTTTTAGTCATTGAAAAAACATATTTATATATATATAAATATATATAAATATATATATATATATATATATATATATATATATATATATATATATATATTATATTTATATAACATTTTTTTATTGTTAATTATTTTATTATTTTATATAACTATAGGTTTGGTCCTATTCTGAGATGTGAAATCGGAAACTTCAAGATCAAGATATTTCGACATATTTGAAAAATAAATATATGCAAAAATAAGTTTTTTTTAATATTACATATATATAATATAATTACTAAATATTATTATGTTAATAAATATTTGTTTATTTATTTATTTTAATTTAAATCAGACATGCATAAAATAAGTCCATAGAATATAGATATAATTAAAATGAACAATAACTATTAAACTAACACGAAATCTAACGTATTATCAGGGACCCCGGTATTATCTAAATAAAGATGTATACCATATAAGGTAAATAATTGCGATTAACACGTGATATTATACTAATAAAGTTTACCAATTAACGAATTACGAGAAATTCGTATCCGTTGATAAAATGAAATATAAGAGTTAGGACCTAAATGTCGACACTTATAGTTCATCACTAGGATACGATAAGCTTTTATTTAGATTTATAATACATAATTATCTACTATATATAGAAGTTTCTTAAGTGTACGTGAATTAATATATACCACTAACCTGTTAACGAAAGAGACATATTAGGTAAATGTAATAGAAGGCATGCGATGTGCTATTAAAGTATAGTGTATCATGTTCCATTTAGAAATGATTCATTTATATTATTAATAATAATGATATTAGTTTCTAGGTTAAATATTCCATCACAAAATATCAGTCAACAAAGTTAATATGGAGCAGTGATGGGCACCGATCCTTTTTTCCTGGATAGCCGATCCCGATTCCGATCATCTATTTATTCTCTTATGAGATCCTTTTCCCGATCCCGATCCTCACTCCATTAGCCGATCCTTTCCCGATCCTGATCATAAGTTTCTTATCCGATCCGGATCCCGATCACGATCACGATATTATTTATATATTTAATTAATACGATTTTATTTCATAATTCGAAACAATATATATGTAGTTAATATAGGATAAATTTAAAAAAAGCTACCTTTGTACCTAATATCAATTATTAATAATTGTAAATAATATTTATTATTAATATATTGTATTATATTTCAATAATAATTCAATTGAATTAAATGCATATATTGAATGTATATCATATAATTTATATGATATAGTCACTATATAGTGAATTAAATATAATTTATTTATATAAATGCATTGAATTGGATACAAGTATCTACTCATTGTACGACGTACAATGTACGTTGAGTCGGTGGTTTACTTATATGATATCAATTGATTAAATTCTAATATGGTAAAAATAACAATTATTATTTAAATATTACGTAGATTTAACCTAGGGGAAAGTAACCTAATACAGACACTTTAACAATAAATAGTCTTAACATTTTATGATTCATTATATTTATTCAAAAATTACAATATATTAATATTATATGATTATAGATATTATTGTGATTTTAATATTTTATTTAATCTTTTAATTCCATAGATAACGGGGGTGCCCGTATTAGGTACCTGTGTCCGAATACGGACACCCTATATACCACTAGATAAACTATATATTATTGATGAACCAATCATATAAATTATAATTACATTATTTATAATTAATTTTATGAATAATTTATTCTAATTTAATTAGATAATAATTTATTTATTTTTATTATTTTTTTAATAAATAATACAATTTAAGTATCTAAATAATACAAATTTTAGATTTAGCTTTATTGGTGGTATTAATATTATAACGCACGCGATTTTTTATGAAAATCCGAATAATTCATACGCTGCGCGCTATTGGTTATAGGGTGTACGACGGACACTGTCCGTATTAAGACATCTGGAGTGTCCGTATTAGGGACTTATATGACCTCTAGATATATGCTTATAACTTAATGAATATTTAATAACAAATATAGAAATTATATATATAATTTTAGAATGATTTATTTTTTCATAATAAAGTGTTATATTTTATATCGATACATTTGTATATTTTTGAGAAGGTTTTAAGTTGACATTTTTTTTATCAAATTTAAAAGCGTAATACAAAAATCAGTTTATTGGATATATCAGCAATATTTTGAATAATTAAAAAATAAAAAATACTTTTTTAGACTATATATATTCAATAAACATTTTTTTGTAGGATTTATGGTTTCTGAGATACCGAGGGTGTCCGTATTCGGTTACTTTCCTATATATATAGGTTATACCTACTCTGTTTATCGTTAATGAAATAGGAGGGATACATTTAAGAAGAATAACACTTCTAAATATTATATCGGCGACTGTTGATTTAATATATAAACTGGAATCTATTTGCTTCATAATATTGTTAAAAGAAATGGTTATGTTTTTAAATAACGCGGAATTAAAAAGCATTGGTTGGATAAGTAAAGTTCAACTAAAACACCGGATTGATAATTTAAGGGAAGAAAGGATAATTAGATATATGTCAATAATGCAACATTTAAAATTCGAATCTTACTGATATGTATATATAGACATTTGTGTGTTTCTTTTACGAATATTGAATAACTTTGTAAACATATTTCGCTGACTGATATTATCAATAGTTAAAATTTATAAAATCATCAAAGCAATAAAGTAGAAGTGGAATTACCATTTATCCGTATTAGGCTACTTTCCCCAAGGTTAAATCTACCTATAGGTATACTAACTATAACCTATACTATAGTATTTAAATAATAATTTTTATTTTTACCATAATAGAATTTAATCAATTGATTTCATATAAGTAAACCACCGACTCAACGTACAATGTAGGGTCGTACAATGAGTAGATAGGTGTATCCAATTCAATGCATTTATATAAATAAATTATATTTAATTCACTATATAGTGACTTATCATATAATCTATATGATATACATTCAATATATGCATTTAATATACATTTTTGAATTATTATTGAAATATAATACAATATATTAATAATAGGTACCTAAATATTATTTACAATTATTAATAATTTATATTACATAGGTAGGTTTTTTTTAAATTTATATATCCTATATACTATATCCTATATATTGTTTCGAATTATGAAATTAAATCATATTAATTAAATATATAAATAATATCGTGATCGTGATCGGGATCCGGATCGGGTAAGACACTTAGGATCGGGATCGGGATCGGGAAAGGATCGGGTAACGAAGTGATGATCGTTATCGGGAAAAGGATCGCATAAAAAGAGAATAAATAGAGGATCGGGATCGGAATCGGGATCGGCGATCCAGGAAAAAAGGATCGGTGCCCATCACTGCTCCTTATTAACTTTGTTGACTGATATTTTGTGATGGAATATTTAACCTAGAAACTAATATCATTATTATTAATAATATAAATGAATCGTTTCTAAATGAAACATGATACACTATACTTTAATATCACATCGCCTGCCTTCTATTACATTTACCTAATATGTCTCTTTCGTTAACAGGTTAGTAGTATATGTTAATGCACGTACACTTAAGAAACTTCTATATATAGTAGATAATTATGTATTATAAATCTAAATAAAAGCTTATCGTACCCTAGTGATGAACTATAAGGGTCGACATTTAGGTCCTAACTCTTATATTTCATTTTATCAACGGATACGAATTTCTCGTGATTCGTTAATTGGTAAACTTTATTAGTATAATATCACGTGTTAATCGCAATTATTTACCTTATACGGTATACATCTTTAGTTAGATAATACCGGGGTCCCTGATAATACGTTAGATTTCGTGTTCGTTTAATAGTTATTGTTCATTTTAATTATATGTATATTCTATGGACCTATGTTATGCATGTCTGATTTAAATTAAAATAAATAAATATACAAATATTTATTAACATAATATTTAGTAAATATATTTGATATATTAAAAACAAATTATTTTTGTATATATTTATTTTTTAAATATGTCGACATATCTTGATCTTGAAGTTTCCGATTTCCCATCTCAGAATAGGACCAAACCTATAGTTGTATAAAATAATAAAATAATTAACAATAAACAAATGTCATATAAATATAATATATATATATATATATATATATATATATATATTCATATATGTGTTGATGTGTTAATGTGGATGTGTTAACAATTTTCATTTATTATAAGTAATAATTTATTTGTAAGATCATCAACTATAGTTCTTATAGATCTTATAAGATTAGATAATAATATAAAATATTTATTAAATAATAGTATACACTTAAAGTCATTTATTATAATAGATATTACTCTAAGCTTCACCCAGTAGGCATTGGTTAAATAGGTTGAATTATGTGTCAATTTGTATAATGATATGTATGAAATGGGGTCATATATCTAATGTTATCCAGTACACTTCTGTATTTCACTCTCTATTTATATAATTATATCTGTTGCTTATAAATTACATAGTAAATATGTGTAAACATTGAAAATCCACGATGTTGTTAATTATACAACGTTAATAATTATTAATAAATAGTGTGGCATTGTTCATACAATAGTGACGATTTCTACCTAAATATTTGTTGTTCTCGCTCGTAATAAAATAATGCATTAAATATATATATATATATGTAAACATATTGGTCGTTGTAAAACTAGAGTTTATTTGGAGAAGTATATACATTGACTTAAAACTATAATTCAAACTATACAACTCATTAGATCTCTTCAGACTACTTTACGTATACAAAACATGGGAACTTCTAGAAGAATAAAAGATGAAGCTGAACACTTTTGAATTCAAAATACACAGAAGATTACTCAACATATAGTATCGCTATACATTATATGTATGTATGTGTAACATTTCAATATATCATAGGTAGGTAAATAGCAACATAATAGCATAACTAATAGCCTCAAATGTTTACATTGTGCTATTATGTTGCTATTATATTTCCATTGAAAGTCTATTATGCTGATATTATGCTACTATTATAATAAAAACATAATATCATTATAAATTAATAGCAGCATAATAGCAGCATAATAGATTTTAATGGAAATATAATAGCAACATAATAACACAATGTAAACATTTGAGGCTATTAGTTGTGATGCTATTATGAGGCTATTACTGTTCGCTGGGATACATATATATATATATATATAAATAATAAATATACATTTAATTTAATATATGTACTAGAATATACTATTCTACTAACCATATAGCGATATGCAATAACTCTAGAAGATGGTGGCCCTGGTGAGAGAACTACTCACTATCGGCTGACTTTGAGGTACACGGTGAATTACTGCGGTTTTGATTATTATCACCACCAGCTGTGACCACGGAAGAGGGGGCGGGGCGAGAGGCGTGTCTAACTGCTGGTCTGGTTGGCCTAGCGACCCGAGGACTAGTGACCAATGACTGTTGCTCCTCCAACCACAGACCGTATTCCGATAACTGTCTGAAGTAGTCCTCTAGATACATGCAGTAGGTGTGATGTTGCGGGCTGTACTCTCGGAGGGGTGGCGTTAATCTGGGAAGTTCGTAATCTCCCGAAATGGGCGTGTCTCCGGTAGCGGCGTGAAGCCCGACCATGTGATCGTTGTAGTACTGCGTGATGAAGTCGAATATAGGTTCGAGGTGGTGGTATTCGCACTGAACTGGAGGTAGGCTTATTATGGGCAGATGTTGAACGTTCACTCGTACCTCTCCGGAGTCTAGTACGACTACCGCATTCGGTAGGTGGTAGATGTACCACTCTATGATCTGGTCGTACTGCGTGTCCATCTCATCGGTGTTGCGGCCATCTTGAGGTGGTCCGGTTGAGGTGTTCATATCGAGTTATCGGAGAGGTGTGCGTGTTGTGGCGAAATAAGTAAATAAATGTTTCAGATTTTACAAATTTACGTAAAAAGTGAAAATTTTAAATTTATTAAATAATATAGATAATTTATATTTAAGATTATTAATAATAAATAAGGAAAAATAAAGTTTCACTTTAATAAATGTAATAAGAGAACGCGAATGTATATTTTAGTGCATTTTAGTATATTTATACCTAATAATATAATACATGATGATTGCCTGATTACCATGATTATACCTAATTACCCTATTATTAATACAAATACTCATAGTATATTATATTCTAGAGCGATGGAATACTATATAATAAGTTTATTAAAAATCATTTATTATCATTTACAGTAAATGGGTATTGACTAAATAATTTGTAATTTTTGTATTTTTGATTATTTTTGATAGATGTATACTTATAAAAATGTATAACATTTCCTAATCTCCCCTAAATAAGCGCATTAATCAAGGTATCAATTAAAAATTGAACAATAAATAAAATTAATTTATTTTAGTATATGCTTATTGTATTCTATATATATATATATATATATATATATATATATATATATATATATAGTGTATTCTATATATATAATCACTATAGTGATTGAACTTAATAATTCACTCAATATAGGTTATACTCGATATACCTATCTATTTTCCAAATAAATTTGTTATCAATAAATGAACCTACACATGTAATGTTACTGTCAAAATTAATAGGAATGTTATTAATATTAAAATAATAATAAATTTCATAGTTAATAAATTAATGTCTAATATTAAATTATCATAGATATTTTGATATATAGTCATAGTCACTATAGTCAATATAGGTTACTATTAAATACAATATCATATTCATGTAAAACCATTAATATAATATATCTAAAATTGTCTGTATAATATCAAAGATACTACAAAGTATCCTTCGGACAATCTTTGATAATATTCATAATAGTATACCATATAGGGAAAACTATTTAGTATTAAGGGGTTCTGATAAAAATAGTACGAATAGAATAGAATAAAGTTCTACGAGAAATTCCGTAATATAGTTATTTAATAGGTTAATTACAGTTTTATAATAATTCTTTTATATTCCTATCCTATCAAAATACGCCCACTATATTTGATATATATATTTATCGTCCTATTCCTGTTGTTTTTAACGTACTACACTGTTAGAAAAAAGAGTTTTCTATACCACCGAAAAAGAGTTTTCCATGTGTCCCTGTATTAGAACTCTTTTCGAGCATTAAGCAAATAGAAAACTCTTTTGCAAAAGAGTATTCTAATTTTTAATAAATATAAAAACTCTTTACCAAAAGAGTATTCTAACTTTTAATAAATATAAAAACTCTTTACTAAAAGAGTTTTCTAGCTATTAATACATATAAAAACTATTTACTAAAATATTATTCTAGCTATTAATAAGTTAAGTTGTTGATGTAGTTTTAAATATAAAATAAAATATTAAAATAAATATTAGTATCTTAGTGTAGTAAATAGTATCGTAACATGAAAGTATTAACTCGTATATTACAATATATTATATAATTTCATTTAAGTTAGATTAAAACTTAAATTCAATAATAATAAAATTGTAATATTGAATACAATATTTAATCAATATTCAATTGCTACATATTCAATATCGAGCAATTATTCAACATGAATTGTATTATCAATATAATTATGATACAAGTTGTAGATGATAATTTAGAAAAATCTATAGGATACTCAAATAATTTAAGTTTTTAAAAAAAAATATTTTATTTATTAAACAGTAAACTTAAATATACAATTAAAAAAATAAGTAATAATTAATTTTGATAAACAACAATATAATAAATATAATAAAATAAATAAAAGGTATAATATGTTATTTGTTCTATATTAAATAATTAATATAACTTTAATTTAGGTAATATTTACATCAATTCTACAGAAAAGAGTTTTCTACATTTAAAAAAAATAGTATTCTACATTGTAAAAAAAATAGTTTTCTAAATTGTAAACGCTGGAAAACTCTTTTGGTAGTTTTTATATCTGTTATGATATGGAATACTCTTTTGTAGAGTATTTGGCCGTATTAGTAGATAGAAAACTGTTTTTAAATAAAGAATTTTCTAGATTATAAAAAAAGAGTTTTCTATATTTTAATAAACGCTGGAAAACTCTTTTTTCTAACAGTGTATATTATAATTAGAAACTACCATTTCCACTGTCATACTATGAGGGGATGTTACTATCAATGCAGATAAATGTTGTTGTTATTCTTCATTAGGTATACTGTTTCTAAAAAAAAATGGTCTTAACATTTTATGGTTCATTATTTTTATTTAAAAATTACAATATATTAATATTATATGATTATAGATATTATTGTGATTTTAAAATTTTATTTAATCTTATAATTCCATAGATAACGGGGGTGTCCGTATTCGGTACCCATGACCGAATACGGACACCCTGTGTTATAATACGGACACCCTATATACCACTAGATAAACTATATATTATTGATGAATCAATCTGACAAATTACAATTACATTATTTATAATTAATTTTATGAACTATTTATTCTAATTTAATTAGATAATAATTTATTTATTTTTATTATTTTTTTAATTAATAATACAATTTAAGTATCTAAATAATACAAATTTTAGATTTAGCTTTATTGGTGGTATTAATATTATAACGCACGCGATTTTTTATGAAAATCCGAATAATTCATACGCTGCGCGCTATTGGTTATAGGGTGTCCGACGGACACTGTCCGTATTAAGACACCTGGAGTGTCCGTATTAGGGACTTATATGACCTCTAGATATATGCTTATAACTGAATGAATATTTAATAACAAATATATAAATTATATATATAATTTTAGAATGCTTTATTTGTTCATAATAAAGTGTTATATCGATACATTTTTATATTCTTGAGAAGGTTTTAAGTCGACATTTTTTTTCATAAATTTAAAAACGTTATTAAAAAATCAGCGTATTGGCATGTATCAGCAATATTTTGAATAATTAACAAATAAAAGATACTTTTTTAGACTATATATATAATTATGAATATTTTATTAAATAAACATTTTTTTATAGGATTTATAGTTTCTGAGATAACGAAGGTGTCCGTATTCGGGCACTGTCCGTATTCGGTTACTTTCCCATATATAGTTTATATCTATAGGTATAGTATACTCTGCTTATCTTTACTGAAATAGGAGGGATACATTTAAGAAGAATAACACTTCTAAATATTATATCGGCGATTGTTGATTTAATATATAAACTGGAATCTATTTGCTTCATAAGATTGTTAAAAGAAATGGTTATGTTTTTAAATAACGCGGAATTAAAAAGTATTGGTTGGATAAGTAAATTTCAACTAAAACACCGGATTGATAATTTAAGGGAAGAAAGGATAATTAGATATATGTCAATAATGCAACATTTAAAATTCAAATCTTACTGATATGTATATATAGACATTTGTGTATTTCTTTTACGAATATTGAATAACTTTGTATACATATTTCGGTGACTGATATTATCAATAGCTAAAATTTATAAAATCATCAAAGCAATAAAGTAGAAGTGGAATTACCATTTATCTGTATTAGGTTACTTTCCCCTAGGTTAAATCTACCTATAGGTATACTACCTATAACCATTGACTTGTATTGGCCCAATATAAGTCAATGCCTATAACCTATACTATATATTTAAATAATAATTTTTATTTTTACCATAATAAAATTTAATCAATTGATTTCATATAAGTAAACCACCGACTCAACGTACAATGTAGGGTCGTACAATGAGTAGATATTTGTATCCAATTCAATGCATTTATATAAATAAATTATATTTAATTCACTATATCATATAATATGATAATCTATATGATAATCTATATGATATACATTCAATATATGCATTTAATATACATTTTTGAATTATTATTGAAATATAATACAATATATTAATAATAGGTACCTAAATATTATTTACAATTATTAATAATTTATATTACATAGGTAGGTTTTTTTTAATTTATATATGCTATATCCTATATCCTATATATTGTTTCGAATTATGAAATTAAATCATATTAATTAAATATATAAATAATATCGTGATCGTGATCGGGATCCGGATCGGGTAAGAAACTTAGGATCAGGATCGGGTAACGTAGTGATGATCGTGATCGGGAAAAGGATCGCATAAAAAGAGAATAAATAGAGTATCGGGATCGGGATCGGCGATCCAGGAAAAAAGTATCGGTGCCCATCACTGCTCCTTATTAACATATAATGTATTTTATATATTTTGTGATGGAATATTTAACCTAGAAACTAATATCATTATTATTTATAATATAAATGAATCATTTCTAAATGAAACATGATACACTTTACACTTTTACTTTACTATACTTTAATAGCACATCGCATGCCTTCTATTACATTTACCTAATATGTCTCTTTCGTTAACAGGTTAGTGGTATATATACATATATGTTAATTCACGTACACTTAAGAAACTTCTATATATAGTAGATAATTATGTATTATAAATCTAAATAAAAGCTTATCGTATCCTAGTGATGAACTATAAGGGTCGACATTTAGGTCCTAACTCTTATATTTCATTTTATCAACTATCGGCTACGAATTTCTCGTAATTCGTTAATTGGTAAACTTTATTAGTATAATATCACGTGTTAATCGCAACTGTTTACCTTATTAGGTATACATCTTTATTTAGATAATACCGGGGTCCTTGATAATACGTTAGATTTCGTGTTCGTGTAATAGTTATTGTTCGTTTTAATTATATGTATATTCTATGCACCTATGTTATGCATGTCTGATTTAAATTAAAGTAAATAAATAAATAAATATTTATTAACATAATAATATTTAGTAATTATATTATATATATATGTAATATTAAAAAAAACTTATTTTTGTATATATTTACTTTTTAAATATGTCGACATATCTTGATATTGAAGTTTCCGATTTCCCATCTCAGAATAGGACCAAACCTATAGTTATATAAAATAATAAAATAAATTACAATAAACAAATGTTATATAAATATAATATATAATATATATATATATATATATATATATATATATATATATATATATATTTATATATATATAATGTTATCCAGTACACTTCTGTATTTCACTCTATATTATATCTGTTGCTTATAAATTACATAGTAAATATGTGTAAACATTGAAAATCCACGATGTTGTTAATTATACAACGTTAATAATTCTCGCTCGTAATAAAATAATGCATTAAATATATTTATATGTAAACATATTGGTCGTTGTAAAACTAGAGTTTATTTGGAGAAGTATATACATTGACTTAAAACTACAATTCAAACTGTACAACTCATTAGATCTCTTTAGACCACTTTACGGATACACAACATGGGAACTTCTAGAAGTATAAAAGATGAAGCTGAACACTTTTGAATTCAATGTACACAGAAGATTAATCAACATAAAGTATCGCTATATATTAATAATATAATATAATATTATATGTATGTATGTGTAACATTTCAATATATTATAGGTAAATAGCATAACTAATAGCCTCAAATGTTTATATTGTGCTATTATGTTGCTATTATATTGCCATTAAAAGTCTATTATGCTGATATTATGCTGCTATTATAATAAAAACATAATATCATTATAAATTAATATCAGCATAATTGCAGCATAGATTTCAATGGCAATATAATGGCAATATAATAACACAATGTAAACATTTGAGGCTATTAGTTATGCTGCTATTATGAGGCTATTTCTGTTCGCTGGGATACATATATATAAATAATAAATATACATTTAATTTAATATACGTATTAGAATATAATATTCTACTAACCATATATCGATATGCAATAACTCTAGAAGATTGTGGCCCTGGTGAGAGAACTACTCACTATCGGCTGACTTTGAGGTAAACGGTGAATTACTGCGGTTTTGATTATTATCACCACCAGCTGTGACCACGGAAGAGGGGGTGGGGCGAGAGGCGTGTCTAACTGCTGGACTGGTTGGCCTAGCGACCCGAGGACTAGTGGCCAATGACTGTTGCTCCTCCAACCACAGACCGTATTCCGATAACTGTCTGAAATAGTCCTCTAGATACATGCAGTAGGTGTGATGTTGCGGGCTGTACTCTCGGAGGGGTGGCGTTAATCTGGGAAGTTCGTAATCTCCCGAAAGGGGCGTGTCTCCGGTAGCGGCGTGAAGCCCGACGATGTGATCGTTGTAGTACTGCGTGATGAAGTCGAATAGAGGTTCGAGGTGGTGGTATTCGCACTGAACTGGAGGTAGGCTTATTATGGGCAGATGTTGAACGTTCACTCGTACCTCTCCGGAGTCTAGTACGACTACCGCGTTCGGTAGGTGGTAGATGTACCACTCTATGATCTGGTCGTACTGAGTGTCCATCGCATTGGTGTTGCGGCCATCTTGAGGTGGTCCGGTTGAGGTGTTCATATCGAGTTATCGGAGAGGTGTGCGTGTTGTGGCGAAATAAGTAAATAAATGTTTCAGATTTTACAAATTTACGTAAAAAGTGAACATTTTAAATTTATTAAATAATATAGATAATTTATATTTAAGATTATTAATAATAAATAAGGAAAAGTAAAGTTTCATTTTAATAAATAATCACTCAATATATCTATTTTCCAAATAAATTTGTTATCAATAAATGAACCTACACATGTAATGTTACTGTCAAAATTAATAGGAATGTTATTAATATTAAAATAATATTAAATTTCATAGATAATAAATTAATGTCTAATATTAAATTATTATAGATATTTTAATATATAGTCATATCACTATAGTCAATATAGGTTACTATTAAATACAATATCCTATTCATGTAAAACCATTAATAATTTAATATAATATATCTAAAACTGTCTGTATAATATCAAAGATACTACAAAGTATCCTTCGGACAATCTTTGATAATATGCATAATAGTATACCATATAGGGAAAACTATTTAGTATTAAGGGGGTCTGATAAAAATAGTACGAATAGGATAGAATAGCGTTCTACGAGAAATTCCGTACTATAGTTATTTAATAGGTTAATTACAGTTTTATAATAATTCTTTTATATTCCTATCCTATAAAAATACGCCCACTATATTTGATATATATTTATCGTCCTATTCCTGTTGTTTTGAAAGTACTATATTATAATTAGAAACGACCCTTTCCACTGTCATACTATGAGGGGATGTTACTATCAATGCAGATAAATGTTGTTGTTATTCTTCATTAGGTATAGGTTTCTAAAAAAAATGAAATAAAATTTAATTTATATTTATTAAATATGTAGGTATATATGTATATGTAATTTATATATGCTAACTTTATCATAAATGAAATTATGGCTGAATGATCGGTGTATGTATTCGGTGGCTTAATTGTATCAAATGTTGCTATAATATCGTTAGTTATTTCACATAAATCTACATTAGTTTAATTTACCAATAGATTTTACAATATCGATTAATTCTAAACCTGTTCTAGTTGTGCATAATTTAGAAATTTAGTTAAGAAAAATATGTTGATGATCTTTCAATCTTTCAGATATCCAATTAATGGATGATTCTATGATATCATTCCTGATAGCATCATTTGGTATTAAAAAGTTTATAGTTATGTAATAGGTATTGATATTTCTCTTCTTTACCTCCAGAGAATGGTCCATTATTCATAATTGCAAATTTTCTACAGGCGTCATTTCTGAATTGTATTATATCAGATAAAATTAAATTGTCGTTTTAAAATTTTTTTTTCAAGTATTTGAAGAATCATTAATATATCAGATATAATAGCAATGATGAAGAGTTAATTTTTAGACGACCAAATATGAATTAATCCTGTAGCTATTCTAATTTCTTTATTTAAGAAATCAGTTTCATTCCACATCTTTTTATAATATTCAATAGTGTAGCATAACATAGTGCTTTCAGATGTTGAGAAAATCTAATTTCATGAAATGCTGGAAATACTTTTACATTTGTAGATATCTTAAGAAATTCCTTTTTTTACTACCAGATACATGAAATTATGAGGCCAATGAAACCATATTTATTTTCCATATTTTCAATTCAGGAATGTAACTTTCTAAATATTCCATTAACAGATCTGATTCTTGAAATACACACCATGTGTTGATGATTGGAATTGTCAGCTTATCTTCAAATATTTTCCAAATTCTGATTTTCTGCCATTGTTAGTAGCTTCACCATCAGTTGTAACTCCTGTAAACTTATTTTTATTAATTATTCTGATATATTTAACATGTTCATTGATTTACAGTAGGATATACATCGAATGGACTTAATGCACCCTTTTCTTGAGTTTATCCAATTGTGACAAATATTGTTATCAATATCGTGGGAGCATTCGCGCGAATTCAATTGTGAGCACAATTAAATCGAATGAAGATAAACTTATTATCTCTCTGTCTAATATCAACTGAACCATCAATTTGTATATAATATGTAATACAGTTTTTAATATCCTTAATGAATTTTGAATTTGTTCAGAAATAATTGTTAGAATTTATTTATATATCGAAGTATTATTATAATGCTTCTCATTAATAGTTGGCTTATATTCTTAAAATATGTAATTTTCATTTTATATTAATATAATCTATTATAATATCTAGAGCTTTATTTTCAGGGCATGACCTTTCTGATAATGTAAACATTTTAGAATCATTTTATACATGTAAACATAATGGTATTACAATTTTAATATATTTATGATTATATTATTTTAACCTTTTAATCCAAGGATGCTTAACATATTTATTTTCCCATCTTATTGTGCATTTTTTCACGTATAATGCATGCTCATGGATAATATTTGTTAAATGATCAATTACTCTTTTAATGTTGTCTTTACTATCACACCTGATACCATTACAAATGTATACACTTCCATTTATAGATAAATGTTTTAGTTCGTCCTCAAATTCATTACAAACTAATTATTTTATATATATTTTTGATCGAGTTTGTTTATTCGTATATATATACGTTGTATACTATGCATACTTGTAATATATCTTTAAATATAGCCAACAAATTTAATATATAGCTAAAATAATATGTTATACAATTGTTTGTATCGCTTTTTCTTTTATTAGAAATTTCAAATTTATATATATATAATTAGAAACATGTTGTTACATATATATTTACATTTTTATAGATTTATACAATTAAATGATTTTAAGCTAAATATATATTTTTCATTACTTAAATTATATTTTTATGGTGGGAAAATATTTGTTACTGTAGGGGCAAACTGTTTCACAGCGGGGGCAAATGCTACTCCCCCAGTTAACGTGTTATTTTATCCACCGAGGTGTTCAATTCAGCGATGATATCTTTATGGATACATGACGTCATCAGTGAAGGCTCCACTTAGAAGAAATACGCACACTACTATTACGTAACGTTGTGAATCTACTAGCGGACTGTGCTTTCAGGTTAGTTGTATTACTAGGAGAATAGCGAGATACACCCTAACACACGCGTGTATCGTCTCCGCAGAAAACCACACTATGTAATAAGGCGTACCTTACGATGTTCTTGTTTTACTTATATCTTATTCATTTAATGTATAAGATTTATTATTCTAATCGTACCTCTTTCGGATATTATTACGACTATCGATATTATATTTATTTAACGTTCTATAGAACGTATATATAACATAACATTTACTGTACTGTATATATGAGATATATATATATATATATATATATATATATATATATATATAGTATTATTATTATAATCAGCTATACATACAACACTTACTATTCGTATTCTACAACTTCTTGTTATTCTTTACCGAATCTAATTTCTAATTTCATATTCAGCTATCATAACATTCAATTTCAATCTAAGTGAATTATTCTTAGCAGTTAGCGATAAGTTATTATGTTGATATAGGCTATATACCTATGCTACGTATATTATACAATACTTTTATGTATATTTTGTATAGATCATCTATTATAATTGCTAAAAAAATTATTATTATAATACCTACTTTTAGTTCCTTTGAAATAATACTAGAAATATGTATTCATTTATAAACTCCTAAAATAGAGTCGGATATATTTCCTACTCTATCTAATTTAATATTATATTCTATTTTTTCTATTTTTTTTAGGATAAAGTTTAAAATATTATTTCTAAAATTAAGCTTATAACTAATAATGTGGCTTTTATTCCTTTATGTTATGATATTTTACTTGGATGTGGTGTATGTTTTGACTCTGTTTCTTCTACTTCTTTTTCTTAACTGTTAGATATTATGTTGGCTTCTAAATCGTCTTCTCATATTGATATATTGCCTATATATCTTGCTCATAAGGTTGCTTTTATATTAACTCCATTTATTTTAAATATTATTAATATTTATCTCAATTCTGGTATTGTATACAATGAAGGTATACCTTCATCTTTAAAACATACTATAATAAAACCTATTCGAAAGAAACCAAGATTGGATATTAAGTGTTTATCTAATGTTAGACCAATATCTTAATTATATTTTATAAGTAAAATATTGGAAAGAATAGTTTCCAAGCAATTAATCAATTATCTAAATATAAATTCATTATTTGACACTAGACAAAGTGCTTAAAGGAAATTTCATAGTCCTGAAACACTCCTTATTTCTATTCTTGATGATTTTTTTAATAAGCTTGATAATAATTCTAATATACGGCTTATTTTATTATATCTATCTGCGGCATTTGATACTATTGATCATTCTATTTTAATTAAACGTCTTGAAGTTATTGGTAATGTAGGTATATCTCTAGCTTGGATTAAATCGTACATCGTACTTAGGTATCTGAAAAAACATTTTCTATAAAAATTGATAACCATTATTCATCTACTTGTAAAATGTATTATGAGATGCCTCGAGGTTCTGTATTAGGTCCATTGCTATTTTCTCTGTATATCTTACCTCTTAAAAATATTATAAAATATATCTAATTTTCCCTCTGTAAAATATAACATTTTTTCTGATGATATTCAATTGTATATTGAGCTTACAATAATAACCAATTCATATGATAATGTAGCTCTAATTGATTGTATTAATATGGTTAAAAATTGGTTTTTTACAAAATAGCTTAATGTTGAATATGAATAAAACTCAACTTCTAAATATATCTATAAGTTTTTTCCTTCTGTCATCATTAATTCTATCACAATTGTTCCTTGCAATAATGTTAAAAACATTGGTTTTATTTTTGATGATAACTTAAATTTCTCTGATCAGATAGCTAATGTGTGATCAACTAATTATCAATTATATAAAATACGATCAATAAGTAAATTCTTACCTTTTAGAATTTCTAAAATGTTAATATAATCATTAGTTAAGTCTTTTTTTAATCCTATGTCACGTATAAAATATTGTTGTTCTCTATATTATGGCCTTCCTGATACTTCTACTAATCCGTAGATAGAATCATTAGATCATCAAAAAGAGTTTTACATCGTGTAAAATGATATAACTACGAATGAGTCAATAATCTCTTAGTTAATTCTATATGGTTAAATATTTATCAGAGATATACATTCAGCTATTTAAAACTAATTGTTAAGGTACTGAAGAATCGTTTTCCGAGATATTTGAATGACTTCCTATATTAAGAGTTTACAAGAGATATCTATGAAACTCTTCTACTCAGCTATTACTAGGTAAATTAAGTAAATTAAACTACCTAAATAGGAAATATAAGCTATCAAGATATGGTAAACGATCTTTCAGTGTATCTGCAGCTGATCTATGGAATGCGTTAGGTACCTGTACCATTAAGAATTAATGTAAATTATTCGTATTTTAAATCTAATGTATGGTTATTAATTCGTAAAAATTAATTTGATTATTTTCAACTGATTTATATTTGTTTGTATATTTTGTTATTTTTATATGTTTTTTTTAAACAAAAAAATAAAGTTTAACGTTATTTCTGTGTTTAAATAAACATTCATTCATTCATATTGAGATTAATATGACGATATCACCATCGTTATAAGCTATCATCATCGTATATTATTAATGTATTATGTTCAATAAAATAAATGTAAATTAAATGATTACTGAAATATAAAACGTTAAATCGGTTATTTTTTATTGTCATTTAAATATCGTATAAATTCAATTGTTTAATTTGTTCCAAATATGTTTCTATTACGTTGCTTAAACTAGATACATGTAATTCCACTTCTACTTTATTGCTTTGATGATTTTATAAATGTTAGCTATTGATAATATCAGTCACCGGAATATTTTTACAAAGTTATTCAATATTCGTAAAAGAAATACACAAATGTCTATATATACATATCAGTGAGATTCAAATTTTAAATGTTGCATTATTGAAATATATCTAATTATCCTTTCTTCCCTTAAATTATCAATCTGATGTTTTAGTTGAACTTTACTTATCCAACCAATGATTTTTAATTCCGCGTTATTTAAAAAACATATAAAACATTTCTTTTAACAATCTTATGAAGAAAATACATTCCAGTTTATATATTAAATCAACAGTCGCTGATATAATATTTAGAAGTGTTATTCTTCTTAAATGTATCCCTCCTATTTCAATAACGATAAACAGAGTAGGTATAGGGGACTAACCTATATGTGGGAAAGTAACCGAATACGGACAGTGCCCGAATACGGATACCCTCGGTATCTCAGAAACCATAAATCCTACAAAAAATTGTTATTGAATAAAATATTCATAATCATATATATAGTCTAAAAAAGTATTTTTTATTTTTTATTCATTAAAAATATTGCTGATATATTAAATAAATTGATTTTTTTATTACGTTTTTAAATGTATGAAAAAAAATGTTAACTTAAAACCTTCTCAAGAATATACAAATGTATCGACATCAAATATAACACTATATTATTAAAAAATAAATTATTTTAAAATTATATATATAATTTCTATATTTGTTATCAAATATTCATTAAGTTAATAGCATATTCTGATTTTCATAAAAATCGCGTGCGTTATAATATTAATACTATCAATAAATCTAAATCTAAAAAATGTATTATTTAGATACTTAAATAGTATTATTAATTAAAAAAATAATAATAATAAATAAAATATTAACTAATTAAATTACAATATATTTTTCATCAAATTAATTATAAATAATGTAATTGTAATTTGTCTGATTGATTCAATAATAATATTTAGTTTATCTAGTGGTATATAGGGTGTCCGTATTATAACACAGGGTGTCGGTATTCGGACATGGGTACCGAATACAGACACCCCCGTTATCTATGGAATTAAAAGATTAAATATAATTTTAAAATTACAATAATATCTATTATCATATAATATTAATATATTGTAATTTTTGAATAAAAATAATGAGTCATAAAAAGTTAAGACCATTTATTGTTAAAGTGTCCGTATTGGGTTACTTTCCCCTATATGTTAATGCACGTACACTTAAGAAACTTCTATATATAGTAGATAATTATTTATTGTAAATTTAAATAAAAGCTTATCGTATCCTAGTGATGAACTATAAGGGTCGACATTTAGGTCCTAACTCTTATAATTCATCTTATCAACAGATACGAATTTCTCGTAATTCGTTAATTGGTAAACTTTATTAGTATAATATCACGTGTTAATCGCAATTATTTACCTTATACGGTATACATCTTTAGTTAGATAATACCGGGGTCCCTGATAATACGTTAGATTTCGTGTTCGTTTAATAGTTATTGTTCGTTTTAATTATATGTATATTCTATGGACCTATGTTATGCATGTCTGATTTAAATTAAAATAAATAAATAAACAAATATTTATTAACATAATATTTAGTAGATATATTATATATGTGATATATTAAAAAAAAATTATTTTTGTATATATTTATTTTTTAAATATGTCGACATATCTTGATCTTGAAGTTTCCGATTTCCCATCTCAGAATAGGACCAAACCTATAGTTGTATACAATAATAAAATAATTAACAATAAACAAATGTCATATAAATATAATATATATATATATATATATATATATATATATTCATATATGTGTTGATGTGTTAATGTGGATGTGTTAACAATTGTCATTTATTATAAGTAATAATTTATTTGTAAGATCATCAACTATAGTTCTTATAGATCTTATAAGATTAGATAATAATATAAAATATTTATTAAATAATAGTATACACTTAAAGTCATTTATTATAATAGATATTACTCTAAGCTTCACCCAGTAGGCATTGGTTAAATAGGTTGAATTATGTGTCAATTTGTATAATGATATGTATGAAATGGGGCCATATCTCTAATGTTATAAGTACATTTCTGTATTTCACTCTCTATTATATCTGTTGCTTATGAATTACATAGTAAATATGTGTAAACATTGAAAATCCACGATGTTGTTAATTATACAACGTTAATAATTATTAATAAATAGTGTGGCATTGTTCATACAATAGTGACGATTTCTACCTACATATTTGTTGTTCTCGCTCGTAATAAAATAATGCATTAAATATATATATATGTAAACATATTGGTCGTTGTAAAACTAGAGTTTATTTGGAGAAGTATATACATTGACTTAAAACTATAATTCAAACTATACAACTCATTAGATCTCTTCAGACTACTTTACGTATACAAAACATGGGAACTTCTAGAAGAATAAAAGATGAAGCTGAACACTTTTGAATTCAAAATACACAGAAGATTACTCAACATATAGTATCGCTATATATTATATGTATGTATGTGTAACATTTCAATATATCATAGGTAGGTAAATAGCAACATAATAGCATAACTAATAGCCTCAAATGTTTACATTGTGCTATTATGTTGCTATTATATTTCCATTAAAAGTCTATTATGCTGATATTATGCTACTATTATAATAAAAATATAATATCATTATAAATTAATAGCAGCATAATAGCAGCATAATAGATTTTAATGGAAATATAATAGCAACATAATAACACAATGTAAACATTTGAGGCTATTAGTTGTGATGCTATTATGAGGCTATTACTGTTCGCTGAGATACATATATATATATATATATAAATAATAAATATACATTTAATTTAATATATGTACTAGAATATACTATTCTACTAACCATATAGCGATATGCAATAACTCTAGAAGACGGTGGCCCTGGTGAGAGAACTACTCACTATCGGCTGACTTTGAGGTACACGGTGAATTACTGCGGTTTTGATTATTATCACCACCAGCTGTGACCACGGAAGAGGGGGCGGGGCGAGAGGCGTGTCTAACTGCTGGACTGATTGGCCTAGCGACCCGAGGACTAGTGGCCAATGACTGTTGCTCTTGTAACCACAGACCGTATTCCGATAACTGTCTGAAGTAGTCCTCTAGATACATGCAGTAGGTGTGATGTTGCGGGCTGTACTCTCGGAGGGGTGGCGTTAATCTCGGAAGTTCGTAATCTCCCGAAAGGGGCGTGTCTCCGGTAGCGGCGTGAAGCCCGACCATGTGATCGTTGTAGTACTGCGTGATGAAGTCGAATATAGGTTCGAGGTGGTGGTATTCGCACTGAACTGGAGGTAGGCTTATTATGGGCAGATGTTGAACGTTCACTCGTACCTCTCCGGAGTCTAGTACGACTACCGCATTCGGTAGGTGGTAGATGTACCACTCTATGATCTGGTCGTACTGCGTGTCCATCTCATCGGTGTTGCGGTTATCTTGAGGTGGTCCGGTTGAGGTGTCCATGTCGAGTTATCGGAGAGGTGTGTGTGTTGATGCGAAATAAGTAAATAAATGTTTCAGATTTTACAAATTTACGTAAAAAATGAAAATTTTAAATTTAAAATTTATTAAATTATATAATTATATAAAATGTATACATATACTGTCACGTTACATCATATCATGCTGTCCCCTCTAGCACAACGTACTATTACGTTACATCATATCATACTTTCAGACCACCGTACTGTCACGTTATATCATATTGTAATGTCACGTTACATCATATCATACTATCACCTTCCAGCACAACTAACTGTCACGTTACGTCAACACTACTAGGAAAACTGACAAAACGAATACTGCCTGATAACTCCCCTGTAACTAATGCGACTAACTTTGACTCTTACTTTTACATAAAAACATCATCAATTATAGATACTCTCCCTCGACCCTGCATCCCACCAATATCAAGCCTAATATACTCATTTTCCACTTTTTCATTACAAACCATTATCAATATCAATAATATTTTATTAACAGTTATATCTACATGTAAACTAGACCCAATTCCATTATGTTTATTACATTCTCTTTCATCCCTTCTTTCTCCATTCTACAAAAAATTATCGATCGCTCACTAACTGCAGGTATCTTCCCATCCCACATGAAATATGCCCATGTAATTCCCATCCCTAAAAACCAGTCCATTGATAGGTCAACTCTTTCTAATTATCGTCCCATATCCAACCTTTCTTTCGTATCTAAGACAATTGAAAGAATAATTTCTAAACAACTTAGAACATACATCAATAATAATAACATACTGCATAAATTACAAAGTGCTTATACAACGGACAAGAGCACTGAAACTTCACTACTCCATACTTTAAACAATATACTACTATTTCCAAAAAATACTCCCACCATGCTGATTCTACTTGACTTGTCGTCGGCTTTCGATACGTTAGACCATAATATTCTTATTCGAAGATTAGAGAACATTGGTATTAAAGATTCTGTCATTAGTTGGTTTACATCCTACCTAATTAACAGATCCATTTATATATGTATAGATAACGCCATAACAGAACCCCGCCACACAACTCATGGTATACCCCAAGGTTCTGTTTTAGGTCCAATTCTCTTTAATATATATATTTCCCCTTTACTTTACTTACTTGACGAATACCCCGATATACACTTTCACTCATATGCGGATGACTTACACTGTAAGTCTTATAGCTGTAAGTCTTACAGCTATACTGTAATTTACCTGACCCAATCAATAACATAAATACTATAAATAAATGCATTAATGACATTAGTAAATGGCTTTCAAATAACTCCCTACTATTGAATAGCCTTAAAACAAAAGCTTTATTAATAAATACATCCCCAGGACTTCATTCCATACCACCTATTATTATTAATAATCACATTATAGAATACTCTAACCAAGCTAAAAACCTCGGCCTCACACTTGACCAAAATCTGTCTTATCTACCACATATAACTAATATATCGAAGTCCATTAATTACACCTTACATACGATCTGACTTATTAGACCTTCTATAACTACTGAACTTGCCAAACTACTAGTTACTTCCTTAATACTGCCCCGACTTGACTACTGTAACTCTACTTTAAATGCACTCCCAGCACATACTATCAAAATTCTCACTAAATTACAATATAGAGCCATCAGAACCATTTTCAGGATAAAAAAATACTCAAGACAACATATCACACCTTATATGAAATCCATTCACTGGCTACCCATCCCTTACCGCATACAATACACATTACTCTTACTGACCCACCATGCCACCCATAATAATAAACCTGACTATCTTACTGAACTACAAGTCATCCCGACCACAACGAACAATACATAAATACAAACTAAATATACCAATAACTTTATCACTTAATAAAAAACAGGAATCTTCTTTTTCTATAATAGCACCTACACTATGGAACTCCCTACCTCACTCAATTAGATCTATAGTTTCTGACCACACCTTTAAAGTCAAATTGAAAACACATCTATTTAATATAGCTTATAATAATTAATATACGATACACCGCCGAAAACTCATTACTGATGTTGATCGCAGTGTCTAAACAAATTGGTTACAAGGTTACAAGGTTACTTCAAATCGTACTATTAACTTAATTAAAAGATGCCTTTATTAACACGACTGAGTTAATATCAATGACTAATACGACACCTGTATAATAAACTTACTTCATATAATATAGGTAACATAAAAGTCCAGTCATTAGGAGCTTCATATATTGCATTTATAAATATTATTAATCATTCTTATACATCTTATGAACTTGGTATAAACCAGAATAATTTTAATTAAAAATATATAAATGTTTATTAAAATAAAAATGCACCAAGTGGATATGGAAATAATCGATAAGGAGTCTACGAGATGTATAACAATTTTTTTTTACAAAATTAATATTATTTAATAATGAATAATATATATTTATACTTTTTATTATATTATTATCTATATTATCATATTTTTTATAATTATTATTACTTATATTATTATTTATTTAATATATTATTGTATGTAATATTTAAATTACATAGAATAACATATTTGATTATAATCAGAGTTTATCAATATAATAAATTACAATTTTACGAATTGTAATGTTTGACGATTTAGTTATACAAGTATATGTATATTGATTGAATTGATTGAATGTTTATTTAGACACTTAAATAAATCATAAATGATTTCTCAAAGGTGTATATAATAGAATACAAATAATAAAAGTAGGTAAACAATAAATACCAATAATAATAATACAATAAAATAGAATAAGCCGTACGGAAATTAATTAATAAAATAATAATGACAAACAATATTAATAATTCAGGTTACCACCTGAGATCAATTGTTGTATATATTTCATGAATGTTTTATGCGATTTTATGGATCTAATATAGGGCGGGAGTGAATTCCATAGCTTAGGACCAATATATGTATATGTATATTATACATGTATATGTAAAATATATTAATTTATGTATATCATATAGTATATTATATACTGTATACATGATATGGATAGTGTTTTATTATTTTAAAATGTATATTTATCATTTATTTAATATATTATAATTACAAATATTGTAAATATATACATTGGAACACTAATTTGTATTTCTTTAATATATTATTAAAATAATAATTATCGGAACTTTACATTTTAATAAATATTTAAAATATATTTTTGAAATTTTTACTTTATTTGAATATAAAATAATCTGTAAATAATATATTTATATTAGATTAATTAATATTAATAGCATCGATTTATTATTTCATATATTTGTAATGTATTACATAATTAAACTTCAATTTAAATACATAACTGTTATGATAACATTTTATTAAATATTAAAAAAATATTTTTGAAATTATTACATTATTTGAGTATAAAACGAATCTGTGAATAATATAAGTAGGTATATTAGATTAATTACTATTAATAACACCGATTTAGTAATTGATTGATTGAATGTTTATTTAGACACTTAAATAAATCATAAATGATTTCTCAAAGGTGTATATAATAGAATACAAATAATAAAAGTAGGTAAACAATAAATACCAATAATAATAATACAATAAAATAGAATAAGCCGTACGGAAATTAATTAATAAAATAATAATGACAAACAATATTAGTAATTCAGGTTCCCACCTGAGATCAATTGTTGTATATATTTCATGAATGTTTTATGCGATTTTATGGATCTAATATAGGGCGAGAGTGAATTCCATAGCTTAGGACCAATATAACTCAGTGCCCGAGTATTCATTTTTGAGAGACGTAGAATAGGGGTAGATAGAAGGTGAGATGCATGGTTTCTAAGTGATGGAAGGGTAGCTCTTTGTACTAGAGAAGCAGAAATATATGAAGGGCAATTTGAAGAGTATATTGAGGAATGAACAATAGATAATATGCGATAAGCAGAGCGTTTGTTAAATGTGAACCATGGAGATAGGTGTTGGTATGAGGAAGTAGAGGAATGATCTCGAATACGTAGGTTATATGTTGTACGGATTGATGAACGAATAACTCGATTTAAGGGAGAGATAGATGATAATGGAAGATTTATAAGGATTGAGGAACAGTAATCTATACGTGAGAGTACAATGGAATTAACTAGAGTTTTAGTAAGAGATACAGTAATTGATTTTCGTATTTTTCTAATTCTAAATAGATGATAATTTGCAGATTTAGTGGTGGCAGTAATATGAGGAATGAAGGAAAGTGTAGAATCAAAAATTACACCTAAGTTAGATGCAGTAGGAGAAGGAGCTATTACAATATTATCAATAAGAAAAGGAGGGAAGTAAGTTGGTGATGGAGAAAGATTCAACAATGTAGTTTTGGAGGTATTAAGGAGAAGATTATTAGAAATAAGCCATTCTTTAATGTCATTAGCACAATTAGAGAGTTGATTATTGAGATCTGGTGATGAATTAGTTGGAAGAAACATATATAGTTGTATGTCATCTGCATAAAGATGGTAATATATATTTGGATATTTAGATATTATGGATGGTAATGGGTATAAATAAATTGAGAAAAGTGAAGGACCGAATACTGATCCCTGGGGAACACCATATTTCATAGGAGAAGGGGAAGAAAAAGAATTATATATTTTTACACTGCTACTACGGTCAAATAGATATGAAGTAAATACATATATTTGTAATTTATTACATAATTAAACATTTTATCAACTATGAAATAAAATGTAAATAACATTTTAAATATAGTTTTTAAAATAATATATATTTTTACATATATATGTTTCCTAGAGTCCCCCAATATGGCGGCAGCTCTCTCCGCATTGGTAGAAATAATTTGTGTTGAACGAATAGCGAATGAGCTATCAATGGTAGGAATACAGCGAATGCGACTTGTCAATGTGGTGTTGCTAAAAATAGGCAGGTCGTGTGTGTGCATCGAGGACACGAGAGCTGACCTATATATAGATATAATTAATACTAAGAGTAAAATGTAAAAATAGTAAAAACACGTAGATATACACCCCTTGGAATATATCATGAATTAATACATATATTTGAATATTTTTTAAATTAAAATTTAATTAAAAATATAGTACAAATAATTATTTTAACTTTATTTAATAATTAGTTAAGCAGAGCTAATTATTATATGAGATCAAATAATTGGTGGTATGTAGTTATATCTTTATTTATTACAACAAATTAATAATAATATATATTTAAATTAAAATATATTTAAATAATATATTTAATTTTAAATGTATTGTTATCACCCGAGTTAACCAGGGTTATCACATGATTATAGGGAATGCTAGATTCTAGAGTAAACTAGGGTACACTTAATATCACGTGTTTTCTACGGCCGTCATGTACCATTACCCCCGGTATTACCCTACACACACATGTTAATTATCATAAAATCAGTGACGAAAATGTACCTACGTAATATAAATATTTTAATAGATATTTTTGCCAATCATGTAATAAATCTTATTGTTTAGCACGTAATCATAATTGTAAAGACCTAACTCAATCCCAGATACAGCCTATTATAGATGATTTACTAGATAATTTGGATCCTAATATTTCTTCCAACTTTAATATTCCTGAAATTAATGAAATACTTAATTCTAAAATTCAGATAAGAAAACATATTCCAAAAATGTGTAGAGATCTATTTGCCGAAGCTTTGACTACTTTATTTAGAAATATTTCCCAAAATCCAATCTTGAAATGATCTTTCGCTTATTAACGCTATTTCCAAGAGCTGTTTTACATCTCCCAACTCGGTCTGGTAAAAAGAAAAGAGTTCAAAGCTCTCGTATCATAAACGATCGTTTAAAAAGTTGGATTTCTGGATAACATCATTTTCTCTGGTCTGAGACTAAGCGTGAAGCTGATAAATATTCGGAACATAAAAAGTCTACAAATACAAAAAAAAACAATATAGATCGTGCGATTAACTTAACACAGGAAGGAAATGTTGGTAAAGCATGTAAAGCCCTTTTATCTAATGGTATGGCAGATGCTTCTCAGGATATTATATCAACACTATAGGATAAGCGCCCTAAAAGACTTAATCCAATTGATATTCCTTCTACGCAAACTAATTCGTCAATTCAGTTTACTACTAAGGAAGTGATGTTTATGTTAGATTCCTTTCCTGTAGCTAGTGGTGCGGGTCCAAGTAAACTTTCCCCTGACCATCTTCGTGAAGCTCTTCGTGGTATAACCCCAATGAAACAGGAATATTTGATTAAGGCTATTACTGATACAGTACATATATTAGCAGCTAGAAAAGTTAATCAAAATATTGCTCAATATTTCTGCGGCGCTAATATTTATCCGCTGAAAAAAAAAGATGGAGGCATAAGATCCATTTCAGTTGGTGAAACTTTAAGAAGACTTGTGTCTAAATGTCTAAATGCATCAGTTAAAAAGAAGCAGAAATGATGTTCTCTCCTACACAGTTAGGCGTAGGTGTGAAGGGTGGATGCGAAATTAGTATGCATTCGGTAAGATCCTTAATTTGTATATATTCTAGTTCTACTAATAAATGTCTTCTAAAAATAGACTTTAATAGACCTTTTATATCTTATATCTCGCGAATCAATAATTAGCCAAGTTGCTAAATATTTCCCAGACCTTTCACGCACCCTCACCCCCGCAGAGAAAAGATACGCAAATATCGAACGAGAGCTTCTCGCAGTAGTTTTCGGATGCGAACGATTCCACCACTTCGTTTTCGGTATAGATTTCACTATCGAAAGCGACCATAAGCCATTAGAGATGATCATCCTCAAGCACATTGCATCCGCACCTGCCCGACTGCAACGACTCCTACTTCGTCTCCAATCATACCACCTATCAATACACTACAAACCCGGCAAAGAACTAACAATCGCAGATGCACTTTCACGAGACAAGTCCAATATGAACACAGAACACGAAGAAAAGAACGAAGAGAAGATCTACCACATCAACACCATCAAAATCACAGCCCTCACGACAACAACAATAATACTCGCCGGAAATGATGATGAAGAACACCAACGCCTTCGCAAATATATATTTGACGGCTGGCCCCTAGCCCGCAGAGACGTACAAAAGGAGTTACGACACCACTGGAGCTACAGAGATGAATTAATAGAAGATCGAGGACTAGTATATAAAGGAGCAGCAGTACTCGTCCCCGTAGCAGCCAGAGATAAAATACTACAGAAATTACATCGAGCCCATCAAGGAGCAGCAAAAATAATACTCCTCGCTAGAGATACGGTCTTCTGGAATAGCATGAGACAAGACCTACAACGAATCTCCGATGAATGCGAATCCTGCCAGAAATACGCAAGGGCCCCATGGAAACCCGCACCCACTGTAAGAACACAACCAACACGACCTTGGGAACACATCGCAGCAGATCTGTTTCAACTTGACAATAATACCTACCTACTTATAGCAGATTACTTTACCAAATACCCTATCATACACCAACTTCCTTACGGCTCATCAGCAGCCACAGTCGTACAAAAGATGAAGCAAAGCTTCTCCTTACTCGGTATACCCACACACGTCTTCACAGATAATGGGCCCCAATTTAGCGCCCCCGCCTTCGAACACTTCAGCAAGACATGGGAGTTTAACCACATCACATCAAGCCCATATTACCCACAATCAAACGGATTCATTGAAAGACAAGTACAGAACGTAAATAACGTTATAAAGAAAAATACAGCCGACCTTGACCTCGCTATGCTGACCCTACATCAAACTCCAATCAGCGATACTTCTCCAAGCCCACTATGGCTGTTAACTCACCAATCCCTAAAAACAAACATGAAACAAAACATACAACTGCAACAAGTACAAAGAAATCAAATAAACCATTTAGCCAGTTCCAGAAGAAAACAGACCACCGACTTTACTAGAGGCCAGCAGATCAACGTTCGGAACCCATTAACAGGATTATGGATGCCAGCAGTCATAGCAGAAAAGAGACAAGAACCCATGTCCTACGATGTCCAGATAGGAAATAGAATCATACGAAGAGCACACCACCACATACGAAAAGCATACACACCCCCCTTACATACTCCACCCCCCCCAAACCTGATATGTCTATATCTAACCACGCACCCATCATGTCTAATACCCCTCTTCCCACAGTACCCACACTACCCGCAAACCTGCCGCTATCCGCACCACCCCCACTTCCCACAGCACCCCCACTACCCGCAATCCTGCCGCAATCCGTACCACCCCCACTTCCCACAACACCCCCACCACTCCCCGATCCTAACCTCCCACACATTACAGGTGTCGTTGTAACCACACGGTCCGGACGAATCTCACGTAAGCCGCAACGCCTAGACCTCTGATGGGATTCTCCACACAAGCTCGCCACACCCCATCCCTGTTCCCACCATCCAATTTCTCATATGGAGAAGAGAGGATGTTATATATATAACATATATATTGTCTTATTATTATTATACGCATATTACTATCACTCGCCATATAAGGAGCGATGTACATCCATCGATATAAAGAAAGTTTCTTTATATCGATGCGTACATCATACGCGCGCCGCACGCCCGGGAATTCCTGCATGATCGTCACGCACGACCGCGTGCTAGACACGTTGCTATATAAAGCAGCCGATAGCCACATGTTAGTTACTTCTATACTAAATATATATACATAAGCCTTGACGATTTATTTCTTAACACAAATCATACTCTACTATATCCATATGTAAGTATTATATACTACTAGCAATTAATAGTAATGGGAGATTAAATTAGTTGATATAGGTATAACTGTTGGCATCGTGAGGTTTTTTGGTTTTTGGTTTTTTGGTTTTTTTATTGGTTTTTTGGTTTTTTCAAAATGCAGGTTTTTTGGTTTTTTGCTAAAATATAAATTAAATAGCATATATTAAATATATGATATATTCTATTTTATTATTATAATAATTATATACACTTTAATTAATAATTTATTTTAAAACTTCAATTTTATTAAATAAATAATAGTTAATTAAGCTTACTTTGTTTTTTTTTGTGAAGGTTTTTTGTCTAAATATAAATTAAATCTCATATAATATTATATACATTTAAATGTATTAAATTTAATTCATGTTTAAACTTTAGTTATTAGAGTATATTATGTTTATAATTGTAGTTTATTTATATAAGTAGCAAAGATTTTTCTAAGGAAAGATACAAGTTATATGTATAAAATTGAATCACACGATTTTATCGTAAGGAATATGTGCATTTTTTAGTGACATACAAACGTACCTACATATCAAGTTAGCAAGCTTTTTGTGTAATGTACCAACGTCCCATCTGTATTCTTATACTTGTAAATGCAGATTGTGCGTTGGGAAGTTGGTACATTGACATGTTACAAAAAATGCAATATCCCAACGATAGTATATATTATGAATGCATTTTCCGTAGACATACCAATGTCCCAATGTACCATCGGACGTTGGTATATTACAAAAAACGCTCTCTTATATCGTATAAAACTTACGAGAAATCTGTGTGATTCAATTTTGTATACAAAATACCTAGAGCGCCACCTATATCGGGTCAAATATGATTTTAAATGATATACATATCTATGTAGCGAGTAAATTCTAATTTGTATTGGATGTAATTTAATTGAGCTATATAAATATTGTTGTATGAAAACCGAGCAGTACCTAAACTATTTAGGTGATTCAATACTATAGTAGCAGTATACTGCTAGAAGCGGCAGATAGTAGTTATTAATTATGTTGCATATATATGTTATATATTATGTTGGATATATACTATATATATATATTATATATAGGGAGTATTAAGCTGTAATGTAAGCTTAGAAAAATGTGTATTAGTATACTTTTGTGTATGTACACATTTGTGTTAGTAAATTTACTATAGTAAATTAACTTTATTATTAATATTAGGTTTTTTTTAAATATTTGTTTTTTGGTTTTTTGATTAAATATAAATTAAATAGCTATTCTATTATATATAAATATTATGTATTTACATACTATATTAAAATGACCATTTATTACAAAATATAATTTTTATATTATTATACAATAATTATAATTTTATTAAATAATTATTTTCATCAATGTAAAAACCAAAAAACTATAAATAAACATTGAAAAAACCAAAAAACCACGAAAAAACCCAAAAAACTAGCAAAAAACCAAAAAACCTGGAGCCAAAAAAAAGGTTTTTTGCCAACTATGACTGTAGGTATATATCCTTATATCATATAAGGATATATTATATATATCATATATATATATATATATATATATATATATATATATATATATATATATAATAGGTGTAATATATCATGTGTAAAAGTTTCGTTATATAGGTTATATAAACTGTTATGCTTATAGGCATATATGCAATATCTCCTATACAGGGCCGGCTTAAGCATACTATGGGGCCCGGGCAAAAAAAAAGTATGGGCCCTATACGAATTTTATAACAAATTAAATGGGCGATTCTAGAAATAACAAATTTCTATAACACTTCAATTTATTTGTATATAAATATATATATATATAAATGATGTATTATTATTCTATTATGCGTGATCAAATTATGTACAAATTATAATCTTTAAAAAATTTTGTTTTTTCATATATATTTACATGTATCGTGTGAATGAGACCCACTTTAAGATGCCTATACTATATAGAGGGGGTCTTATTCACGCTATGCATGTAAATAGATATTACGGTACTCACTTACAATCATTGCAATGTAATATTTTATAATTTAAATATTTAATTTTAAGTTTAGAGAAGCTTCTCTCTCGAGTTTAATTATTTACCATTGAATATATTAGGATGAAAATGTATACAATTGGATATATCTAGCCCATCATATATATATATATATATATATATATATATATATATTAATATTTGTATAGTCAATACCTTTGAGGTGTATATCAATATGATATAATATATGTTTAATACTAAATTATCTTATATATCCTACTAATCATCTTAATTGAATAAATACCTTGACTCTAATAATGTAATTTACGTAATATGTTAACATATTATTTAACATATATAATATCAGATATAAATTATGTAATTTTGGGAAATCCACAAGATACTGCTCTAATAAAATCTGCTTGTGATGCCCATATTATATTAGATAATACTTTTAATAAAAATATTATATTCTTCTTTAATATAGATGTTAATATATTCTTTATTTAGTTTGGATAAATAAATTATATTTATTTGGGATGAAAGCAAATAATATTGCTACAATTGTCGAAGATTCAACGGCATTTTGCCCATCCAGATTTAAGGAATGTACAGCGTAGATATGGAGATCCATATTGGACTATAGTATATTATGATATCTATCATTTTATTGAATCTTCCAGACATATTGCTGGATTTTTCATAACTTTAAGCTCTATAATCTATTATAATTATATTATTATTTAAACAAATTCTAAGAAATCAATAGCTAAATATTGACCAATGTGATAATGAATCTTAACGTACATACATAAATAACTATATAATAATAATACCTAACTTGGTTTATATGACGATGACTATTAACGTACCTACATGTGATATATCTGGAATTGAGTACACTGATAAATAATATTATATTTTTAATTTTATATTTCTTCAATTATTAAGTTATCAGTGATAACTTTTCACCTGTGCTCAAATAAGAATATCGACATTGTGTGTATTTATATATAAATATATAGATGAGGGTGATGTAAATCTAAACATTCAGTTGTAAGTACTATTTGAATAATTGCAAAAATTCCTTTAGTATTATATTTAGATTATATATATATATTTATAAATAATATATGTTTCAATGAATATAAATATAATTTCTTTCTCTAATAATAGTCTATTGAAAATGTTATGTTATAATAATATATATATATATATATATATATATATATATATATATATATATATATATATATATTAATTACACTAACACAATTATAATAATATATACACTATGAGAAGATACATCTTTTATTAATACGAGAAGTAGATAGAGAAAATTAATTCTATTGAGAACAATTATTTTCAAAATATCTAATTAGTTTTAATTACTATACAAATTAAAAATCTATATAGAATATAGTTTTTTTTCGTAATTATAATCAATATAATCCTTTACGAACATCAGAAATCATAGTTAAAATATATCTTAATATATATCTCATATTTAATTTTAATATAAAGAAGTATACTTTTTTTTCGTAAACTAATTATAGAAATATAAATTGTTAAGATTGAACTATGGTTAATATTCCCTTAAATTGGGTAAAAAAGGTTAATACGTTTATCATTTATCACTTTCTAGTTTAACAAACAATTATTTATCAATCTGTTTCATACTATTTTATCTGAAAATCAGAGAAGTGTGATATGATCTATGTTTATCATTATTAGCATGTGCTCCAACATCTTCATGTACCTGTTTCTACCATATCTTCGTTTAATTTAGATTTTTTTGTAAAATTCACCTTTCAAATCTATCTAAAGCCTAAATGAATCATTTTTAATTAATTTATTATATTATTTTTATTTATTTAATAGAATTAATAATATATAAGAAAAATACAGTTAAGAAATTTTTATAAATAGTAAAAAAAATGTTTCTCAAATAATTCATGGGCCCCCCAAAATGTGGGGCCCCGGGCAATTGCCCGGTTTGTCCCCCCCCCCTTAAGCCCCCCTTAAGCCTGCTCCTATAACCTCGAGGTTATATGAGGTATTGCTATATGCATATACCTACACTTTTGTTCGTATATAACTTTTGATGCAAGCTGGTATATTTATTTCCTCAAAACATTTAATGCCGGTGCCCCAAGGATAAGTTCTTGACCGTTTTATATTTCTAATTTATATTCTCATTATTATAATTAGAACTTTTATAGCTATTTGTATCATTAATATTGTTTTTAACATATACATTTTAATACTAATTTCACAACGACAATATTTATACCCGTTATATTATTAGTGCAAATTTAAAATGGACGCTTTGTAACCGTTACCTGTTTACCTATATATGGTTTTATTTTCAAAGAAAACTTTAAAGATTTCTTAATTATTTTTAATATTATACCATTATATGCAAAATCATTGTATTCCGTATTTCTTTTAATGTACTAGTATGCATATACATGTATGATACAAATAGTAGGTTATTATTACATATCGCGAAATCGATATGCTACATAGGTTCATTAATTAAATTGAAATTTAATTAAATATTATATTAAATTATTGTAATTAATGAATCATATAATTTACCAATAATTTTATTATAATAATTGTAGTATATTTTTTATTACTAATTTAATTTGTAATTTAATTATAATTAGTAATTATAATAGTTTATTAATTGCAATTTAATTGTATTTACTACTTATAGTATTTATATATATATGTGTGTCCATGTTAATGTTAATGTTGTTAACAGTTAACAGATATATATATTATATATATTATATATATTATATTATATATATATATTATTTATTATATATTTAAATTAAATATTAAATTAAATTTTAATATAATATAATATTATATAATTATAATAATATATAAAATATATATATATATAATATGCATATATAAGAATCTTATATTATTATAATAATTATATCTCATATTATATTATAATATGCGTGTAAAATATGGACATTTTCAAATCATATAATTCATACGGTAACCTTACCGATCTAACTAACTTAGTAACTTAAAGTTAAACTTACTAAATCATTATGACTATCATATTAATGTTTGACCAATATAAGTTGTGTTTATTATTTGTTATCCTAATCATCATAATCATGATTATGATAATGATTATGATAATGATTATGATTATCATAATCATTATGATATATTATATATTATATATTATATATTATATATAATAATATTATATATAATATAATCATTATATTTATTAATAATGATTATAATATAATCAGATTATATTGTTAAACTACTGCATAGTAATTTTAAAGTTATACATATATAAATATATATATATATATATATATATATATATATATACATATTTAATACATTATTTAATGTAATATATATGTATCTAGGTTATCAATTATATGATATCTAAAAAAAACTACATAATTAAGAAATGTATGTGTGACTTAATGTTATATATATATATAAACAGATAGTAAATAAAAATGTTTATCATATTATTATTATAACATTACAAACATTGTATATATGAAATCAGTGATTGTATCTATAGATATAGAAAATATTTTGTGAAACAAAGATATAACACTCTACCTACACAACGTGATTAGTATTCATACATGCCGCTTCTAGCAGCAGTATCGGAATAAATTTAAGTTTGCAGCGATTTGCATACTACAATGTTTTCATTGCTCTATTAAATTACGTGCAATATAAATTAGCTTTTACTCGCCACACAGATATTGATAGCATTTAAAACTAACATATCTTATTGCTTTGTTATATATTAGTAATGTACACTTAGTTTTCATAATAAAAATAGTAATTTAAAATATATTATTTTTCATTTTAAAAGTGCATAGGTTGATACAAATTTACATTATAAACAACACATAGTTCCGAAAATTGACCCTATATGGGTGGGGCTTGAAAAAAAATAGAATTACGTGATTTCGTGTGAGTATTATATCTTTGTGTATAGTGTGTCAATCAACTTAGGTCATGGGGTCAAGGTCGTGCTATTATGTAATATAGAGTGGTATTTCTAGTAGTCCGATAGTTAAGGTAGTATATAGTTGAATAGTGTACAAAATGTTCGGCCAAATACAAGTTCGCGATAATGTACGACATAAACAATAATATAGTAATATACGCCATGAATTAATTTAAAAAATAAAATTACATATTGTTTCATAGGAATCTAAACGTTTCTGATATTTCATGTACAAATTTCAGACATTACATATACGAACTCGATTATTAACTATGAAATATCCGCGAAACGTACACATTTCTTACACGAAACGTGATTATTCATTATTCACTATTAATTAATTCACTATCTCGACGAAACATCTGCCACCGTCACGCTTTCATAGTCATTATAATAATAATAATAATAATAATATCAGATTCAGTTGAAAATCGAGATCAAAAACCCAGGTATGGTATAGAAATTCTATTTAGCTTATGAGAGAATTAATACAAAAACGAATAAATATAAATAAATATTTTACAATTCTATATTGTTCATTCGTGTTCTGTCTCATAAAAAAATCAATACAATAAAATTAAATATATCTCTCAATACCAAGAAATCATCATGCACATAACAATAAAATAATAATAAAATATAATAAAAATATATAATAAAATATTTAAAAATGTAAAAAGCTACTAAAATAATAAATAAGTAAATTATGAATCATTACCATGGTATGGCACCATGGCATATCACACTTTATTACCAGTGCGAGAGCCCCGTAGCATAGCTCATGTGCAGTGTTCACTGTATACACGATTGTAGTACGCCAGTGACGTCTAGTACGAACAGCGATTAACTATAACGTTATAGTACTACTGGTATAGTTAACTATAACGTTTAGTATTAAATAGCATACCTTGCCTGCATGGAATACAGGCGATGAAGTACGCCGGCTACAGCTACCGACCACACGCACACACAACGATATAGTATTAACGGCGTACCGAATCGTATCGATATAAAGCAGCGATACTGATGTTATAGTATACGCGCAAAGGTTGCCGGTGATCTCGTGCGAAGTGATTTCGTACGGAGTGATTTCGTGCGGAGTTTCATCTCTCGCGCGATGATAATACATCGACGTAAATCATTTGTTATAGATAGTAAACTTTACGCTACGCGCGAAATCACAAATCCGCACGAAATCACTCTGTGTTACGCTATATATTATTGTTCATAAGATATTCAGGTATACGTAGTACGTACACATTGAATACGACGGTAGTCGTGTTCTAATGCATCATGTGAGTTAAGTAATAATAGCGTGTCATACGATGAATCATGCCTCTTTATGCGTATGATTCATGTTTTACTAATTATATGAAGTAGTGTTTGAATGAGTTTATTTTCAAAAGTGTATATTAATTTTGTTGTATATTTAGTGCATATTATATATATATATATATATATATATATATTATATATTATATATAATGTACAACAAAATTTAAATACACTTTTGAATATAAACTCATTCAAACACTGCTTCATATAATAATATATATATATATATATATATATATATATATATATATAGTGTTCTTTTAAGCCTATTCTATAATGATTATTATTGACATGTTAATCATGTACGAACTTGTTATATTATTGATATCTTCGCACAAGTATATTAGTCGCAAGTGTTTCATATTTATCAAAAATTTAGTAAATTTAATTATAATATAAATTTTATATTTATTCTAAATTTCGAATCCATCTTTTATTATAATATTGTTAATAATATTATTAAAGAGAAAATACGTATTTACTTATTTTCTTTAAATCAAATCACAACCTTCACCTCCATATAGTTTGTCTTATATACGTGTCTAAATCAATTATTCAACTATGTAACTATATCGTAACGATATTATCGTTACAATGCAGTGATATAAGTATTGTAAGATGCCTAATACAATAACATATATCTATCTAATATAATGATCTAGTGAGTTGAATTTGATTGGTTGATATGTAGCTCTCTTCGATAATAATCTCTGGGGTACCTGCGACAGTTAACGTACTCTAGCGATCCTTCGAGTAAGACTATCCGTACATCAATCTATTAAACTGTCGGAGTAAGGCTGCGCTTGTGGTAGCAGGACAGTAGGACAGTTGACCAGATGGACAGTCGGTTACAGATACATTGCGTAGAATCAAAGTCTGTCCAGCCTTCCAACTTTCCGCGCTACAAAAATCATTATCTAGTATTATACTTATATTTATTTGAATACTGAATATGTTATATATAAATATAAATGTTGTCTATTATCATAGAGTATATATATATATATATATATATATGTAGATAACATATAGAGTATATATATATATATATATATATGTAGATAACATATATAATAGACAACATTTATATTTATATATAACATATTCAATATTCAATATATTTATATATATAGAGTATACATATGTGTGTTCTATCTCTATTATCAGTGGTGTTCGAGATGGATATTCCCAAGTTGGTGAGCAGCTGTCACTCAGCCCGTACGAACACGATGATGGGCCGATACGATACCGCTAAGATCTACTACACGGGATGCATCAGCCAACTCCGGAAGATTCCACTCCACGGCATCACCGACGCCCTCAGGAAGAACCAGTTCCTCCACGTCAGTATCCGGCTTGCCCTCCTAGATGTATCTCTATATAGCTCTCTTTCTCTCCGTCTATGTATCTATCTACGTATGTTTCTATCTCTATATCTCTATCTGTCTAGATATCTCTTTCTCTCTGGCTATATATCTATCTACATATATCTCTGTCTCTATCTCTCTATCTGTCTAGATATCTCTTTCTCTCTGGCTATATATATCTATAGATAGATCTACATATATCTATAGGTAGATAGATCTACATATATCTCTGTCTCTATCTCTATCTCTCTATGTATCTATCTACATAGATCTGTATATCTTTTTCTCTATCTCTATCTCTATAAACCTCTATTTCTGTCTATATTTATATATATATATATGTTATCTTGTGTGAAATAAGTTATGTAATACACTAAGAGTGATAGTTCTCGTCAGGTTGGGTTTATTTATAGGAAGAACACGGATAGGTTTAGTATACATATATAAGGTTTATGTTATTTAACGTAAGGTATGATGCAATGTAATGCAGTGTTTTGGGGTAGTGGCCCTCCAAGTTACATAATGGCTTTTATAGAGAGAAACGAATGCAAGCAAAAACAAGAATATTTCCATATTTTGAGTTTATCTTGGAATGAGAGCGATTTATGGTTAATGGTTAATAGTTAATATTTACATTAATGACAATTTTGTTATGGTTAAATTAATGGTATATACATAAATTAATGTGTATATCAATTTCTATAGAGATAGTTTACAATAAAATGTATGTAGTTTATGGAATAAACCAACATTTTTGAAATATAATAATATATGTATATGTGTATATATATTTTATATATGTAATATTTACAATATTTATACATATAATATATATTCAGGTATATGATACCGACAAGTATGCAATACTTCGTGGTATAATATATCATAATACGAATATATTTATATAAAACATTATATCAAATATTCCACCTCACATTTATACTACGTATTTACCATACTACATATATATATATATATATATATATATATATATATCTATAGCTCTACCCCTATTATATCTCTCTCTCCCTCCGTCTTTCTATCTATTCTCTCTCTCCCTTCCCATCCCTCCCCTCCCCTCCCCTAACTTCTCCTCTCTACCCCTTCAGCTAGAAGAACAAATAAACGCCGAGTCAAAGAACCTAGACCAGCTGATGGGTATAATTCACAAGTTCAAGCGCCGATCTGCCTACGTGCAACCTCAACAGCACGTCGTCTACAGGGACATTGCCCCTGTGGCAGCGGTGGCGCCCTCCCCCATCCCCGGTGGTGGCGGTGGCTACTACTCTGATCGCCAAGACCCGGAAGTATGGCCCGATCCGGAACCACCTCGGTTTGTAATTACGCAGCACTACCTATTTAGCTAGCCCTCAGCACTACCTATTTAGCTAGCCCTCAGTACTACCTATTTAGCTAGCCCTCAGTACTACCTATTTAGCTAGCCCTCAGTACTACCTATTTAGCTAGCCCTCAGTACTACCTATTTAGCTATCCCTTAACCTATTTAGCTAGCCCTCAGTACTACCTATTTAGCTAGCCCTCACTACTACCTATTTAGCTAGCCCTCAGTACTACCTATTTAGCTAGCCCTCAGTACTACCTATTTAGCTAGCCCTCAGTACTACCTATTTAGCTAGCCCTCACTACTACCTATTTAGCTAGCCCTCAGTACTACCTATTTAGCTAGCCCTCAGTACTACCTATTTAGCTAGCCCTCAGTACTACCTATTTAGCTAGCCCTCAGTACTACCTATTTAGCTAGCCCTCAGTACTACCTATTTAGCTAGCCCTCAGTACTACCTGTTTAGCTAGCCCTCAGTACTACCTGTTTAGCTAGCCCTCAGTACTACCTATTTAGCTAGCCCTCAGTACTACCTATTTAGCTAGCCCTCAGTACTACCTATTTAGCTAGCCCTCAGTACTACCTATTTAGCTAGCCCTCACTACTACCTATTTAGCTAGCCCTCAGTACTACCTATTTAGCTAGCCCTCAGTACTACCTATTTAGCTAGCCCTCAGTACTACCTATTTAGCTAGCCCTCAGTACTACCTATTTAGCTAGCCCTCAGTACTACCTATTTAGCTAGCCCTCAGTACTACCTATTTAGCTAGCCCTCAGTACTACCTATTTAGCTAGCCCTCAGTACTACCTGTTTAGCTAGCCCTCAGTACTACCTGTTTAGCTAGCCCTCAGTACTACCTATTTAGCTAGCCCTCAGTACTACCTATTTAGCTAGCCCTCAGTACTACCTATTTAGCTAGCCCTCAGTACTACCTATTTAGCTAGCCCTCACTACTACCTATTTAGCTAGCCCTCAGTACTACCTATTTAGCTAGCCCTCAGTACTACCTATTTAGCTAGCCCTCAGTACTACCTATTTAGCTAGCCCTCAGTACTACCTATTTAGCTAGCCCTCAGTACTACCTATTTAGCTAGCCCTCAGTACTACCTGTTTAGCTAGCCCTCAGTACTACCTATTTAGCTAGCCCTCAGTACTACCTATTTAGCTAGCCCTCAGTACTACCTGTTTAGCTAGCCCTCAATACTACCTGTTTAGCTAGCCCTCACTACTACCTGTTTAGCTAGCCCTCAGTACTACCTATTTAGCTAGCCCTCAGTACTACCTATTTAGCTAGCCCTCACTACTACCTATTTAGCTAGCCCTCAGTACTACCTATTTAGCTAGCCCTCAGTACTACCTATTTAGCTAGCCCTCAGTACTACCTATTTAGCTAGCCCTCACTACTACCTATTTAGCTAGCCCTCACTACTACCTATTTAGCTAGCCCTCAGTACTACCTATTTAGCTAGCCCTCAGTACTACCTATTTAGCTAGCCCTCAGTACTACCTGTTTAGCTAGCCCTCAGTACTACCTGTTTAGCTAGCCCTCAGCACTACCTATTTAGCTAGCCCTCAGTACTACCTATTTAGCTAGCCCTCAGTACTACCTATTTAGCTAGCCCTCACTACTACCTATTTAGCTAGCCCTCAGCACTACCTATTTAGCTAGCCCTCAGTACTACCTATTTAGCTAGCCCTCAGTACTACCTATTTAGCTAGCCCTCAGTACTACCTATTTAGCTAGCCCTCACTACTACCTATTTAGCTAGCCCTCACTACTACCTATTTAGCTAGCCCTCAGTACTACCTATTTAGCTAGCCCTCAGTACTACCTATTTAGCTAGCCCTCAGTACTACCTATTTAGCTAGCCCTCAGCACTACCTATTTAGCTAGCCCTCAGTACTACCTATTTAGCTAGCCCTCAGTACTACCTATTTAGCTAGCCCTCACTACTACCTATTTAGCTAGCCCTCACTACTACCTATTTAGCTAGCCCTCAGTACTACCTATTTAGCTAGCCCTCACTACTACCTATTTAGCTAGCCCTCAGTACTACCTATTTAGCTAGCCCTCAGTACTACCTATTTAGCTAGCCCTCACTACTACCTATTTAGCTAGCCCTCACTACTACCTATTTAGCTAGCCCTCAGTACTACCTATTTAGCTAGCCCTCACTACTACCTATTTAGCTAGCCCTCAGCACTACCTATTTAGCTAGCCCTCAGTACTACCTATTTAGCTAGCCCTCAGTACTACCTATTTAGCTAGCCCTCAGTACTACCTATTTAGCTAGCCCTCACTACTACCTATTTAGCTAGCCCTCACTACTACCTATTTAGCTAGCCCTCAGTACTACCTATTTAGCTAGCCCTCAGTACTACCTATTTAGCTAGCCCTCAGTACTACCTATTTAGCTAGCCCTCAGTACTACCTATTTAGCTAGCCCTCAGTACTACCTATTTAGCTAGCCCTCAGTACTACCTATTTAGCTAGCCCTCAGCACTACCTATTTAGCTAGCCCTCACTACTACCTATTTAGCTAGCCCTCAGTACTACCTATTTAGCTAGCCCTCACTACTACCTATTTAGCTAGCCCTCAGTACTACCTATTTAGCTAGCCCTCAGTACTACCTATTTAGCTAGCCCTCAGTACTACCTATTTAGCTAGCCCTCAGTACTACCTATTTAGCTAGCCCACAGTACTACCTATTTAGCTAGCCCTCAGTACTACCTATTTAGCTAGCCCTCAGTACTACCTATTTAGCTAGCCCTCAGTACTACCTATTTAGCTAGCCCTCAGTACTACCTGTTTAGCTATCCCTCAGTACTACCTGTTTAGCTAGCCCTCAGCACTACCTATTTAGCTAGCCCTCAGTACTACCTATTTAGCTAGCCCTCAGTACTACCTATTTAGCTAGCCCTCACTACTACCTATTTAGCTAGCCCTCAGCACTACCTATTTAGCTAGCCCTCAGTACTACCTATTTAGCTAGCCCTCAGTACTACCTATTTAGCTAGCCCTCAGTACTACCTATTTAGCTAGCCCTCACTACTACCTATTTAGCTAGCCCTCACTACTACCTATTTAGCTAGCCCTCAGTACTACCTATTTAGCTAGCCCTCAGTACTACCTATTTAGCTAGCCCTCAGCACTACCTATTTAGCTAGCCCTCAGTACTACCTATTTAGCTAGCCCTCAGTACTACCTATTTAGCTAGCCCTCAGTACTACCTATTTAGCTAGCCCTCAGTACTACCTGTTTAGCTAGCCCTCAGTACTACCTGTTTAGCTAGCCCTCAGTACTACCTATTTAGCTAGCCCTCACTACTACCTATTTAGCTAGCCCTCACTACTACCTATTTAGCTAGCCCTCAGTACTACCTATTTAGCTAGCCCTCAGTACTACCTGTTTAGCTAGCCCTCAGTACTACCTGTTTAGCTAGCCCTCAGTACTACCTATTTAGCTAGCCCTCAGTACTACCTATTTAGCTAGCCCTCAGTACTACCTATTTAGCTAGCCCTCAGTACTACCTATTTAGCTAGCCCTCAGTACTACCTGTTTAGCTAGCCCTCACTACTACCTATTTAGCTAGCCCTCAGTACTACCTATTTAGCTAGCCCTCAGTACTACCTATTTAGCTAGCCCTCAGTACTACCTATTTAGCTAGCCCTCAGTACTACCTATTTAGCTAGCCCTCAGTACTACCTATTTAGCTAGCCCTCAGTACTACCTATTTAGCTAGCCCTCACTACTACCTATTTAGCTAGCCCTCAGTACTACCTATTTAGCTAGCCCTCAGTACTACCTATTTAGCTAGCCCTCAGTACTACCTATTTAGCTAGCCCTCAGTACTACCTATTTAGCTAGCCCTCAGTACTACCTATTTAGCTAGCCCTCACTACTACCTATTTAGCTAGCCCTCAGTACTACCTATTTAGCTAGCCCTCAGTACTACCTATTTAGCTAGCCCTCAGCACTACCTATTTAGCTAGCCCTCAGTACTACCTATTTAGCTAGCCCTCACTACTACCTATTTAGCTAGCCCTCAGTACTACCTATTTAGCTAGCCCTCAGTACTACCTATTTAGCTAGCCCTCAGTACTACCTATTTAGCTAGCCCTCAGTACTACCTATTTAGCTAGCCCTCAGTACTACCTATTTAGCTAGCCCTCAGTACTACCTATTTAGCTAGCCCTCAGTACTACCTATTTAGCTAGCCCTCAGTACTACCTATTTAGCTAGCCCTCAGTACTACCTATTTAGCTAGCCCTCAGTACTACCTATTTAGCTAGCCCTCAGTACTACCTATTTAGCTAGCCCTCAGTACTACCTATTTAGCTAGCCCTCACTACTACCTATTTAGCTAGCCCTCACTACTACCTATTTAGCTAGCCCTCAGTACTACCTATTTAGCTAGCCCTCAGTACTACCTGTTTAGCTAGCCCTCAGTACTACCTGTTTAGCTAGCCCTCAGCACTACCTATTTAGCTAGCCCTCAGTACTACCTATTTAGCTAGCCCTCAGTACTACCTATTTAGCTAGCCCTCACTACTACCTATTTAGCTAGCCCTCAGCACTACCTATTTAGCTAGCCCTCAGTACTACCTATTTAGCTAGCCCTCAGTACTACCTATTTAGCTAGCCCTCAGTACTACCTGTTTAGCTAGCCCTCAGTACTACCTATTTAGCTAGCCCTCAGTACTACCTATTTAGCTAGCCCTCAGTACTACCTATTTAGCTAGCCCTCAGTACTACCTATTTAGCTAGCCCTCAGTACCACCTGTTTAGCTAGCCCTCAGTACTACCTATTTAGCTAGCCCTCAGTACTACCTATTTAGCTAGCCCTCAGTACTACCTATTTAGCTAGCCCTCACTACTACCTATTTAGCTAGCCCTCAGTACTACCTATTTAGCTAGCCCTCAGTACTACCTATTTAGCTAGCCCTCACTACTACCTATTTAGCTAGCCCTCACTACTACCTATTTAGCTAGCCCTCACTACTACCTATTTAGCTAGCCCTCAGTACTACCTATTTAGCTAGCCCTCAGTACTACCTATTTAGCTAGCCCTCAGTACTACCTATTTAGCTAGCCCTCAGTACTACCTATTTAGCTAGCCCTCAGTACTACCTATTTAGCTAGCCCTCAGTACTACCTATTTAGCTAGCCCTCAGTACTACCTATTTAGCTAGCCCTCAGTACTACCTATTTAGCTAGCCCTCAGTACTACCTATTTAGCTAGCCCTCAGTACTACCTATTTAGCTAGCCCTCACTACTACCTATTTAGCTAGCCCTCACTACTACCTATTTAGCTAGCCCTCACTACTACCTATTTAGCTAGCCCTCAGTACTACCTATTTAGCTAGCCCTCAGTACTACCTATTTAGCTAGCCCTCAGTACTACCTATTTAGCTAGCCCTCAGTACTACCTATTTAGCTAGCCCTCAGTACTACCTATTTAGCTAGCCCTCAGTACTACCTGTTTAGCTAGCCCTCAGTACTACCTATTTAGCTAGCCCTCAGTACTACCTGTTTAGCTAGCCCTCAGTACTACCTATTTAGCTAGCCCTCAGTACTACCTATTTAGCTAGCCCACAGTACTACCTATTTAGCTAGCCCTCAGTACTACCTATTTAGCTAGCCCTCACTACTACCTATTTAGCTAGCCCTCAGTACTACCTATTTAGCTAGCCCTCAGTACCACCTATTTAGCTAGCCCTCAGTACTACCTATTTAGCTATCCCTTAACCTGTTTAGCTAGCCCTCAGTACTACCTATTTAGATATCCCTTAACCTGTTTAGCTAGCCCTCAGTACCACCTATTTAGCTAGCCCTCAGTACTACCTGTTTAGCTAGCCCTCAGTACTACCTATTTAGCTAGCCCTCACTACTACCTATTTAGCTAGCCCTCACTACTACCTATTTAGCTAGCCCTCAGTACTACCTATTTAGCTAGCCCTCAGTACTACCTATTTAGCTAGCCCTCACTACTACCTGTTTAGCTAGCCCTCACTACTACCTATTTAGCTAGCCCTCAGTACTACCTATTTAGCTAGCCCTCACTACTACCTATTTAGCTAGCCCTCACTACTACCTATTTAGCTAGCCCTCAGTACTACCTATTTAGCTAGCCCTCAGCACTACCTATTTAGCTAGCCCTCAGTACTACCTATTTAGCTAGCCCTCACTACTACCTATTTAGCTAGCCCTCAGTACTACCTATTTAGCTAGCCCTCAGTACTACCTATTTAGCTAGCCCTCAGTACTACCTATTTAGCTATCCCTTAACCTGTTTAGCTAGCCCTCAGTACTACCTGTTTAGCTAGCCCTCAGTACTACCTATTTAGCTAGCCCTCAGTACTACCTATTTAGCTAGCCCTCAGTACTACCTATTTAGCTAGCCCTCAGCACTACCTATTTAGCTAGCCCTCAGTACTACCTATTTAGCTAGCCCTCACTACTACCTATTTAGCTAGCCCTCAGTACTACCTATTTAGCTAGCCCTCAGTACTACCTATTTAGCTAGCCCTCACTACTACCTATTTAGCTAGCCCTCAGCACTACCTATTTAGCTAGCCCTCAGTACTACCTATTTAGCTAGCCCTCAGTACTACCTATTTAGCTAGCCCTCAGTACTACCTATTTAGCTAGCCCTCAGTACTACCTATTTAGCTAGCCCTCAGTACTACCTATTTAGCTAGCCCTCAGTACTACCTATTTAGCTATCCCTTAACCTGTTTAGCTAGCCCTCAGTACTACCTGTTTAGCTAGCCCTCAGTACTACCTATTTAGCTAGCCCTCAGTACTACCTATTTAGCTAGCCCTCAGTACTACCTATTTAGCTAGCCCTCAGCACTACCTATTTAGCTAGCCCTCAGTACTACCTATTTAGCTAGCCCTCACTACTACCTATTTAGCTAGCCCTCAGTACTACCTATTTAGCTAGCCCTCAGTACTACCTATTTAGCTAGCCCTCACTACTACCTATTTAGCTAGCCCTCAGCACTACCTATTTAGCTAGCCCTCAGTACTACCTATTTAGCTAGCCCTCAGTACTACCTATTTAGCTAGCCCTCAGTACTACCTATTTAGCTAGCCCTCAGTACTACCTATTTAGCTAGCCCTCAGTACTACCTATTTAGCTAGCCCTCAGTACTACCTGTTTAGCTAGCCCTCAGTACTACCTATTTAGCTAGCCCTCACTACTACCTATTTAGCTAGCCCTCAGTACTACCTATTTAGCTAGCCCTCAGTACTACCTATTTAGCTAGCCCTCAGTACTACCTATTTAGCTAGCCCTCAGTACTACCTATTTAGCTAGCCCTCAGTACTACCTATTTAGCTAGCCCTCAGTACTACCTATTTAGCTAGCCCTCAGTACTACCTATTTAGCTAGCCCTCAGTACTACCTATTTAGCTAGCCCTCAGTACTACCTATTTAGCTAGCCCTCAGTACTACCTATTTAGCTAGCCCTCAGTACTACCTGTTTAGCTAGCCCTCAGTACTACCTATTTAGCTAGCCCTCAGTACTACCTATTTAGCTAGCCCTCAGTACTACCTATTTAGCTAGCCCTCAGTACTACCTATTTAGCTAGCCCTCAGTACTACCTATTTAGCTAGCCCACAGTACTACCTATTTAGCTAGCCCTCAGTACTACCTATTTAGCTAGCCCTCAGTACTACCTATTTAGCTAGCCCTCAGTACTACCTATTTAGCTAGCCCTCAGTACTACCTATTTAACTAGCCCTCAGTACTACCTATTTAGCTAGCCCTCAGTACTACCTATTTAGCTAGCCCTCAGTACTACCTATTTAGCTAGCCCTCAGTACTACCTATTTAGCTAGCCCTCAGTACTACCTGTTTAGCTAGCCCTCAGTACTACCTATTTAGCTAGCCCTCAGTACTACCTATTTAGCTAGCCCACAGTACTACCTATTTAGCTAGCCCTCAGTACTACCTATTTAGCTAGCCCTCACTACTACCTATTTAGCTAGCCCTCAGTACTACCTATTTAGCTAGCCCTCAGTACCACCTATTTAGCTAGCCCTCAGTACTACCTATTTAGCTATCCCTTAACCTGTTTAGCTAGCCCTCAGTACTACCTATTTAGCTATCCCTTAACCTGTTTAGCTAGCCCTCAGTACTACCTATTTAGCTAGCCCTCAGTACTACCTATTTAGCTAGCCCTCAGTACTACCTATTTAGCTAGCCCTCAGTACTACCTATTTAGCTAGCCCTCACTACTACCTGTTTAGCTAGCCCTCAGTACTACCTATTTAGCTAGCCCTCAGTACTACCTATTTAGCTAGCCCTCAGTACTACCTGTTTAGCTAGCCCTCAGTACTACCTATTTAGCTAGCCCTCAGTACTACCTATTTAGCTAGCCCTCAGCACCACCTATTTAGCTAGCCCTCAGTACTACCTATTTAGCTAGCCCTCAGTACTACCTATTTAGCTAGCCCTCACTACTACCTATTTAGCTAGCCCTCAGTACTACCTATTTAGCTAGCCCTCAGTACTACCTATTTAGCTAGCCCTCAGTACTACCTATTTAGCTAGCCCTCAGCACTACCTATTTAGCTAGCCCTCAGTACTACCTATTTAGCTAGCCCTCAGTACTACCTGTTTAGCTAGCCCTCAGTACTACCTATTTAGCTAGCCCTCAGTACTACCTATTTAGCTAGCCCTCAGTACTACCTGTTTAGCTAGCCCTCAGTACTACCTATTTAGCTAGCCCTCAGTACTACCTATTTAGCTAGCCCACAGTACTACCTATTTAGCTAGCCCTCAGTACTACCTATTTAGCTAGCCCTCAGTACTACCTATTTAGCTAGCCCACAGTACTACCTATTTAGCTAGCCCTCAGTACTACCTATTTAGCTAGCCCTCAGTACTACCTATTTAGCTAGCCCTCAGTACTACCTATTTAGCTAGCCCTCAGTACTACCTATTTAGCTAGCCCTCACTACTACCTATTTAGCTAGCCCTCAGTACTACCTATTTAGCTAGCCCTCAGTACTACCTATTTAGCTAGCCCTCAGTACTACCTATTTAGCTAGCCCTCACTACTACCTATTTAGCTAGCCCTCAGTACTACCTATTTAGCTAGCCCTCAGTACTACCTATTTAGCTAGCCCTCACTACTACCTATTTAGCTAGCCCTCAGTACTACCTATTTAGCTAGCCCTCAGTACTACCTATTTAGCTAGCCCTCAGTACTACCTATTTAGCTAGCCCTCAGTACTACCTATTTAGCTAGCCCTCAGTACTACCTATTTAGCTAGCCCTCACTACTACCTATTTAGCTAGCCCTCAGTACTACCTATTTAGCTAGCCCTCAGCTATCTAGCTCTGCAGCGGTTCTACAAAAGTAGAATTTGGTTTCGCGGCCGTTGTCGCCCATCTTTTACATTATAGATTGTAACCGCGCGATGTAACTTTGTAATGTAAATTATAGGTGACCACCGCTTGAAAACCTAATTCTAGTTTTGTATGACCGCAGCCCATCGATATAAAGAAAGTGGATAAGCAATTGAATGTAGTGTATGGCACTATCCGCTACGAGCGCTGCAGTCGAAACCCACTATCTGGCCCACTACTTTTTATTTATAATAATATGTATTTATCATATATATATTGATAATCACTACCAATTTTAATGTACTATCTTTACTAAAAATAAAATTATATATTTAAAATACATAATATCAACATTCTTCGTAATTTTGTGTATTTAAATTGAAGATATAATACTATTTTATTGATTTTATTGATATTTATAATTTAAATCCATTGATATAGATAGGAGTCACTTTAATCTATTTCGACGAAAAGCCTACTGTTTTAATATTTGACATATATAATATGACTAATATCCAATCAAAATCACTGATACCATTTTGTTAATTTATCGATAAAAGTGTCATTCACGTGTCTATCTTTTACATGCATTGCGTGCGTCAATTGCTTATCCACTTTCTTTATATCGATGCCGCAGCCTTAGGGTGTGCAGTTTTGTAGCCGTTTATCAGATGGGCAGGCTATCTTTGTATTTACTCAGTTTATCCACCTGACTGACAACCTGACCACCTGTCTATCTGTCTATCTGACCAACTTACCCACTACAAAAGCTACACCCTTAGTCTCCTGGCCCCATATCTCTTAACCCCTCTCTATATATCTCTAACTTATCTTTATCTCCTCTCTATCTATCTCTAGCTTATCTTTATCTCACTATCCTCTCTTATTCACAGAAGACGGGCCTCGAATAAAAGAATTGATAAGGTTTCATAGTTACGCTATTCTGATATTAACGTTCAACGTAAAGTCTACGTTGATGAGGTCCTAATAATCGAGATTTTGATATAATATCTGAATTTCTGTAAAATTATGTTTATAAAACTTTGTCGACATATATTTATTAGTAGAAGTGAAGTAGTACAATTTATTTATTAACTAACATCCAATTTTAAATAAATTGTCTAGAACTGACATATAATAATAATACCAAGGTTACAGTGACATACATAATACAAATTAAAAGATAATAATAAAACTAAATAGTTTGCAAATGTGCGTAAATAGAGTGTATTAAGGTTCACTAAGCGAGTTAGTTCAGTTCAAGTAAGTATCTTTAGCGTAGTTGTTTGTAAATTGTTTCCGATTGGTTCGTTAGTTACAATATATTAATATAGTGCGGTTGCGTTTCTCAAATTCGTTATAATAGCGTTAACCTTTGACCTCGACCGACCGACCTTCGTTAACGCCGGCGTCCACGTTTTCAGAAGAACGCCCCTAATCAATCGAGGCAGGCGCCGAACAACAACCTACCCGTCAAGGTACAAGACGTCAGATACAGCAACGTCGCGGGCAAGACGCCAGCGAAACGAGGAGACAAGAACGCCCATCTGAATAAACCCGCTAAGAAGGTAGGCTCCGTACATATACACGGGGGTGACATGTACTCGCGTGAGGTATTCATATATATATATATATATATATATATATATATATGTATTCATATATATATATATATATATATGTATATACATGTATTCATATATATATATGTATTCATATATATATAAATAAATAAATAATAAAATCAGATTTGGCAATTGCCTGGGTGAAGGAAGAAGCAGAGCTTAACAAGTCTTTCACCCATTTATGATTACGAGGAGAAAAAATTATATAGGATGTACATATATATATATCTATACATGTATTTATATATATATATATATAAAAAGACTCGTAGGTTGTATGACGCAGGTTCTATCCTATAATGAAATAGGTGTTACAATAACATGTAGGCGTGCGTATCACTAACTACCCACGCGCCCTACCCAGATAGCCGAAGTGAACGAGGACGGCAGACCCAAGTTCGTACCCAACGGCTACGATAAAGATCTAGTGGACAATCTGGAAAGGGACATCGTTCAGAGGAACCCTAACGTTCATTGGTGCGTGTACCTTACTCCGCCCCGCCCCCCTCCATGGCTTCATCGTCACCCTCACACCCCGTCACACAGGGACGACGTCGCTGACCTTCACGAAGCTAAGAATCTCCTGCAAGAAGCCATCATTCTTCCCCTCGTAGTACCCGAATTCTTCAAGGGTATCCGACGACCTTGGAAGGTTTTGTAACCTTTCATTACCCGACTATCTAATATATGCATAGATTAAGGAGTAGTGGCAGCAGTAGTGGTGACTAGTGATGTAAAAACGGGTTCAAATACCGGGTACCCGACCCGGAATCTAGTATTTGATGAGACAGGGTTGCAATTTTCCATAAAATACCGGGCACCCGTTTTTTTTCGGGTACCCGGTAATATAAAATATACTTTTAAAAAGCAATAAATCTTGATAATTTACTTAATAATAGCAAAGATATTCCAAAGGAATGCTTCCAAAATCATTGCTATAACATTAACTTTTCTGGATTTTTAATAATTATTGGTGTTTATTTACAATTTATTTAAAAATTAAACTTTCAAATTAATCTTGGAATCACCGGTAAGTTCATATTTATTATCACACACAGTTAATTATTTCAGATATTTTATAAGCTATTGTTATAAATTATATTTATTAGATATTATTAATTAAAGAAAACTTAACTCTTTAATATGAACATTAATTTAAATACATTCAAAATAAAATAATACCACATTTTTGTATATTCGAATTATCATTATTCGGAGTACAGTCTGAAACGGCGCAATATTTAAAATAATACGAATTTGATTGACATGTGGGGGGCGTCGCGCGCGCGAAACGAATTGAATATAGGTCATGACTAATTAGTGATAGCCGCTATGTGGCAAATATTCCTTTGATGTAAATCATTTACTAAGTGTATTATATACACAACTTGTTTACATTTATATACACTGTAGTTTATACAAGTTGCTTATATATTCTATGCTATATATATATATATAAATATATATATATATATATATATATATATATATATATATATATATATATATATAATATATATAATGTGACAACATACTTATTATTTTAAACTTATTTTATAACTAGTTTATATATTATATATATATTTATGTTGTCACATTATATATATTATATATATATAGCAGAGTATATAAGCAACTTGTATAAACTACAGTGTATATAAATGTAAACAAGTTGTGTATATAATACATTTAGTAAATGATTTACATCAAAGGAATATTTGCCACATAGCGGCTATCACTAATTAGTCATGACCTATATTCAATTCGTTTCGTGCGCGCGACGCCCCCCACACGTCAATCAAATTCGTATTATTTTAAATATTGGCGCCGTTTCAGACCGACCCCCGATAATTCGATATACGATAATTATTATAGTTCATTTGTAAAAATTGAACGATAATTTTAATATACTCACAGATTAATATCATAGAAAATGTCTATATTAGACATAGAAACGAATAGACTGTGATTCAACTAATATCGCCATAGAGAAAAGTACGACAAACGCGAAACGTACACTGTACGACAGTGTACGTTTCGCGCAGGGTCACAGCAAATGGCGATTTTAAAAATTCATCATATGATATATCAAACTATACAATTTTATATGTCATACAAAAATGCCTGCTATATGTAATTTCATTAACTGTTCGGTAAAACAGAATGATATTCCTGATGGTGTAATATTACACTTATTAGTGATATAATTTATTAATTATAATAAAGCATAATAATTATTTTTAAATATCCAATAATACAATTTCTAACAAATATTTATTTAAAAAATAAATATTTTTATTTTACAATTATATTGTTATATATCATTAATTTTGAAAATATACATTACTACATAAATTATAATTATATATATATAAATATATATTATATATATATTATTATATGAGGTATTATATAAGACAATATGTAATAATAAAATATAGTTAACTTACGGTAAAATTATTATATAGTAAAATATTTTATAATAAAATATAATTAAATCACGGTATATTTATTATACAGAACAATATCAGAATAATATTATAATAATTGCGTATTTATAATTTAATTTAACTTATACTATTATAATTAGTACTTGATTAAGGCAACTTAATACGTTAACTTAAATTATAAATACATATCATATAAATATTTTATACTTATCTCGTCATCAATTTATCTATCTCATCCTCATAATTACTTATCTCTTCATCATAATTACTTATCTCGTCATCAAATTATCTATCTCAGTCTCATAATTACTTATCTCGTCATCAAATTATCTATCTCGTCATCAATTTATCTATCTCATCCTCATAATTACTTATCTCATCATCAATTTATCTATCTCAGCCTCATAATTACTTATATCGTCATCATAATTACTTATCTCGTCATCAATTTATCTATCTCATCCTCATAATTACTTATCTCGTCATCAATTTATCTATCTCAGCCTCATAATTACTTATCTCGTCATCATAATTACTTATCTCGTCATCAAATTATCTATCTCGTCATCATAATTACTTATCTCGTCATCAAATTATCTATCTCGTCATCAAATTATCTATCTCGTCATCATAATTACTTATCTCGTCATCAAATTATCTATCTCGTCATCAATTTATCTATCTCATCCTCATAATTACTTATCTCGTCATCAATTTATCTATCTCAGCCTCATAATTACTTATCTCGTCATCATAATTACTTATCTCGTCATCAATTTATCTATCTCATCCTCATAATTACTTATCTCGTCATCAAATTATCTATCTCAGCCTCATAATTACTTATCTCGTCATCAAATTATCTATCTCGTCATCATAATTACTTATCTCGTCATCATAATTACTTATCTCGTCATCAAATTATCTATCTCAGTCTCATAATTACTTATCTCGTCATCAAATTATCTATCTCATCCTCATAATTACTTATCTCTTCATCATAATTACTTATCTCGTCATCAAATTATCTATCTCGTCATCATAATTACTTATCTCGTCATCATAATTACTTATCTCGTCATCAAATTATCTATCTCAGTCTCATAATTACTTATCTCAGCCTCATAATTACTTATCTCGTCATCAATTTATCTATCTCATCCTCATAATTACTTATCTCGTCATCAAATTATCTATCTCAGCCTCATAATTACTTATCTCGTCATCAAATTATCTATCTCAGCCTCATAATTACTTATCTCGTCATCATAATTACTTATCTCGTCATCAAATTATCTATCTCATCCTCATAATTACTTATCTCTTCATCATAATTACTTATCTCGTCATCAAATTATCTATCTCAGTCTCATAATTACTTATCTCGTCATCAAATTATCTATCTCGTCATCAATTTATCTATCTCATCCTCATAATTACTTATCTCGTCATCAAATTATCTATCTCAGCCTCATAATTACTTATCTCGTCATCAAATTATCTATCTCGTCATCATAATTACTTATCTCGTCATCATAATTACTTATCTCGTCATCAAATTATCTATCTCGTCATCATAATTACTTATCTCGTCATCATAATTACTTATCTCGTCATCAAATTATCTATCTCAGTCTCATAATTACTTATCTCGTCATCAAATTATCTATCTCGTCATCATAATTACTTATCTCGTCATCATAATTACTTATCTCGTCATCAAATTATCTATCTCAGTCTCATAATTACTTATCTCAGCCTCATAATTACTTATCTCGTCATCAATTTATCTATCTCATCCTCATAATTACTTATCTCGTCATCAAATTATCTATCTCAGCATCAAATTATCTATCTCGTCATCATAATTACTTATCTCGTCATCAAATTATCTATCTCGTCATCATAATTATCTATCTCAGTCTCATAATTACTTATCTCGTCATCATAATTACTTGTCTCGTCATCAAATTATCTATCTTGACATAAAATTATCTATCTCGTCAACATAATTTCTTGTATCGGCATCAAATTATCTATTTTATATAGTTTATATAATTTATATAGTTAGCTAAGATTTATAAGATGTATACTCTATCATAGGAGGAGGATGAGTTTGACAAATATATGAAAATGCCAGTGACTTGACCCAATACTAATCCATTGAGTTGGTATAAAGAAAATGATGCCCGTATCCTATCTTTGGCTAACTTAGCAAAACGATACCTATGTATCCGAGGAATTCAGTTGCATCCGAGCGAGTATTCAGTTCTGCAAGCTGCATATTGACGAATCGGTTAAACCGTATATTGCCACAATTAGTTGACAAATTAATATTTTTACATATTAATAAATCTTTATATTAATAAATAGTATTATAATTTAATCATTTGTTTCTTATTTGTTTAATACTTTGCGATTGCTATCGGTATAAATTTTCATCGAGGTATTTGATTATCTCGAGGCAGTATATTTTAGTATTTGATTATCTCGAGACAGTATATTTTAGTATTTGATTATCTCGAGATAGTAAAAAATCTCCTAAATTTACATCACTAGTGGTGACAGTAGTAGTAGCAGTGGTGGCATTATAGTAGTAGTAGTGGATTTAGGATATTCCCGAATATTTTGTCGATCTCTCACAATTTTTTACTTTATCGTTATATTTTATAACTTTATATAAAAACAATTCATTGATCTCTACATATAATAATTTGGCTTAGAAAATTATAACTACCATGTCTTTTCTTTAATTTTGTTAAAAATCATTAATAAATGACTATTTTTTCTGTGGGTTGATATCTTTACAAATTGTAAGATTTTTTTTTCTACCTTATATTTAATGTACAAGTATTATAAAATAGACCTTTATAATTTTAATAATATAATTTTAATCTGCACTGTTAGATCTTTAAAAATAAAATCACTCTTATGTAAAGTATCTTAATAGTTAACTTAATAGCTTACTAATAGTATATTGTAAACAGTAGTATATTGTAGTATTACCAATTTTTAATGAAATAGGTATTTATTTTTATAAATAATATTCTACAAAATTTGAATCGTAGAGAGTTCAGTATAGATTATAAAATAAGCTACACTAAAGCACATGCATAATAATGATACAGTAGATATATAGTAGAGGTATATAGTGCATTATATAGTGCATTATATTGATTGCGAACTTTGCCGCTAGCGAATCGGCACGAGTAATATTGCCCGCATGAAAACAGTACCACATTCCTAGTTCTAATCGCCCCCGTCCACCCACCCCCGCTCGTAGGGTGTGTTAATGGTGGGTCCCCCCGGTACCGGTAAGACCCTATTGGCTAAAGCGGTGGCCACCGAATGCGGTACGACCTTCTTCAATGTGTCCTCCTCATCTTTGACCTCTAAGTACCACGGAGAATCTGAGAAACTCGTGCGACTCCTTTTCGAAATGGTTGGCTGTGACACCTGTACTTTCGCATTCTTATTATTTATGAATATATATATATATGTGTATATATAATTTTACTATAATTTTTGCATTATTTAAATATTAGATTTATGATTATAACATAATATAATGACATATTTTTAGGGAGTTTACAAGTATTAGTAATTTTCATGTATCTTTTGATATCATCATTTTTCGTAACTAAAATAGATTGTAATTTAGAATATAACCATGATAATAGCCTTATGATATTATGTATACTTCAAAGCAATATTGCCATCTGAATATCATCTAATGATTTAATACCATCTGCTTTAGTGTATTAATATCAGCTGATTTATTGTATTAATATTCATCTGCTTTAGTATTTTAATACCATCTGCTTAGTATCCATGATGTTTAATATCATCTGCTTAGTATCTATGATGTTAAATATCATCTGCTTAGTATCCTTAGTGTTTTAATAGCATCCGATTTAATTTCTTTCACAATGATTATGATGACATCAACAATAAGATTTATGGTTATGATCTGACTATACAATTTAATAATAAAATAAAATAAAATAAATATCCAATTGATAATATTAATTACTATTAATTTAATAATATATTCATATTGTATTCTTATTAAAAATAAAAAAAAATTTTTTTTCATATTTTATAATATTTCATAAATAACCGTTAATCATTAATAATGAGTCATTATATAATTGTATATGAGTTAGCAATAATAGAAATATAGTATGTTATAACATGGTCTATACTAAAGAAGCAATCAAAGTTATATTTACATTATACAAAATTAAATGTAATTTTAATAAGCAAATATATATATATATATATATATATATATATATAATATGTTTTTATCATTATATAATTAATACATTATTAAAATAAATATATTAATAGAATAATATACAATAGTATATAGTATATATAAAAATTATTATTATACATCATAAATTATTATTTCTAATACTATTTTTTATGGCCTATTAAATATCTTTTAAATATTAATTTTGTGTATAGTTTTTTGTATTTTTGTGTTACATATTTCCCAAGGTTAGTATCATAAATATCACTGAAATAGACCCTATTTATTATTTGTAGTATTTCGATCAATCGATTATCATATTTTATCTGTGATTATTTATTAGAACACTTTGAATGTAATTTTGTCAAGTTTTTATTTTGTGGACTTGTGAAAATGACTACTAGTTAAATGATTATTTGGTTTTCTTAAAATTCCGTACTCTTTGAATAACCTTCATAACACAATATATATGCTTTAGGATTTAAAAATAATTATATCATATTTATAAATTAAATTAAATATTAATTTTACTAAAATAATAAAATAAATATTAATAATTATAATATGTGTTTACATCACTTACAAATTAAATGTATTTACATACATTCGTATTTATATCATTTATTGAATGATCCAAAATTAGTTAAATAATGAAAGTATTATTTTATATAACAATTGAATTAATGTTGTATAAAAATGAATTCATGATGTATCAATTCAGACTCGGTTGCAAATAAAACATCTCAAATGTTTATATAAAGTATTTCTACTAAAAATAACTATAATTTATAATTTGATTAAATGAGTAATTTAAATGAGTAAATGAGTAATTTAAATGAGTAATTCAAAAAAATGTACAGCATCTAATCTGTTTCATTAAATTTCAGCATTATATATTACTTGATCTTTGCTAATATTATATATATAAGCAGCTTCGAAGGGACTATGGATATAAGTTAAAACTTCATCTAAGTTCCTGGATGGGATGAAAGGACAATAATAATAACAATATATGATAACCTTTGTATAATATAATATATATATATATATATATATATATATATATATATATATATATATATAATATGTTATTATATATTGTTTATATTCATATATATAAATATATATTTGCGAAATATATATATATATATATTATTATACTAGTTTTTTACTTAAAGATAGTGATTATTATATTGTCAATGATATATTGCTGTACCCCTATTGCCCTGATACATTGTCCATTGTACCTCTACATCAGTGATACTAACCGACCAATGAAACGCCTCCCCTCACCTCCCCTCACCGCATTCAGGCGAGGTTCTACGCTCCCAGTACGATATTCATCGATGAGATAGATTCGATCTGTTCGAAGCGAGGGGCCAGCAACGAACACGAAGCCAGTCGCAGGGTGAAGTCGGAACTACTTATCCAGATGGATGGTTCACTTACCCTATAGCGCTTGTCCGCCTCCTCAGCCTCTTCCTCCTCCATCTCCTCATACTCCTACTCCTCCTCCTCCTCATCCTCCTCATCCTCTTCTTCCTCCTCCTCCTCATCCTCTACCGCTTCACATAATACACCCCCCCCCCTACTATAGTACACGATACTAGAACAACTAGTTAGCGCTATAACCAATAGCATTACTACGCCGTAACCATGACTTCAACGATGACACCGTTGCTAGGGGTTACCGGCGCCTGCGGTCAAGACGAAGACCCCACCAAGATAGTGATGGTGTTGGCTGCTACTAACTTCCCTTGGCATCTGGACGAGGCGTTACGAAGGCGTCTAGAGAAGAGGATCTACATCCCTCTTCCCGGAGGTTAGCCCCCCCCCTGTGATCTACACCCCTCTTCCATGCACCCCCCCCCGGGTATACTACTACTGTGTGGGCCTTGTGTCTGTATTCATTCAGGCTTACTTATCTAGCTAATATATTAAGTAATGAATGAAATCAGTTAGTATAGACAACGTCTAAGGAGAATCAGTGAACTCTATTAGCTTTGTTATTCAATATCTCCTAACAGTAATGTCATTTTAATCATCTTCATTCGGAGAAAATACAATTATAATGATATAAAATGGATATTACAATAAATATAAATATAAAAGAAAACTAAAACAAATATTTGATATCCCTGTTATTATTATTAATAGTTCATTGACTGAACAAAACATAAAATGTTTAACTCGTCATAATACAGATACTAATAAAATAGTTGAAAATGTAAAGTTTGAATATTTGCTAAAAATGACTTACGTTAAACAAACAATAATACAAAATATAAAATTAAAGCTAAAACTTTCTACGTTTACGTGTAAACAATGTTATGGTGATTCATGAAAACATAGAACACTAGAATCATTCATGTCACTACTTGTAATTCACTATATTGATATGAACTAAATTACAAGTTATCAAATTAATGAATTAACATGTATTTTATATTTATTAATTATATATTTATTACTTTCACACATTACTTAAAGATGTTTGAAATTCAGCACACATTTATGCAATATAATTATGAATATAACTATAGTATAGTAATGTCTAATTATAGTTATAATAGATATGTGATATTAGCTGTGATTGTTACAATTCAAATATATATAATTACTACATATGCATGCATGATAGAATCACAACTTTTAATTTCATGCATTCTTAAATTTATAACTACACTAATTCTGATTTATAACAATGTATTAAATATGTATTAATTGCCTTACTCATTTAGTAAATCCAAGTAATAATAGTAATACTAATATTTATTAGAAGAATTGTGTTTATTTTCTGTTTCGTTTTTTTAGTTTATAATATGCTCTGTCCTCCTAAGTGCTTCAACATAATACAGTATATTGTCTGTATTTGTCACCCGTTATAAGTAATCTAATAATTAACTATATAAATAAATTATTTATTTTAAAATAATATTTCAATTCGTATCGACGAAAGCGTCGAACATTATAGATATACAGCAAACAACTATTCTCTAATCGTCATACACCACACACCTCCGCACGCCCGCACACATCATTAATCATCACCATCCACCACTACCCCGCTACTAGCTGAAGGAAGGCGTACTCTGCTCGACATCAACCTGAAGGAGGTGAAGATCACGGATGATGTGGACATCACGCATATAGCTAATCAACTGGACGGCTATTCCGGGGCTGACATCACTAATGTCTGCAGGTTACTATACACATACACAGGGGCACTATAATGTTCATGCGTTCAAATACCATATGTCTGTATGTCCACAGGGGCACTATAATGTTCATGCGTTCAAATATCATATGTCTGTATGTCCACAGGGGCACTATAATGTTCATGCGTTCAAATATCATATGTCTGTATGTCCACAGGGGCACTATAATGTTCATGCGTTCAAATATCATATGTCTGTATGTCCACAGGGGCACTATAATGTTCATACGTTCAAATATCATATGTCTGTATGTCCACAGGGGCACTATAATGTTCATGCGTTCAAATATCATATGTCTGTATGTCCACAGGGGCACTATAATGTTCATACGTTCAAATATCATATGTCTGTATGTCCACAGGGGCACTATAATGTTCATACGTTAAAATATCATATGTCTGTATGTCCACGACTATAATGTTCAATATGTTAAAATATCATATGTTAAAAGTGTAAAGGTTTTCATATCGATATTCGATGTCGTATTTAGCGTATAACTGTAACCGCGACCTAGCGCAGTTTTAGTTTCTAATTTTCGAGTCGATTTAAAAGAAATTCAAATATGTAATACTCGTGTTTTCCTATTTGTATGTATATCTCGTTTATTCTTTTCTATATATCTTTATATTCCCGTTTACGTATCTATTCTAGATTTACTGCGATCTGGTTTATTTCAAATCTAGTACATAGTTAATATTAACTAGAAATTAATTAGAAATAGAAATATATGTTTATATTTCTATTTCACTTAAATTTTCAATAGAATATAAACTATAATAGTTGTAATATAACTATGGTAGTTGTAATATAACTATGGTAGTTATAGTATTACCACAGCCTAATATATACTGCCCAAGATCGCCTATAAGCCTATGAAAATTGCTATATGTAACTTCACTCAGTGAATAGGAAACATGGGTATTTAATTATATCATAGATATTAATAATATATTTAGAAACCAAATAACAATTTATTTAAAATCATATTATTATTTATGTTTTTATTACAATAGAAATATCAATATATGCATACATTTATTAATAATATTAATATTATTTAGTTATTGGTGCATTATTAATTTAGTAAACATTTAATAGGCATATTTCTTGTAATAATAAATTATTTTTTCATAATAATTATAATTCATAACAAAATATATTTTGTACTATATATAGTACTATATTTTTGATGATAACTTTAGTTTTAATATTAATAACATAAACACCACTAAAATATAACTTATATCATAGCATATATAATAAGCTTTCCAATGATTTAATTTTATTACAATAGCATCAATATAAGAAATCTCATTATCTTAGCTATTAGTTGGTCATAATAAAATAATATAATAATATCATGATCTAATATTTCACTAATTATATACTATTTTTATACTTATACACATAATTATATATATATATATATATATATATTGTATGACAAATTTAAATAAATTGTATGTAAATATGACAAAGACAATTATAAATTTGACCACATCAAGATGGGCGTGTCTTAATATATCATTAGACCGTGAATAAAATTGTTGACCATGTATCTTGGACTTTGGTACTACTCTTGTAGTTATAGTATTAGTAGTTTTCATTGAAAATCTAGGTAATTAAATTTCATAAGTTTTTATTTTAAAATTAATTAAATATCTGTAAAAAAAGTAAATATTAGTGAATTATATTTTTAAAATTTAACAAATGTATATCTTTATAATTTTATAATTTAATTATATTTCAATAGTGAAATATATAAATTTAATTAAAAAAATTATAGATAGAATATTATTCTACCAATAGATGGTAATACAAACTAGTTAAATCAAGTTTTCTTTCAATAATATCTTTCATTATAGTAATACATTCAATCAATTATTTATTTATATAACATGACAAATCGTATAAAAGTTAATGTGCGCAAATAACTGTTTATAACTTAGTTTATACGTATCGTAGCTACATCATTATACTAAGAATTTCAGCATGACATTATATTAGAAAGTGTATCTACACACAGATTTTAAGGGGAGATTCACATTCTTGTGACCAAGTGTATATATAATATATATATAATATTTTAATAATCATAATTATTTTTATCTCTCCAATTTAAATTTTACATTTTTAATAATTTGTATGCTAATAATACTAATATATTAATCTAAAATGTAGTCAATAATGTAATATAACGTTCATTATATTTCATAATATAATTATAAAAATTATAATTATATTATGAAAAATAAGAATATAAATATGCATTAAATTCATATGAGTATTATCTATATATTATGAAAATTACCCCATTATAATAATAAAATAGTTCTCCCCTTTATAGTAGAGTAATGTAAAATACTGATAATATTTCTGTCAAAATTTAGTGGAATATTTATGTATACATTTTTTATAAAAACAAATTAAAATATATATGACAATATGCGTTATACAAAATAACTATATCAAATACATTTAAACTTTATGGAAATAACAAAAATGGTGTATACTAAAATATATATGTTATATAATATATTATAAATAAAAATATATACAAATGTAAAAAACCAATTTTTTAAGTTAATAAGTATAGATATATAATGTGTTGTACTAAACAACAGTACAACACACACACTCACACCTCACACACACACACACATATACAAATATATATTATGAAAATATCTATAATAATAAAAATAAAGATGACTTTGTTTCGAAAATGCAATCATTTTTCATAGTCTTTTTCTTTGGATGTATCATAACTTCTGACTCATAATTATACATATACTTACCGTTTATAATGCAGTAAATAAGAAAAGAATACTGTTTACATTTTTTCAATTGGTAACATTTCTTTTCAAAATCCTAAAATTTCATATTCAATATTATTATTTTTCTATTCGGTGTTAGCTGATTCCCTAACGTATACACACTGAGATACGGAGATGATGTACTTAGGTAGACCTAAATAATGGCGTTACATAGCTAATGCTCCCACCCCCCCCACCCCATACAGAGATGCTGCAATGATGTCCTTACATAGCTAATACCCCTACCCCCCCACCCCATACAGAGATGCTGCAATGATGTCCCTGCGAAGACGTATCGCAGGCCTTACCCCCGACAAGATCCGACTAATTCCGCGAGATGAACTAGAGATGCCCACAACTATGGACGACTTTCAGCGAGCCATCAAGAATGTCTCGAAGTCGGTGTCCTCTAAAGATATCGTCGAGTTTAAGAAATGGATGGACGAGTTCGGTTCCGTTTGACCCGCGTTGAACTCTCTTCCGTTGTCGCCGTTTGGTGATTTCCTCCGATCAGTGATTGCCATTCAATGATTTTAATCAGTCATCGCCACATTCAGTGATACACCCCCTGCCCCCACCCCCCCGCCTCAATATACATATATATATATACATACATTTCCGATAGTGAACTTTCACTCTTTCCTGAGATATTCATAGCCTTTTAATAGTAACGTTATCTTGTTTTTTTTATCATTGTTTTCTTCTTATTAATAAATATAATTTATTATCAAATATTATATATATATATAATGTTACACCAAGATATAGCTGTAAAAAATTGCTTCTATTATATGATATCTAGTATATCTAAATGACTCATATCTCATTACTTACTTACCATATGCATATATATTATAATAACATTACATGTGATCTATTCTAGTATGAATAGTAGTTAATAATACACTATTTGCTTAACAATATTTTAAATACCACCAGTATTTGCTCTATATACTTTATTGTAACCAGGAAAATATTCAAGAGTGTATATTATTAAATACTTTTGTTTACAAATATATTATCTCTTATAGTAATCTATAATATTTTTATTATTAATAATTTCACTTAATATATATAAAACAATGTAATATCATATTTTATAAATTATTTAATAGTATATCACTATAATCTAATTATAAATTAAATAATTGCAACTATTATACAATAATAATACGGAAAATGTGATTTATTATTTATTTATTATTATTGTTATAATAAAATATAATGTAATGTATAATATCTATTCATATATATTAAATTTAATATTAATAAATGATAGTATTAAATTATTATTATAGTAATATATTTATAATCTTTCTCAAATAAATAGTATATATAATGTTATATAAATAATTACATAGGATGATATTATTGTTCTGAAATAAATATATTCTTATCAAACAAACAGAAGTTCTAGAAGATCGAATCTTTATTTTCGTAGTTACCGTTTAGATATTTAGATTTCGGAATAATTCTATTGCTAATTGCTTCTTAGTTGTTACATTGCGAAGAATACTTGGCATGCTGAATACGGCTAAATAGCGCTGTACTCGATTGTAATGTCTACGGACGGACGATTACATATGATATTGACGGGTTATCGTAATCGCAATACTAAAACAGGCATCAAATATGCGTGAGCGGTTCAGTTTAGTTAACTCTAGGTAGTGGCCCTAAGCACGTGATTAAAACAGCCAATCAGCAGTAGTACTGAGTAGAGTGAGGTCATAGGTCAAGGTGAAGTAATAACATAGTAGAAGTATTAGAATTTAAGAAACATAAATATATAGATCTATAATTCGAATTATACATTGTACTATATATTATATATATATATATATGTATATATACACTGTATCACACAATGCAAGAAATAAGTTACTTAATAATTAATGTATTGCATAACACATTTTATTCCTACTATTAGCATATGCTACTGCTTCTACTACTACTACAATTATTATTACTACCACTACTACTACTACTACTACTACCACTACTACTACTATTATTACCACTACCACTATAGTTGTATAATACTATACCTAACACTACTACTATTACAGTTATAATTAATATATATAACAAAAGCAGTATTAACAATGTTACTAGTATCATAGCTACGATATATCATCACAGTCATAATGTTAATATACATATGAAAACTGCATGAATTATTAAAATGAAATAAGATTTTACATTAGTTTTTATGATTGTTAAAATAAATTATTTTATAATCAAATGCACATATTAGTAAAACAAATAAAAATTAAAACCATATATTATCATAATATATAAATATATATATAGGTGAAAGTAACCCAATACGGATACTTTAACAATAAATATTGGTCTTAACTTTTTATTCAAAAATTACAATATATTAATATTATATGATTATAGATATTATTTATCTTTTTTATCTTTTAATTCCATAGATAACGGGGTGTCCGTATTCGGTACCCATATCCGAATACGGACACCCTATATACTACTAGATAAACTATATATTATTGAAGAATCAATCAGATAAATTACATTTATATTTATAATTAATTAATGAACAATTTATTCTAATTTAATTAGTTACTAATTTATTTATTTTATTATTTTTTTAATTAATAATACATAAGTATATACAAGATACTTAAGTATCTAAATAATTAAAATTGTAGATTGAGCTTTATTGGTGGTATTAATATTATATCGCACGCGATTTTTATGAAAATCGTAATAGTTCATACGCAGTGCTCGGTGATTGTTTATAGAGTGTCCGTATTAGGAACTTATATGACCTCTAGATATATGCTTATAACTTAATTAATATTTGATAACAAATATAGAAATTATATATATAATTTTTAGAATTCTTTATTTTTTAATAATATAGTGTTATAATTGATATCGATACATTTGTATATTCTTGAGAAGGTTTTAAGTTAAAATTTTTTTTCATAAATTTAAAAACGTAATAAAAAAATCAGTTTATTGGATATAGGATAAAGTCTCCGATTACCGACCCCTAAATGATTATTTGTAATAACTTATTCAATATTAAATATATTTATTTGAAATTTTGTAATTAGAGTAATATTATGGCAATGAATACTGTGGCTATTTTAAATTTTGTATATCATTATATTTACAAGAATAAACAGGGGGGTCGGTAATCGGATACATGTGCCTAATACAGACCCCCTTTCCCTATTACCGACCCCCTAAAATAATCGTGGTATAAATAATTGTAGTATTATAATATCCAATAAAATAGTAGATATAGGTTATAGTAGATATAGTATATACCTACATAAATATAATTAATTATAACATGAGTCATGTTACATGACGTAATTTATGTTTTAATAGTAATATTACATTTAAATTTAAACTCTATAGGAGGTTAATTAATGCCTAGTAATTATATTAAAATAGTGTATATTATTATTTAATATTTATGTATTAATCAATATGTATATAATCAACTGGAATCATGAATCCTAAATCTATATCAATGATACACAATCAACTTATAACCCTTATAACATAATTTAAAGTAAACTACGGATCTATTTTGATTGTATATTATAAATCACATGGGGTCGGTATTAGGGTAATTTAGGGGTCGGTAATAGGAAAATAATATGGGTTTCTATAATTAAGATATATTGGTTAATAGTTATTCAAATTAAATTATTTTTATAATACTTATAAACATTTTATTGATCTACAATATTATGCACAAAATTAAGTTTTCTTTTAATTAATAAAGTATTTACAATGATTTAAAAAAAGTTATTATTCAAATATTTAAAAAGTAAAAACAGAATATTACATTTTATCAAATAACAATTGTAGGATTAAATATGTTTGTAAACAAAATACTTATTCATATTTATCATTAAATTACTAACAGTTCATGTATATATAATTTGTTGATAACTCTTATAGTTACTGAGATACGAAAGGGGGTCGGTAATCGGATACTTTCCCCTATCAGCAATATTTTGAATTCTTAAAAAATAAAAAATACTTTTTTTAGACTATTTATATAATTATGAATATGTTATTCATTAAACATTTTTGTGTAGGATTTATGGTTTCTTAGATACCGAGAGTGTCCGTATTCGGTTACTTTCCCCTATATATTTATGTCTATATATATATTTATATATATATATATATATGTAAATAAACACACTCATGTAGGGTATATAAGTATTTATGTACGTTATAATTATTGTAGTGATGATGACTAATGACACATGATTAACGAATGCTTTTATTTAACTCGGCGATATTGAACGTAGTACAGTCGGGGTTTTTATCACCCAGATCGACGAGATGGGGTGGACGAGAACCGACGCGGCGCCCCGGACCCGGATGTACTATCTCCACTTCCGGTACGGCTAACGGAACGACTCCTAGCGGCCCGTTCGGCGCGTCTAACGCTCCTGGCCGAGCGTGGCGGGTACAGAACGTTCGAGGAGCGACGAGATCCGCCGTTAACTGACGAGACGGTTCCGGAATCGTTGGCGGCGACTGCGATGTAGCTAGGCTTCCGTAGCGACGCCTGGCGAGAACTAGTAGCGGACGACGCGGTCGCTAGGGGCGCTGGTGGTCGTCTAGACGGCGGCCGGGCGTCCTGTAGCCGATTGTAGCCGACGGCGGAATCGGAGAGGTCGAGGTCAAGGTCGCTAACGAACTCGTACTTGGAACTCGCCGATAACGACGCGTCGCTGCAAGGGGTAAACTCGCCGCTGCCGTCACCTTGACCTTCGTCCTCGTCCTCTTCCCTGACCGGTTGGTTTCTCAGGGACATCTCCTTGAGGTTAGTCTGCGATGGGTTATATTGTTATAATAGTTGTATATATATAATATTGAAAATAACAACGTTATTTATAAATAACGTTGGCACTATAGTGCCAAAATATTACTCTAATTTAAAAAATTCAAATAACTATAGTTTGTAATATACTAAATATATTTTTAATATTGAATAAGTTATTATAAATAATCATTTGAGGGACGGTAATTGGAGATTATCCTATACTATATATATATATATATATATAATTAGTATTTATAATAAATAGTAAATAATTTCGATAATTTAGCTATCTAACTATTGATCTCATAAGGCTAAAGCACCATACACACAAGAAGAAGGACGCGGGTTCAAGCCCCGTTCGGACAAATAACATATGTCTTACATGATATTTAGAATTGATCTTATATAATTGCGAACAAAAAAATTATCTCGTTAAAACCATGGATGCCTTAACATGAGTGCGGCTTCGAATAGATATTAATATCATATTGTAAACCATTCATTTAAGTTCATGTATGGGATGGGATGAAAGAACTCCACCGAAATAACAATAAAAATATTAATCATATCATCAGTTCACTTCCTACATAAGATAAGTAAGGACATAGCGAATGGTAACGCATAACGGAGGCCATGTCCTTGATGATAACCTCATATCCGAATTCTAGTTCCGGTCTGTGTCGGACTACGTGATGGGGACTTATGTCGTCGACGTCGTAATAGTTGATGTCCAGCCTACGGAGGTCAATCGAGCACGTGTCATTATATATATATATATATATATATATATAAAAATATATATATATATGTATATATATATATATATATATATATATATATATATATATGTTATAAAGTGAAGTCTGCAGGTATAATTAAAATATAATTAATATTAATATATATTTACAGTGACGTGCATTTAATTCAATACAATACGTTCGTTATTACATAATTATGATTATCGATTATGATCGATATATTTTCATAAACAAATCGGTTAGGCTTCACGATCGTTCGATATGACACATGCCTAGCCATACGTATATTTCTATGTTATGTTTTATAGTCTTTACATTATGTATTTCATGTTTGTATTTAAATTATTATCGTCTGTTATTCGTTGTGCACCCTTTATTCGTTTAGGAACGCCTCTCGGTGATATAGACACACCTTTTGTTCTACGCATAACCTATATTTATCTTATGCACTTTATTTTATTAAAATATATTATATATTATTAGATACATGTGTTTTTTATAAAAAAAACCGGCTCAACCTGCCCCACTCTCCCCTACCTAGGGTGTAGGTTCTACGCCCTATTGACGCATGTCACGTGTTACACGTGTAGGATATCATTACAAATAATGAAGTAGGTAGGCATAGTTTAACCTATACAGTTTAGACCACGTTAGCGAATATTAGCTCGTAACATCGCACCTGCGAATATATAATCATATGTGTAGTATAAAAACAGCGATTATTAGCGAGTTTGGCATCAGCGTATGTCAATTGTTAGTTATAAAATTATATATTATAATATATAATATATAATTATATACATTGTAAATTATAGGCCCAAAGAACCTCAGCTTACCCAGCTAATACGAATCTGGGGGGGGGGGGCGTGGCGGGGGGCGTGGCTAACCTAGCCGCTAGACGAATCGCCATCGACCTAAGTGGCACAACTTGTTTCGTCAGTCCGGCGACGTTCAGCGCTTCGAGTTTGTAGCCGTTGAACACGAGAGAGAAGTACGTCTGCGTATGGATGTGACAGGTGTGTGTAAAGGTGTGTGTGGAGGTGTGTATGTAGATGTGACAGGTGTGTGTGTGGAGGTGTGTGTGTAGATGTGACAGGTGTGTGTGTGGAGGTGTGTGTGTGGAGGTGTGTGTGTGACTGGGGAAGAGAGGGAGGGGTATACCTATTTGTATACAGGTATACATCTCCATTTCTATAAGGATGCATCCTTATTAGGAGAGAGATAGAGAAAGAAGAGTGAGAGAGACTGAGGCATATGTAGATATAGCTATATAGGGAGGAGGTGATAGCGAGACAGATGGAGATATAGAGAGATAGTTAGGGAAATAGATAGATGAAGAAGGATAGAGACATAGATAGAGAGAGAGTGCGTGTGTATGCAAGTGTTCGTTGTAATTAACTATGTATAATATCGGGTAGTGTGGGGAAATAAGTGCCTCTTTTTACAAAAGCTTATATAGCATCTAGAATACTAAAATAATACTCCAGTTTAAGCATTTCTTAAGTTACCTATTTATATTATAATAAATGGATACATGTCTTCTAAATTTAGTATACTGTATTGTTATTTGAACTATAACAACATTTGTAAAGCGTATCAGGTATCCATAGTTTTAAACTTATATAATAACTCTCCCTTATATGTGTGCGCGTGTAGGTGTGTATGCATGAGTGTGAGTGTCTGCGTGAGTGAGAGTGTCTGTGTGAGTGTGTGTGAGTGTGTGTATACGTGTGTGGTTGTACAAGTTACAACGAAGCCATAATACATGACGATACACAACTGTCAAAGTATAGCAACACATGAATAGATACAATGGCCGTGCGTTATAACTAGAGATGTACAATAGTAGGCAATATTTAATGTTACGATTTGATACTTTTAATACTAAACCCGATCTGAGATGTTGTGTTCGTAACTAGTAGTTACTAACTAGTAGTTAGTAGTTACTAACTATAGTTCGGTATACTGAATCGGATACCGATACTTTTTGAAATACGGTGAAACCTAATTAAACTATGTTTACGTACATCGCTAATTATAACCCGCTTATACTACGATGACCTCTACATAGTACTACTGACCTCTACATAGTACTACTGACCTCTACATAGTACTACTGACCTCTTCATAGTACTACTGACCTCTACATAGTACTACTGACCTCTACATAGTACTACTGACCTATTCATAGTACTACTGACCTCTGCATAGTACTACTGACCTCTACATAGAACTACTGACATCTACATAGTACTACTGACCTCTACATAGTACTACTGACCTCTACACAGTACTACTGACCTCTACATAGTACTACTGACCTCTACATAGTACTACTGACCTCTACACAGTACTACTGACCTCTACATAGTACTACTGACCTCTACATAGTTCTACTGACCTCTTCGGAACCACTGCCGGTACCGTAAGCGTTCAACCGGATGTATACGTTGTGATTATCCCCTCTGTGGATGAATCTGTTGCCCACGTAGAACTCGTAGATGGAACGTTTCGCGTCCAACACGTATGTCCTTTGCTATGTGTAGGTGAATGAATATGTATGCGCGTGTGAGTGCATGTGTGCGTATGTGTGGGTATATGTGTGCGTGTGTTTGCGTGTATGTGTGCGTGTGTTTGCGTGTATGTGAACGTGTATGTATAAGTGTATATGTGTGTGTGTGTATGTGGGTGCGAGCAGTTGCCGGTCACCAAGATGTGTAGGTCTGGTGGTCGGGGGGAACTGCGCAGTGCGCATTGTATACATATATGATCGGCTCTCGTTAAAACCACGGATGCCTTAACACGAGATCGGCTTCGAACCTATATTAGAGCCATATATGGTTATAAGTGAAACTTTATCTAAGTTCCTGGGATAGGATGAATGGAGTCCTTCAAATAAAAATAAAAAAATAACAACAATATATATATATATATATTTACAATTAAAATGGGTTGATAACTAGAAAAGCCGCCAAGGCTTCTTTATCTTTCCTGGAGTTACCCGAATCTGATACCATGCCATACATATATATATATATATGAATGAATGAATGAATGTTATTTACCGAATATTTGCTATAATAATCGAAGGGATACCCAGAAGCTATGTTTAGCTTATACTAAGGATACCCTTAATAAAATAATAATAATAATAATAATAATAACAACAATAATAATAATAGTAGTAGTAACAGTATAATGGTAATAGTATATATAACTATATTGGTATTATACAGCAATCCCTATACATCGTATACCGTACTAACGGAGTAGAAGCGTGAGATATGCAGCGCCATTAGAAACATGAACGCCAGGTGGAGACACACGAACGCGTCCACGGCCACCAGGGGGGACAACATCTCCAGACGGGGGTCGGCGGTGTGTACCTTACGAGAGCGGGCCTCTTGTTTCATCTGCGGGGGGCGTGGTTAATGCAAAGGGGGCGCGGCTATACGGGCTACGGGTTAGCTACTAGTGATGTAAATGATGCTCAAATATAAAGCATGATGCAGTCTCAGTCTTACTTACCTAAAGTCTCAACTCGGCTCGTGCTCGTTTTTTTCCGAAAATGAAAGTCTCGGCTCGGCATCAAAAACCAAAAGTCTCGTCTCGGCATCAAAATCTCGGCATCATTTACATCACTAGTAGGTACCGAGGAGACACGGTTATATGTGGCTACGGGTTATGGGTCGTGTACCGTGGGGGGATGTACACTACGAGTTTAACTGAGGGTGTTGTGATGTGTATCGAGGGTGTTAGGTTAAGTACTAAGGGTGTTTACTTACATAATACGGGCTATGGGTTATGATATAAGCTCCCTAACCTCGTCGCGGTACTAACCTTGTACCCGACGATGGAACAAGCGGCCACGATGAATGCGGCCAGTGACCAGTAGAATCTGGCCGGTCTATGTCGACATACGAACAGGTCACGCTCCACCTGTTTCGGTGATTACCCGGTGTAAATAAAAAAGATATAACCTGTTAAAAAAAGGCTATTTTTCCGATTGTATTATAGCTGCCTAACAATGAGTGACGCAATGTGCGGTAATGCAGGTGCGAGGTAACCTGTAACACGTGTTTTCTCAAACAATTAACAATAATATTTAATAAAACCGAGATTAAAAGCGAATATAAAATGTTATGAATTATTTTTAAACGCTTACTATATTTGTTTATATATTATCGAGTTTCGCCGCTTACAAATGATTTCGTATGGGGTGGGACTAAAACACTCCTCCCCGCCCCCTAGTTTTTGAAGTGGGGCGGTGGTTGGTTTCCCCCGTGACCCCATATTACCGTACCCCTAACAATTGGTCGACCTATAGGGCTAAGGAATCGTATATATATAGTATATATGGTATAACGATAGTGACGGTGTTAAATACTTAGATAGGGTAAAGTAACCTAATACGGACACTTTAACAAATGGTCTTAACATTTTATAACTCAATATTTGTATTCAAAAATTACAATATATTATATTATATGATTATAGATATTATTGTGATTTTAAAATTATATTTAATCTTTTTATTCAATATAATCAATATATCCATAGATAACGGGGGTTTCCGTATTCGGTACCCATATCCGAATACGGACACCCTATATAGTATATACAACTAAATAAACTATATATTATAATATCAATAATATATCAATAAAATATCAATAATTATTGATGAACCAATCAGATAAATTACAATTACATTATTTATAATTAATTTTATGAATAATTTAATATAATTTTATTAGTAATTAATTTATTAATTTTTATTATTTTATTAATTAATAATTCAAGTTAAGTATATAAATAATACAATTTTTAGATTTAGCTTCATTGGTGGTATACGTATACGCTATTGTTTATGAAAATCAGAATTGTTCACACGCTGCGCGCTGATTGGTTATATATAACACTATAGGGAGTTCGACGGACACTGTCCGTATTAAGATATCTAGAGTATATTATGTACGTATTAGGGATGCATATGACCTTTAGATATATTCTTATAACTTAATTAATATTTTATAAAAATATAGCAATATGTATATCATTTTTAGAATTCTTTAATTTTTAATAATATATCGATACATTTATATATTCTTGAGAATATTTTAAGTTCACATTTTACGTTCATAAATTTACAAAACGTAATAAAAAAATCAGTTTATTGGATATATCAGCACTATTTTGTATAATTAAAAAATAAAAAAATACTTATTTAGGCTATTTATATAATTATGAATATTTTATTCATTCAATATTTTTTTGTAGGATTTATGGTTTCTGAGATACCGATAGTGTCCGTATTCGGTTACTTTCCTATATAGGGGATATATATATATATATATATATATATATATATATATATATATATGAACCTCATCGAAAGGGTATGTGTCATCCGTATTGAGGAGGCGTGACTTAAATAAAATCTCCGGAGCTTGGAAGAAGTCCGTGAACAGTTTTATGAATTTCATGATCGTTGACGATTGGTCTAAAACTGCGGGGTAATGTTAAAGGTTAAGGGTAATCGGTATAAGTAAACACTGTGGTTACATTCCTGAACTATTTACTAGGTATAATATTCGTGAACAAATATTATCTATAGACATGCTATAGAAATTTAATATATTATAATTAATATATAATTAATATATAATATATATATATATATATATATTCAATATATTTAATACAGCGATACATATATTAGAATATATTCTAATATGCATATTACTTGTTAATATAATTAGGCATACTTATATTGCCTATGACTACATAGGCATGTACACAAACGTCATCATTTTAACATCGATGTTACGTAGATGTATTACGTAACTGTAATCTGCCTATGTATTATGTAATGTATTATGTATTACGTAATATATTATGCGATAACTTTGTATGTAAAAAGTCTATGATATAAAAAACGCCTACAATTACACAGAGGCTCGCCAGCTTTAATGATATGTGTATGTATTTGTGTGGGTGTGTGTATGTGTGTATGTTTATATGTGTGTATTTACGTTCGTGTATATATTTATACATATATATATATATATATATATATATACCTGTGTGGAAAGTTACTGATATAGATAATATACATCATGCAGAGATGTCATAGAGATATCGTATTCATATCTAGCGTACATTAGTATTGCATTAAATACACTCTTTTGTAATGTCTGTACGTCATGCATGTTTAATTCTAGTAAGTACACGCAAATCATTGGTAGGCACTCGGTAAATGCGCATGCTTTTGTATTATTAATTATCGGGCTTTATGAATAATAATTATTGTAATAACGAGACGTTATTATCGAAATAAGTAAATATCATTAATGATTATTAATTATGTTAATAATCATTAATAATCATTATAATAACACATCGTCTCAATAATATATATTTATATTACATTTAATATGAATAGGCTTATTTCATATATATATATATATATATATATATATAGATATTATATGTACACATCTAGGTACATATATATAGGTACATATATATAGGTATATATATATGGGTATATATATATGGGTATATATGTGGGAATATCTATATATGGGTATATATTAGTGATGTAAATTATGCTCAAATCCAAAGTATGATGCAGTCTTAGTCTCAGTTACCAAAAGTCTAAACTCGGCTCGGGCTCGTTTTGTTAGAGTCTCGGCTTTGCTCGGGCTCGCTTGGCTAGAGTCTCGGCTCGGGTCGGGCTCGTTTTTTTTTCCGAATATGAAAGATTCGGCTCGGCATCAATAACCAAAAGTCTCGGCTCGGCATCAAAAATCGATGTATTATTTACACCACTAAATGAAATTTACATTATTATTCACTGAATCGCGAAGTTGGCGCAAATTATTTTTTTTAAATTTATGTAAATGTGAAATATATAAAAATTATTATTAAATGTAATTTCAAAAAAGCACCATTTCGACTCGGTAATGTTTTATAAAAGTCTCAACTCGGCTTGGGCTCGTTTGGCTATAGAGTTTCGGTTCGGCTCGGGCTCGTTTGGCTAGAGTCTCGGCTCGGCTCGGGCTCGTTTTTTTTTTCCGAAAATGAAAGTCTCGGCTCGGCATTATAAAAACAAAAGTCTCGGCTCGGCATCATTTACATCACTAGTATATATATATATACCTAAATATAGAAATATAGATTTATAGATATACGTATATGTGGGTACCCATATATATACTCACATATAGGTATATAGATATACCCATATATATGAGTATTATTTAGTAACGCTATTATGTTAGCTTTACACAGCACAACATTTATTAACCGTAAAGTAACAAGTAGGTTCTTCTGTAGATAATCTAGTATTGTTAACGATTATGACAAATATGCTATTGAGAGACATCTCCAACTGATGAATAGCGATATCGTCGAGATATCGGTGAGGGTGTCACATCGAGAGAGAGATATCGGTGGGGTGTCACATCGAGAGAGATATCGGTGGGGGTGTCACATCGAGAGAAAAACGGTGGGGTGTCACATCGAGAGAGAGATATCGGTGGGGGTGTCACATCGAGAGAGAGATATCGGTGGGGGTGTCACATCGATAGAAAAACGGTGGGGTGTCACATCGAGAGAGAGATATCGGTGGGGGTGTCACATCGAGAGAAAAACGGTGGGGTGTCACATCGAGAGTGATATCGGTGGGGGTGTCACATCGAGAGAGAGAGATATATCGGTGGGGGTGTCACATCGAGAGAGAGATATCGGTGGGGTGTCACATCGAGAGAAAAACGGTGGGTTTCACATCGAGAGAGAGATATATCGGTGGGGTGTCACATCGAGAGAGAGATATCGGTGGGGGTGTCACATCAAGGGAGATATATCAGTGGGGGTGTCACATCAAGAGAGAGAGATATCGGTGGGGGTGTCACATCTAGAGAGAGAGAGATATCGGTGGGGTGTCACATCGAGAGAGAGATATCGGTGGGGTGTCACATCGAGAGAGATATCGGTGGGGGTGTCACATCGAGAGAAAAACGGTGGGGTGTCACATCGAGAGAGAGATATCGGTGGGGGTGTCACATCGAGAGAGAGATATCGGTGGGGGTGTCACATCGATAGAAAAACGGTGGGGTGTCACATCGAGAGAGAGATATCGGTGGGGGTGTCACATCGAGAGAAAAACGGTGGGGTGTCACATCGAGAGTGATATCGGTGGGGGTGTCACATCGAGAGAGAGAGATATATCGGTGGGGGTGTCACATCGAGAGAGAGATATCGGTGGGGTGTCACATCGAGAGAAAAACGGTGGGGTGTCACATCGAGAGAGAGATATATCGGTGGGGTGTCACATCGAGAGAGAGATATCGGTGGGGGTGTCACATCAAGGGAGATATATCAGTGGGGGTGTCACATCAAGAGAGAGAGATATCGGTGGGGGTGTCACATCTAGAGAGAGAGAGATATCGGTGGGGTGTCACATCGAGAGAGAGATATCGGTGTGGGTGGCACATCAAGGGAGAGATATCAGTGGGGGTGTCACATCAAGAGAGAGAGATATCGGTGGGGGTGTCACATCTAGAGAGATATCGGTGGGGGTGTCATATCGAGAGAGAAATATCGGTGGGGGTGTCACATCGAGATATATATATATATATATATATATATATCGGTGGGGATGTCACATCGAGAGAGATATATCGGTGGGGTGTCACATCGAGAGAGAGATATGGGTGGGGTGTCACATCGAGAGAGAGAGATATGGGTGGGGTGTCACATCGAGAGAGAGAAATCGGTGAGGGTGTCACATCGAGAGAGAGATATCGGTGGGGGTGTCACATCGAGAGAGAGATATGGGTGGGGTGTCCTATCGAGAGATATATAGGTGGGGGTGTCACATCGAGAGAGATATCGGTGGGGTGTCATATCGAGAGAGATATCGGTGGGGGTGTCACATCGATATAGAGATATCGGCGGGGGTGTCATATCGAGAGAGAGATATCGGTGGGGTGTCACATCGAGAGAGAGATATCGGCGAGGTGTCACATAGAGAGAAAGATATATCGGTTGGGTGTCACATCGAGAGAGAGATATCGGTGGGGGTGACACATCGAGAGAAAGAGAGAGAGAGAGATATCGGTGGGGGGTGTCACATCGAGAGAGATATATCGGTGGGGGTGTCACATCGAGAGAAAGAGAGAGAGATATCGGTGGGGGTGTCACATCGATAGAGAGATATCGGCGGGGGTGTCACATCGAGAGAGAGATATCGGTGGGGGTGTCACATCGAGAGAGATATATCGGTGGGTGTCATATCGAGAGTGAGAAAACAAAATCGATAATAAATCGGCGGGATATAGTCGTGATATTGGCCGATTTCTACAGTGTGACAGGGGCTTTATAATGATGCCATGTATGACATGCATGTATAGTATACACTGTATACATTGTGTACACTGTATACATTGTGTACATATAGGTGTACTTCTAGTTTCTGTGGTTAACGCACATAGTTACGCGGCTACGTACATTATATAACGTAGCACATGTATTATATATATATAAATGTATATGTGATATGTGATAATGATGATAATGAAAGATAACGTAACGCATACGTGTGTCAAAGTTGATATGAATTGTACAGATAACAGATAAAGAATAATTACATTTATCTTATAACACACACATACACACACACACACATATATATATATATATATATATATATATATATATAATATATAATATATAATATAATATATATAATATATATTATCACAATATTATATGGCATATATAGTAATAAAGGTATCGTAAGGAGCAATGCCCTTACGAGTACGCTATCGTTGCTTACCTTATTCATTTCGCCTAGACGCATCCTTAGCGATATCCTTATAGTAGCTATAGTGGTAGGTACAGGTGGCGCTACTGCTGCGGCGGGCGATCGTTAGCATCGTTCTGTTACGTCATCGGACGACGCCGGTCACGTGGTACGGAGTGTTACGTAACCCGTGTGTGCGAATGTGTGCGAGTGTGTGCGAGTGTGTAAAGCCGGAGATATCCGGAGCGTCGATATTAGTCACGAAACGAGTTCAGTTCCGATATACGATTTCACTAGAATACGAATTTAAATAACGCAACCAAAACGTAAACAAACGCTACCGGAAGCTGAGAGAGAGAGAGAGAGTAAACAAACGTAAACAATAACAATAAACGTATTTCGGTTGCGTGTCGCGTTTTAAATATAATAACATTTAGTATTCGACGCACATTTAGGTGTGTTTTGTGAAGGAAACATTATTCTTAATAGTAGTTAGTAACTACTATAGTAACTACTAGTTACTATACGTATACGTATACGTATGTACCTATAGGTGGATTATCAAACCATCTATATATTATATGTATATATATATATATATATATATTATAATATACATATATGAATACTATTTTCTAAATAAATATAAGTAACGAAGGCAGTACAGGTAGTATGTAAGTACCGAGTGCGAAGTGAACGCACACGCACACACACACGCACACACACGCACACATTGTACACGTGAAGTATACCTATTGGTACATCTGACCGTCGCTACGGTATACCTACTCGGAGTGCTGTTATCGTAGCGTGGCAGCTGGTCACTTGGACACGTATCACGTATAGATGTGTCTATTGCTGTGTCCAGTTGTCCGCCTGTGCACGCTTCCTACTACAGAAACCGCACCCTGACCCAAACCGGACCACGCACAACACAAGACGGAGCAACTTAATCCACGTAATGTTAATCATTCGACGTATATATGTTATATAATAATATATAATTATTACCGAACGACGTACACAAAGTAGTGTCGACGTAGCGGGCGAACAGAGATAACAGTGCGATACGATTATACCTTCACTAATACCTATAGAGATAGTGGTATATAGGACAATAGATCAAATAAATCGATAACAGATCTATTTATATAACTAAGGTCAATACCATATTGGTTTATGAATATATAAGTAGTATTCATATACATATATGTATATATATATATATATATATATATATATATATATATATACACACGACGTCGTAAGAAGCATAGATTATCTAGTCATTCCTTTATTTATAGATTAAGAGGAGAACATAAATAATTAAAATAAATGTACAAAAAAAATATATATATATATATATATATATATGTTTGTTTGTGTATTTCTATGTGTGCATGTGTGTATGTAATACATACTTTGTGTGTATACTATGCACATACTTATATGAATGTATACGCGTATCGTAACGTGTGCATACATTACACACACACACACACACCTTTCATAGCGATAAGCACGCAATATCGCACTTGTACAATGTAGTCACGTGTGTACAGTGTAGTCACGTGTGTACAATGTAGTCACGTGTGTACACTGTAGTCACGTGTGTACAGTGTAGTCACGTGTGTACAATGTAGTCACGTGTGTACACTGTAGTCACGTGTGTACAATGTAGTCACGTGCGTACACTGTAGTCACGTGTGTACAGTGTAGTCACGTGTGTACAATGTAGTCACGTGTGTACACTGTAGTCACGTGTGTACAATGTAGTCACGTGTGTACACTGTAGTCACGTGTGTACAGTGTAGTCACGTGTGTACAGTGTAGTCACGTGTGTACACTGTAGTCACGTGTGCACAGTGTAGTCACGTGTGTACACTGTAGTCACGTGCGTACACTGTAGTCACGTGTGTACAATGTAGTCACGTGCGTACAGTGTAGTCACGTGTGTACACTGTAGTCACGTGTGTACAATGTAGTCACGTGTGTACAGTGTAGTCACGTGTGTACAGTGTAGTCACGTGTGTACAGTGTAGTCACGTGTGTACAGTGTAGTCACGTGTGTACGATAACAACGAGAAGATAAAGCATCACATCACCCTCACACCTGTTAGCCATCATATCATTGTATCTATTGTGTTGTAATCATACAATAGCCAAAGTTCTCCGAGATATGAAAAAGAGAACTAAACCGGACCTGACTGGAGTCGAACATGTTACCTAGTAGTACTAGGTTATTACTATCTAAAGAGGGTGGTATCAGTAATAGCCTATCACCCTGTAGTGTTAATACAACACACACACACACACCCAACTATAGTGTGTCAGTAGGACCGGGACTATCATATCATATAGACAATAGACTATAGACTAAAGCTCTAGACTATATCTCTAGTCTCACAGTGAGACTCTCACTAATACACTATATTCTAGGGTAACTCCTATAGGATTATAATTATAATTCACGACAGTTGTGTGTTTTGTTTGTTTTATTGGATTCATAGTGAACGATATTTGTGTTGATTTCAATGGGATTATCGTAATAGAGTTGTTACTGCGGTACAGGCGCCTATCACACACGCGTAGCAAAGATTTTTCTAAAGAAAAATGCTTCGCAAAATCTTTGTGTGTAGTGAACTACAATACATGTATCCAGATGTAGTGTAGTGCTGCGTATATTATAATACGTGTTGTGGTATAAACTACAGGTGAGAGATAAGGCATACTACAGTATACTACAGTATACTACAGTATACTATACTTTAGTATAATATAGTATAGTATGAGTATTACGCAACGATTGTTTTGCTTATTGAAGTATATATTTGTGGTTTGGTTAAGTGATTTTTATGATATTGTAAATGTATTTAGACATTTTAATTAGTAATAAAACACACGTATTAGTTTACGCATGTAAAATATATGGTAACTATACATGGAGTGTTATCATGTAAGATGTTAATAATTCCTTATCTATCTATATATAGCTGATAACAAGGCTTTATATGCGTAGTACACATATTATATATGTGTGTATACATTAACAATATTAATTTATATAATTCTATATATCAGATATATTTATAAATTATTAGATTTCTGTCTAAATAATTTCATATATTTATATAAATATATATATATATATATATATATATATATATATATGTGTATCATTTACATAATATAAATATCATTCGTAAGTATTTATCAATAAAATCAACTATTCGACTTATTGAAAGTTTGGTTCTATCGAAATTAGATTATGGGAATATTATCTTAATTGGAGCTCCAATATATATATATTAAAATAATTAAACGAGTTATTCGTAGATGTATACAAATTATTTTTAATATCCCATATTCTAGTAGATTTTCGACTAGTTATTATTTACATAAATTAAGATGGATAGGGTTAATTATAGATTTTTATGTTTAATTATAAAAGTAATTATTTCTGAAGTACCTTCCTATTTATCAACGCTATTATCAGAGAAAAGAACTGGATACTCGAGGCGATATCCCATGCAACTTGAAGAGGCTCGATGTCGATTACAAATCACTAAGATGTCCTTCAAGATTTCTGCTGCCTCGGTATGGAACAAGCTACCTCTGTCGATACGAAGTGCTCCATCTATTTCAATATTCCGCAAAAGACTGAAAAAACATCTTTTATTATAATTTGTTGTTAATTTTTGTTAAAATTATTTGATAACACTTTAGAGAATTGTTGCTACTATTATTCAAGTGTATAAATAAACTTTATTATTATTATTATGTGTTTTATTTTTTAAGATGTTGAAATTTCAATATATTTCAATTTCAATCAATTTTAATATATTAATATGGAGATAAAATAAAAATAAAATATAAAAATATAACATTTGGTTAATTTAACATTCTAGATAATTTGTAAATATATATTTAAGTTGACAGACTTGCAATTATCATATAACAGAATTTTTATAGTTATATCGCGAATTTCATGACGATTTTGTTTAATAAATGAGAGATAATTAATTATATAATATACTTGTTTAGTATAATAATATAATTATTTAACATGGGCTGTCACAAAAGAATTAAACATAAACGCTAGATAAACAATAGATAACCTAAACAGCAAAGCAATGAGTGTAGTATATAGGTTACCTATAGATAACCTACTTATTGATGGTAATACAGTATAATGGTTTAAAACACAAACTGGTGTAAGACAGCGATGTCTGCTCTGTATTAGAGGGCTCGGAAAGCTTAATCAGTAGATCAGACAGTGAAAAGGCATACCTTACCATATAAGGTATGGATATCAACGAGGCACATACGAATATAATGACTAATTCAGAAACACATTTTAACTCAGTAATACAATACAATGATAATTCACTACAAATATATTTGTATTCGACTATAGTCGACAAATACAAATACCTCGGAAGTATCATAGATGAGACAGGATCAACATCGGAGATAGGCTAGCCAACACTGCACAGCCGATCACATCTATAATTAAACTGAACATTATTTGGAAGCACAAGTCAATGACTTGAAGTCAGTGGCTATAAAATACAAGATACTATTAATAGTATCTTGTATATCATTTATAGTATCTATATATTATAGTATACTATATATAGTACCCTATAGGGTATATCATACAGGGTAGTGATCGTATCAGAATACTACTACAGATCACTAGTACAGTCAATAGTACTATATGTATGTACCGTTGACCTTGAACAGAGAACTACGACGTAACATCTAAACACGTAATATGTGCGCATGTCTAATAAGACTACATCCGCTGTAAACATCGAACTAAGAACAATGGGTCGCGAGTGAAATTGGCCACTCGTAATGGTTATCGAGAGAAAACTTATATGTGATGTGGTCACGTGACGATCTCGAACACATTGGTATTATCGGTGTGGCCTTAAGAAAGGGATTACGCAAGAAACCGTCGATGGCAGAAGAAGAAGGGCTTGACCAATGAGAAGACAATTGTCATGTTAACGTCGTTGAATGGACCGTTCTCGAAATGAGCAAAGCATTGAGAGAGGCGAACGATCTAATTGGTTGCAGGAAGATTGTGAATAATTCAATTACACCCGCTACGGTACCCACATTCTACGGAATAGGTTAAAGGTTAAACAATTATTTAATAAAATAAAATAAGTGTATCTTAAAATTGTTAGTAAAATACCAACGTATTTACCCTCTTAGATGAATGCATTTATACATTTATTCCTATAATAGTATATAATAATATCGATTAACATATATTGAATGTGGTGACATATGTATGAATTAAAATAATATTACGTAAGAATGTGTATTACGCAATACCTATTTATAGCCATTAGTTCTAGTTAAAGGATGTGTCGGTATCAAGTTGCGAGGCGAACATAGTTATTTACTATCAATACACCTTGTGTAATACACATATACATACACATACAAACATCTATATATATATATATATATATATATATATACATATATGATAATAATAATAATAGTATGTTTACTATTCGATTTAATCTTTAATTTTAACATACATTAGTGTAATACATATATAAACAAACAGAGTAAATATAGACAATCATTAGAGAGAAAATGTTTATTTTGTCGGACCCGTTACTAAAATTTCGCTACTCCAGGAAGTGTATAAACTGTATACAGTTGTTGGCGTATATATAATAGTATACTAATGAATATATATATATATATATATATATATATATATATAGTATAGTAAACCGATTGTGTACCTATAGTATACCTATAGTGTACCAATAGTGTACCTATAGTGTACCAATTGTGTACTAAACATAAATATTTATATGTATATATATAGGGGAAAGTCCCCGATTACCGACCCTCTCCTAATACCGACCCCTCTCGTATCTCAGTAACTATAAGAGATATCAAAAAACTATATATATATATACATGAACTGTTAGCAATTTGATGATAAATATGGTTAAGTATTTTGTTTTAAAAAATATGTAATCCTACAATTGTTATTTGATAAAATGTAATATTCTGTTTTTACTTTTTAAATATTTGAATAATAACTTTTTTTAAATCATTGTAAATACTTTATTATTTAAAAGAAAACTTAAGACTGAGCATAATATTGTAGATTAATAAAATGTTTATAACTATTATAAAAATAATTTAATTTGAATAATTATTAACCTAGATATCTTAATTATAGCAACCCATATGCTTTTCCTATTACCGACCCCCTAAATTACCCTAATACCTACCCCATGTGATTTACAATATCCAATCAAAATAGATCCGAATTTTACTTTAAAATATGTTGTGAGTTGTTTGTGTATTATTGATATAGATTTAGGAATCATGATTCCAGTTGATTATGTACATACTGATTAATAAATAAATATTAAATAATAATATACACTATTTTAATATAATTACTATAAAGTTTAAATTTAAATTTAATATTACTATTAAAACATAAATTCAATAAATAATAAATTACGTATATATCATGTTATAATTAATTATATTTATGTATATCTACTATTTGTATTGGATATTATAATACTACAATTATTTATATCACGATTATTGTAGGGGGTCGGTAATAGGAGAAGGGGTCGGTATTAGGTACATGTATCCGATTACCTTCCCCCCTGTTTATTCTTGTAAATATAAGTATATCAAAAATTTCAAATAGCCACAATATCCATTGCCATAATATTACCCTAATTACAAAATTGTAAATAAATATATTTAATATTGAATACATTATTACAAATAATCATTTAGGTGTCGGTAATCGGAGACTTTCAACTATATATATTAAAATATATTATTATATATATATTATATAGGTACTAATACTATGCATATAGATATATTCATCTGCTAATTCGAGTGGATACCGCACACTTCGGTAACTTTTCCCTGGTTAAGTGGCTCGTAGTGGTGATCTCCCGCGGCCTCAAGGTTATAGCCTCAAGGTTATAGCCTCAAGGTCATAGTAGGTATTGTTAGAGGTCATCAACTCCGCATTATTATCGCAGGTGAATACGTCATCTATAGAACCCTCGGTATGTATGTGTGGGTATGTATGTGGGTATGTATGTGGGCATGTGTGTGTGTGTGTGTTGTGTAGCAATCGGTATTCTAAGCGATATACTTTATGCGTATAAATAGCAACTAAGAAATGTATATATTTACGTGTATATATATATTTATTTTATTTATTTAATTTGAATCATACATGCATAGAGTATACAATGATTAAAACTAACAACAATTAAACGAAAACGAAATCTAAAATACTATCTATATACAGATGTATACCATAAGGTAAATAGTTGCGAAGGGAACAAGACATTATAATAATAAAGTTGAACAATTAACGAATTACGAGAATTTCGTATACGTTGATAAAGTGAATTAAATGATTTACGTAACTTAATTGTTAAATTATTAACATTATCATATAAAAACATCAATGACGCGCTATTTTGACGCTTATATTTCATCGTATATATATATATATATATATATATATATATATATATATATATATACATACACATATATACATATATCTACACCTATACCTAACATACACCAACTACTATAGTTGTATATATATACACCCATACCTGCTCACATACATACATACATACATACATACATACATACATATATACATACCCACACGCAGTCACCCACATATCATATTATATACACTAAGTGTGTTATTAGGTTTATTACGACATATATGACGTCACTGCCGGACTAGTGAGATATGCGTCATCGGCGATCTTAGGTAATCTTAGGTATACCTAAGATTATATACGCATATATGCGTGTTATGTAGTTATAATGATTATATATATAACAGATATCACATGTTATTATATATTTATATATATATATATATATATAAACTAATAATACAAAATGAATAACATATTAAAATGTGAATAAAATATTAATATAAAACTAATAAAAACAATAAAATAAATTAACTATAAAATTCAACGATCGGGCTTCTTGAAATTATCATATTGGCATTTCCTCTGTGCATGGCTACTGAAAGTTCTTGATAAATCCAGTTTATGGATTTATCTCTATTTTCCATATGCTTATCAGCCCATCTATTAGAAATATAGCTAATTATATCTTTAGAAATTTGACCCCAAGTAACAAATGTTTCAGCAATGAAAGGGAGAAAAATAATACCTGCATCATGACAATTATTAAAAATGTTCTCATCTTTAAATTTGTCACGGTCACCAGCTGCAAAATCAACCTCAATTGCCGCACTTAAAATAGTAGTGTTCTGCAGCGGAGAGGTGATTAAGATATCGATGGCGGCTGATTTTCCTAAAGACCAGTTATTTACTGAAACATTTCCAGGTCTTCGAATAGAGCCTGGATCAAATTGGTATTTCTAAAGATGGGGATAAACCTGCTGAATTCATTATATGGTATAGAGTATCTCGTACATAATTGTGCCTATTAGTAAGTTCACTCCCAGCTCCACATATCAGATATCTTATCATTCTATAAGCCAATTCGTTCATCTAGAATTTACTTAGCATTTAAACAACCCAAAGACATAATCTTAGAAATTGAATCCTTCAAAATACCATCTATGTCTAATGAAATTGATAAATTTGAAATAAAAGGAATCGCTTGGCTTACAGAAGATAGATACGCTGCTGGAGCTATGTTGCATGCAGAAATAATCCCTAGACCACCTTCACGGATTGGAAGAGTATACTCTATAGTTATAGCCTGACACCACGAGTCTTCATCCAAGCTAGATTAGCTAATTTCTTCAAGCAATTTTCTTAAAGATTTATCATATTTATTAATAGGGTTAGATATGAATTTAGTAGGAGAAGTTCTAAGAGCATAGTTAATTTTACAAATATCTGCGCATAAACGAAAGAGGGATAGTTCACAATGTGAACAAATAAATTCATTCAAAATAATGTTGACAAAATACTCGCTGTGTTATGGAAATATGTACCTATTATAATAGTTATTATAATTATTAATCGTCTCGATATTAAGATTATTACTATTGGTATTATTAATCACATTAATTAATTTATATTTAATAATTAGTAGCAAACGTTAGAGCGTATGTTTATGTTTACGTGGATGTCTGTGCTAAACTAAATCACCATCATTTTATGATAGCTGTAACCTAGGTGTTACAAAGATAATAATTATGCAATACAATGGGCGAATTAAGTTTCTGATTATCTCGCTGTTCTCATTTACCAAACAATCTGGAATTTTCTATTTCTATTATCGTTACGCTAACTCTGAAGATAAGTTTACAGATAGGCTACGGCTACAGCTACAGTAGCATTCTTTGTTTGTTCCAATTGCAATGTTATCGTTAGAAAATATTACAACTTTATATATTATCATAAAAAATAAATTACATAATTTGTATTATATCAAACATAATAAAATAGGTATGTATATATATATATATATATTGAATTGAAATTATTTTATTGAGTACAGAAAAATCAATACAATTTTTGCTTAATTGAGTCGACTATCTCGTATATATATATATATATATATATATATATATATATATATATATATATATGTATATATATATGTATATTATGAATATATTCTCACAAAGAGGGTAGTCTCAATTATATATATATATATATATATATATATATATATATAATACGTATATATATCTATAATTATTTTTATCTTAGTGGAGTCATATGACTGAAAACATTCATCCCATCCAGGAACTTAGATGCAGATTTAATGTATAACTATATGGCTCTAATGTCACTTCGAAGCCGCTCTCATGTTAAGCCATCCATGGTTTTAACGAGAGCCATTCATTTATTTATACACAATTATATAATATCACTTCTAAATATTATGTGTATACTTATTTCATTGGTCCGGATGAGGAAGTAATCCACTTCCTACACGTGTGTTTGGTGCCTTAAACAGCTAAGCCATAAATGCAGTATTATATTAAATTTTATAATTTATGATAAACACGACAAACCAGTAAAACTCAAAAACCCGATTAAATTATATATATATATATATATATATATATGACGTGTTCATGCGAACCTCGCGCAACGTTTGCCCTCCGTGATTGACAGCTACATCCTCCTCTCCATTCAAGTAAGCTTTCATCTTATGCCCACTTCCCATCCTAGTTAACTCAGCACTGCTTTCCTCACCATTGATGAGTCACCAACCAATGATTACGTGATAGGCAGGCATATCTTACACGCCACCTAGTGTAGTTCAATGACTCATAAACTATGAGTGATAGCCACGCAACTAGTCTACATTCTTTGCTTTCGAATTGCCCATTTATATATTACAACTACAATCATCTAAGACATCTAAGATTTATTTATTGTGGGTACTTCTATAGAAGGTCCTACTTCCATATATGGTCCCTCCAACTAGTTCTCTCTCCCTCGATCCCATCGTCTCGAATTCTATTTCCTCTTATTTATATATCCCACTTTCTACTCTCTCTTCTCTCTCTCCCTCTCTATCTCGTCCTCTCTCTCTCTCTCTCTCTTCCTCCCCCGCTCTCTCGATCTCTCTCCTCTCTCTCTCTCTCTCTCTCTCTTCTCCTCTCCTCTCTCTCTCTCTCCTCTCTCTCCTCATCTCTCTCCTCTCTCTCTCTCTTCTCTCTCTCTCTCTCTCTCCTCTCTCTCTCTCTCTCTCTCTCTCTCTCTCTCTCTCTCTCTCTCTCTCTCTCTCTCTCTCTCTCTCTCTCTCTCTCTCTCTCTCTCTCTCTCTCTCTCTCTCTCTCTCTCTCTCTCTCTCTCTCTCTCTCTCTCTCTCTCTCTCTCTTCTCTCTCTCTCCTCTCTCTCTCTCTCCTTCTCTCTCTCTCTCTCTCTCTCTCTCTCTCTCTCTCTCTCTCTCTCTCTCTCTCTCTCTCTCTCTCTCTCTCTCTCTCTCTCTCTCTCTCTCTCTCTCTACTCTCTCTCTCTCCTCTCTCTCTCTCTCTCTCTCTCTCTCTCTCTCCTCTCTCTCTCTCTCTCTACTAATACTGTCACCATAGCCCTACTCATACCCTAAAACAGAACATACCTACAATATAATGATGAAC
>OZ025242.1:26317617-26337617 GCA_964019155.1 Osedax fenrisi
AATGATGAACACACGTAAACAACCTAGTTGTATCACTACTACTGATGCATGTGGGTCTTATTGCACTCATTACTACAGTCTATACATAATTCATTTATGCAAATTACTCGTTTGATATACGATAACCTATTGTAATTACAATGAAATAATGAAATAGAAAATTAAAGTGATTATATCGCAATATGTATACTGTTATATCAATACAATAATTAGGATAAATATATTTGTTTTATGATGTTGTGTATAACAAATATATTGATAAGTATTTTGTTCAGATTATTTATTAAACATAAAAATACTTTATCTATATTTGCAGAATTATATATATATATAATATATATGAGCCACCTTCAACTTTCGAATAATATACAATATTTGCACAAATTTGACTTTTTTTGAACATTTGATAATATTAATAATAATAATAATAGTAATAATAATAATAATAGTAATAATAATAATAATAAAATTAATAATAGTAATAATATAATAGTAATAATATAATAGTAATAATATCATTAGAATATAGATAATAGTATGATGTGATGTGACCACAGTATTAATTACCTCGACATACTCCTACTATAGTAGTAGTGCTTGGTAATGTAATGAATCACAAGGTTGCAACCTTCACAGTCGTGGTGCTGAGGTGAGGGTGCGGGTGCTGGGGTGAGGGTGGGGTAGTAGTAGTAGTCGTGGTAGTAATAGTATAAACGGTTTAGTAGTAGTAGTTGTGGTAGTAGTGGTGGTGGTAGTAACAATACGCGTATTGTGTATTAATATGGTGATAACGGACACCTATCCGCATCCACTCCTTCTCCTAACGATAGTGTCGCCTAACCACTTCCGGGGAGGAGTTACGCGACCTCTGAACCGCGACGGTCACGGTTCACTGACCCACCAAACGCTGTTGTAGGCACGGAGAATCGGTCATATCGATATCACCGCCACATCCCTCGACGGTACCGCCAACTCTACTCAATAACACCGCTTTCCTGGCGGGGACACCACTCTCGTCCTCCGCGCAACCACCGGCGGCACCTTTGACCTCTATGACCCCGTTGACCCCTACGTTAGTGACCACCGCGAACTCTACCACGGAGACGGCGATGGCTAGTTGTGCGGCGTAGTAGGTGATCATGATGACGGTGGCAGCTCCTTCTAGCGGTCGTACGAAACGGTTCACTGCCAAGGTCATGTCGCTGACGGCGAAGGTCAACGCTCCTACAGCGGCAACGCATCTCATATCTGTGTGCAGGAGGGATACGACTTTATTGTCTATACTATAGAATATCATTATATATATATATATATATATATATGTATATATTATACTTAATATATCAAGTATTGTATACAATTAATAATTGAATAAGAAAACATGCTTTCATTGTAGCTATTGTTAGTATCACGTCTTCGTGTGTACAAATGCGTGTATTATTCATAATCAATTGTTACTATATTATATAACATCATTATTATAATGACATCACATATATATATATATATATATATATATATATATATATATATATATGTGTGTGTGTGTGTGTATATAAATAGAATTATTATTAACGTTGTTATCAATAGTATAGGTAGTATATATAGATGAAGTTTTCACTTATAACAATATGGCTCTAATATCCCTTCGAACCCACCATAGTGTTAAAGCATCCATGGTTTTAATAAGAGCCATCATTTTGGATACACATTTATATAATATCATTTCTAAATATTATTTTAATACCTATTTTATTGGACGGGTATTGAATTCGCGTCCTATTTCTTGCGTGTCTGACGCCTTAGCCACACAGGCAGTTATTAAGTTATTTCATATAATTCTTATTTTAATTGTAATTGTTAATAGTAATTGTAATTCTATAATATAATATGAATAATAAAATATTGATTAAAGTTGAATAAAAAAAGTGTATTTAATGTATTAATGTATTAATTACTTTAATATACATTCCATTTTAATGTCACTATCGTTGTCATGTTAAATAGGATTCGTTATGGTCGCAATTATAAAAAAAGTTATAAAATACAAAATATTTAGAATATCTAATCAAAAATTAATAGAAGACATTGATACGGAAACTATACATTCCAAGTGCCGGAAACGCCTCAAATCATTAATTTTGTTAAGGATTTGTAACTGGGAGGGAAAATTACAACAATATTTGTGCAAACAAATTATATATGAAAAACAATCTACTAAAATACATCTACTAATTTATTTTAAATAAATAGGATTATGATATAATTGTTATGAAAAAAGCTGATTTTTGAGTGGTTAAACATTCAAAATAGCAAACATTAATAGTACGGGGAGGTTGCCCTCAAAAAACCACTTAAAATTAACTGCCTCAAACCGATAAACACATAGAGGTAGGTAAGTAACGTACACTAAGAGTGATTTTATTTTACAGAACATACTGCTTCATATTATATTCTATAGATATGATGCTCACGATGCTATTTTATTAAACCATATACATTTTTGTTCATTATTGGTGATGCGACGGAGGTTTTAAAAAAAAAATATTAAAAAAAAAGAAATCTCGAAATTTCGTTATTCCTATGTAATTGTATTGTATATGTTTATTATCAAATGTCCTTAAGGACATTTATTTGAATTCTGTACATTTTATTTGTATTTTATTGTAATGGGTATATATATAATAATGAGTACTTTTTTTAAATACTATATTCTTCTAATAGATAACATTAATATATAATAAATATTATCTATAGTATCCCTAATTACAATATTAGTTATTAGATAATTAATTTAAACAATAAAATAAATTTGATATATATATATATATATAAAATTTGTATATATACAAATTTTCTAAAAATTAGGCCACTTTGATTATTTATTAAAATAATAAAGAGCTATTTTAACATTTTGTTAATACTTGAACGTTAAAATATAACATCTTAGGATGAGGTAGAAAAAAAAATCTTAACATTTGTAAAGGTACCAATCCACAGAAAAAAATGTAATTTTTTGATGATTTTTAACAAAATTTAAGAAATACCAGGGTAGTTATTATTTTTCGGTCAAATTGTAATATATAGTGATTAATTAATTGTTTTTTTTATTATATATAATATAAATTTATCAAATATAACGATTCTGTACAAAATTATGAGAGGTCAACAAAAATTCTGGAAAATCATATAATTTGAAAAAAAAATTCTAGAAATAAAATAATTTTTGTTATAAATTTGATATCATTCATAGGAAATATACACATTACACATATTCTAAAAATTGTATGATTATATCTTAATTATAAATGTGAAAAATATACATATTTGTTTTTTTTTTGGAATTTTCCTATCTGTTCCTATGTTAACTTTTTTGTAAAGTGAACATGCCCTCGCACAGCAAATATTGACCTAAATCAAAAAAAAAATTGTTTTGGGTATTCTCAATACTAAAATGTTGATGAATCATCTGAAGCCGCCGAATCCATCATCAACATCATGTCTAAAATCACTCTTAACGTACAGCACTGAGGGATGAGCATGCGCATCCCATGGTAACTAAACTATAATTATCGATTAGTATCGAGAAGCACCGCTAGGCGCCGATACTAGTGTTCACTTAACAGAGTACTAACAGTTCGGACGATGTATACACCTAGCGACCGCCCGCCACACCATAGCTCCGATGAGCGCGCAGTACACGGCGACCGCCACGGTTAACACGCCCACTTCTCCCATCGAGTGGTAAATGTAACCGTAGGCTACGGAAACCACCGCCGCTATCACCGCTCCCGAGGATACCTGTGTGTGAGGGTGGGGGTGTAGGTGAGGTGGGGTGTGGGGTGTGTATGGGGAGTTGTTAGGAGGTGTGTGTAGTGGGGTGTAGGGGGTGTGACTGTATGGTTGGGGTGTAGGTAATACTAATAATATTAGTTTATTAATATACTTAAATAATAGTATAACAAATTCTCTAACGTATAATCATATATAAATTTAAAAAAAAAGAATTATAATAAAATATAGTTCTTCAGTCTGGGGTGTATTACCCACGGTGTGGGGTGAAGGGGTGCGTGTAGTGGGGTATATGATGTGTGCGCGTATTACAGTGGTACATGTTTAGGACCACAACTTTAGGTGTACATTTAAATCAATGTAATGTTTATGTTATATTATTGTACAATAAATAAATCAATATAAATTTATATTTTAAATTTATTTTGTAATCCGGAAAATGTGTTCTATATTAAAACAAATTTTAATATGTAATGGATCTAATATATACATAGATATATATATTATACTTATAGAGTGGTGTATACACTATAGTATATACTATAGTATTACATCCATGAATTTGAGCTACATTCTATACGGGTGTGATTTGATGTACATTGTAAACATTGTACTATCATTGTAAAACAAAATAATGCTAGATTTACGGCTAACTACATTTAACTTCAAACTTTTTTAATATTTTATTATTTTACATGTTAATTTTCGTATATTTTCCTATATAATCTTAGTACCTGGCACATCCAAATAACTGACCATAAAGACCTTAAATATATGTATATTATACATTAGCGATACTAGATGAAGTGCAACAGGAATAAATGGATTAATAAGTTATTAAAACATCAATAACTCTTTATCAGTTTTTATAGTTTTTCATACAAATGAAAACGTTACTTTTCTATGAAATCGTCATAACTAAAGAAGTATATTATAAACCATTATAATAGTTGATAGTATTACCTACGCTATCCGATAGGGGTGATATATGTTCTCAAACATAACAATTATTATTTAATGACCAATTTGTTAAATTTGTGTAAATGAGTTTAACGTAATAATTAAATTTAAAAATGTATTATAAAATATCAATGTATACGTATATACTAAAGGAAATATATATATTTATAATAAATATATATATCATAATCAATAATATTAGTATACAGGTATGTAAATACATAATAATATAATAGATAGGATTGATACCCAGTCATAATGCCCTTGACTATATAAAAAGTCGAATGTTATCTAATCCAGATGTTTCATACTACTTTACACACGTCATACCAGATGCGTATGTATATATGTATTTATGTATATATATATATATACATATTTTTTGTTTATTAACTTCTCCATTATATCATGCTTTACAACATGAAATAATAAATCATGTGTATATTTGGTATACTTTAGTACGTATATAGTGACATGCATAGTATGTCCTTGTGCATTAACACTATGCGTTTTTACAAATGTAACATATGCATATATACATAATCTAAAATATGAATTGTATATATATATATATTAAGTTTATTAAATTAATTTAAATACAATACTAATTTTAATAGTTTCTATATGATATTTATAACGTATCAAATCAATACACTTCCGATTAAATATATTACAAATAATTACAAATCATAATTTCATAATTCAATAACTCGTAACGTTAATCAGTATCAGAAGACTTAGTACACTAAGTACAGTTATTGCTCGATTACGTAACAATTATTCATTAGTGACTCATCGGCACTAGTTGAATGGCTGGCTAATACCGCAGCACTCGGTATTCAGTTAATACCTATAGGTTAATACGTCTGCGTGAGTGTGTGTAGTACGTCGACTGTGCGTTATCATACTAGTATGTTGACACGCCTACCATGTAGGTTGACACGCCTACCGTGTAGGTTGACACGCCTACCGTGTAGGTTGACACGCCTACCGTGTAGGTTGACACGCCCACCGTGTAGGTTGACACGCCTACCGTGTAGGTTGACACGCCTACCATGTAGGTTGACACGCCTACCGTGTAGGTTGACACGCCTACCGTGTAGGTTGACACGCCTACCGTGTAGGTTGACACGCCCACCGTGTAGGTTGACACGCCTACCGTGTAGGTTGACACGCCTACCGTGTATGTTGACACGCCCACCGTGTATGTTGACACGCCTACCGTGTATGTTGACACGCCTACCGTGTAGGTTGATACGCCTACCGTGTAGGTTGACACGCCCACCGTGTAGGTTGACACGCCTACCGTGTATGTTGACACGCCTACCGTGTAGGTTGACACGCCTACAGTGTAGGTTGACACGCCTACCGTGTAGGTTGACACGCCCACCGTGTATGTTGACACGCCCACCGTGTAGGTTGACACGCCCACCGTGTAGGTTGACACGCCTACCGTGTAAGCGGTAAACTGTACGACGTGGTAGTTTACAGTGTACGACGTGTGCGGTTATAACCTATAGGTATCAACATAATAACCATTTACATCCTCAATTAATAATTAATAATTAATATTCGGTAATTCGGTAATCATAATTCGTAAATATGCGTATAATTAACGCCGTTATTAGAGGTTATTTAGAGGTCATTTAAAGGTTATCGAGGATAAGTTTCCACTCGTCGGCGTCGTTTATATCATAGCTGTAGAATACGTACATTGTATACGTGTATGATATATAGGTAATATAGGCATGAGTAATGTACTTTTAATAGTACACATATAATATATATAGATTACGCCGTATTGACATAAAAGAAAACACGCAGATGCCCGTATTATAAGTCAGTCTCTCACCGCCCCCATATGTGTATATATATATATATATATATATACAATAGTACTCGATAGCCGTACAAAAATAGAAAATAGCGCCCTAACAATAGAACCTGTCCGTGCGGACATTGAAAACTGACCCTTGAGTCCGAGTTAAAGAGAGCGAGAGAGAACGCGAGTGGGTGTCCCGTAATAAGGTCACTACACGATAGAACCGCACAACAGGGCCACACAATAATACTTCTATAATGCGTATACAATGGGGTCGGGCGGGTAATACTGACCACTAGGGTAATACTGACCACTAGGGTAATACTGACCACTAGGGTAATAGTGATCACTAGGGCAATACTGACCACTAGGGTAATACTGACCACTAGGGTAATACTGACCACTAGGGTAATACTGACCACTAGGGTAATACTGACCACTATGGTAATACTGACCACTAGGGTAATACTGACCACTAGGGCAATACATAACACTAGGGTAATACTGACCACTAGGGTAATACTGACCACTAGGGTAATACCGACCACTATGTTAATACTTACCACTAGGGTAATACCGACCACTAGGGTAATACTGACCACTAGGGTAATACCGACCACTATGGTAATACTTACCACTAGGGTAATACCGACCACTAGGGTAATACCGACCACTAGGGTAATACTGACCACTAGGGTAATACTGACCACTAGGGTAATACTGACCACTAGGGTAATACTGACCACTAGGGTAATACCGACCACTAGGGTAATACCGACCACTAGGGTAATACCGACCACTAGGGTAATACCGACCACTAGGGTAATACCGACCACTAGGGTAATACTGACCACTAGGGTAATCCTGACCATTAGGGTAATACTTACCACTAGGGTAATACCGACCACTAGGGTAATACTGACCACTAGGGTAATACCGACCACTAAGGTAATACCGACCACTAGGGTAATACCGACCACTAGGGTAATACTGACCACTAGGGTAATCCTGACCATTAGGGTAATACTGACCACTAGGGTAATACCGACCACTAGGGTAATATTGACCACTAAGGTAATACCGACCACTAGGGTAATACTGACCACTAGGGTAATACTGACCACTAGGGTAATACTGACCACTAGGGTAATACTGACCACTAGGGTAATACTGACCATTAGGGTAATACTTACCACTAGGGTAATACTGACCACTAGGGTAATACTGACCACTAGGGTAATACTGACCATTAGGGTAATACTGACCATTAGGGTAATACTGACCACTAAGGTAATACCGACCACTAGGGTAATACTGACCACTAGGGTAATACTGACCACTAGGGTAATACCGACCACTAAGGTATTACTGACCACTAGGGTAATACCGACCACTACGGTATTACTGACCACTAGGGTAATCCTCACCACTAGGGTAATACTGACCACTAGTGCATTGCCCTCTAACGAGAGAGAACTGTGCGTATTGTTTGTGTGTTTCAATAATAGGATACATAGTAGTAATATTAGTTAGTCACTAGTATGTCAACGTCACTATTGTTTGCGTTCATCTGCATCATCATCAGCATCATCATCATCATCATCATAATTACTATAAGTCATTTCATCCAATCCAGAAACTAAGATGCATTTTTCATTTATAAGTTATAAATTATAAGTTATAACCATATGGCTCTAATGTCCCTTCGAAGTCGCTCTAATATTAAGGAATCCGTGATTTTAACAAGAGACGGTCATTAAAATATACACAATTAAATAAGATAATTTTTAAATATTATTTTAAATCTATTTTACGGATCCGAACGGGGCTCGAACCCGCGCCTACTACCTGCCTGTATCACACCTTAGCCTGACCAGCTAACAGTATGTATACATACATATAGTACACTATATATATATATATATATATATATATATATATATATATATATATATAGTGTACTATACACTATAGTGTACCATTTACTTTTACTGACATATGCATACATTTTTGGGTGAGTTAGATGTGTGTAAAATAATTGTCCTAGTTTGCGTATAGTTATAACGTTAACTTTATTCGCTTTGATTACAAGTAATCGTATCGGTAGTTAGTATACTAACCGATAAGCACACACACACACATATGTGTATACATACTAACTACTTGGACTCGATATATCGAGTCGAACACACAATGCATTAACGCTATGGCCAGTTATCGATAATCACGTAAGAGATGCGCTGCGTAATCGATTATTATCATATATATATACGCGCACATACGCGCACACTCGAACACGCGCACACGCGCACATGTCAATGATTAATTATATAAATATCACTAATGCGCGCGCGCAAACATATGCATGTGCATACATATGTGTATGTGTATGTGTGTGTGTGTGCGTGTAATAAGTGATAACTGATATGATAATGATACGCCCACACACACACACACACACACATATATATATATATACCCACATACATACACGCCCACATTGTGTACATTTTGGAAGTAATGGTAACAAATGTCTCAGAGAAACCGAAACAGAAGATGTAAGCACAATATCCCAGCGCGAAGGCCATAGATTTAGAGTACCTGGTACTCTATATCTATGGCGAAGGCACACATATATACGTCCACACACCGACACGCCTACACATATATACGCCCACAGACACGCCCATACTAACGTGTAAAGGTTCAGAGAAACCGAAAGAGAATATGTAGGCGCAGTGTCCCAACCATCGATATAAAGAAAGTGGATAAGCAATTGACGCACGCAATGCATGTAAAAGATAGACAAGTGAATGACACTTTTATCGATAAATTAACAAAATGGTATCAGTGATTTTGATTGGATATTAGTCATATTATATATGTCAAATATTAAAACAGTAGGCTTTTCGTCGAAATAGATTAAAGTGACTTCTATCTATATCAATGGATTTAAATTATAAATATCAATAAAATCAATAAAATAGTATTATATCTTCAATTTAAATACACAAAATTACGAGGAATGTTGATATTATGTATTTTAAATATATCATTTTATTTTTAGTATAGATAGTACATTAAAATTGGTAGTGATTATCAATATATACATGATAAATACATATTATTATAAATAAAAAGTAGTGGGCCAGATAGTGGGTTTCGACTGCAGCGCTCGTAGCGGATAGTGCCATACACTACATTCAATTGCTTATCCACTTTCTTTATATCGATGGTCCCAACGCGAAAGCACACACATATACGTCCGCACACCGACACGCCTACACATATATACGCCCACAGACACGCCCATACTAACGTGTAAAGGTTCAGAGAAACCGAAAGAGAATATGTAGGCGCAGTGTCCCAACGCGAAAGCACACACATATACGTTCGCACACCGACACGCCTACACGTAGATACGCCCACATATATACGCCCACATACACGCCCACACTAACGTGTAAAGGTTCAGAGAAGCCGAAAGAGAATATGTAGGCGCAGTGTCCCAACGCGAAGGCCACCAAACCCTGCAGGAAGTAAACGTCGTACACTAGTAGGGCGTCTCCGAGAGCGCATAGTATCAGGCCCAGTAGGATGCTCTTCGTATATCTGTGGGAGGGTACGTAATCAGGGTGCGTGGTTGGTGGATATCGGGGGCGTGGTCTCATTGACATTCGTGTAATCATATCATACCATGTAGGAAGATATGATTACAGCGAGTACAAGCGAGTAACAATAAGTAATTAAGCTCGTAAGTATTTCTACATCTACGAACACGTAAGTATGGGGAGGGTGGGTAATCAGGGGGCGTGGTTAATGGATATTGGGGGCGTATGGATATGGATATTGAACACGTAAGTCGCCACAACATTCAATGTGTTTTCAAGGTGATTTATATTTATGTATATAACTTATATTTATAAATCAAAAATATTACTAAATATTATTATAATTCTGATATATAATTCATATATATATACACTTATGTACTTATTTATTTAGTATTTTTTTAAATTTTAATAATGGTATAACAAGTCTAAAGGGTAAGATCATCAAACAAGTACACGATTTCAAGTATCTTGGAAGCTATATCTCATCTACTGATAATGACGTCGAGGTAAGGTTATGCCAGGCACAACGATATGACATCAATATGGAAATCTAATCTCTCTGTAAAGATGATGAAATATTTCTTTAGGGCCACAGTCGAATCTATCCTTGTATATGACTTCATAAAAATGACATTAACTTATTAGAGAAGTAAAGTATAGGTACAGCGTACGTCGTACACTTCACAACTTAGAGAAGACAGCGGATGCACTACAGATGAACTGAAGATGGAGATGGGAGAAAACCTGTCATGCTATGCCGAGCAACTTCGGCAGGTAAGGTATAAAATTAAGGTACAATTGTAATACCCTATAGGGTATTATTTATGAAATATGTTAGCCTAAAGTACACTACAGGGTTGCGAAGAAGGTTACCTGTGTAGTACACAGTATGTAGGACATTGATGTCATAACACATGCAGTTAGCAATGTGTAATTTTCGTAATAACATTTATTATTAAATCTCAAATTTAATAAAAAATTTAAGAAAAAATAACTGACAAAAATAATAGTAAAATAATATAATAATATAGTATAAAAATAGGGGGAAAAATAAGTCAGCAAATAATATAATAACGATTAATAATATTACATTTTGTTTATTATTTTGTCGACACATTCACATTTTGATACATATTGTGAATGCATTATATAGTATACATCGTAATATACTATATTACATTATAATATATATATATGTATATATATATAATAAGATTATCAGATTTAGAATGATTAGAATACTTAAGTATTACTTATCGTTAACTGCCTTCGATGATGAAAACATCACAGTCACTGAAGCATGCCATAACTGCAGTTAGAACACTGTAGTGTTACGAACATAATGAAAGTGATGATAACAGATATATCTGTCATATATGAAACCAAGTATAATTGGTATATTCTCGTATACGTATACGTGTATACACAACTATAGTGATCAGGGGGTGTGAGCGATTAAAGAGCGAATATTACCCAACACCTACACTACATATCCTATATAGACACGACTGCGTACTGACCCTACGGCGTACCTATAGGTGCAATCTCTCTAGCTGGGTACTATCGGTGTAGCTGTATTCGCACACACACGCGCACACACGCGCACAGTGGTGCCAGTGGACTGAAGTACAGCGACAACAACAACAACAACAAAAACAACAACACAGACGTATGTGCGTGTGTGCGCGCCTATGTGTATAGCTGTAACAGTAGCAGTACGCATGCGGCGGAGATAACTTGGCAACCGACCGCAGCCCGACACTGCCGGGTGTTATTGCGCATCTGATATTCAATAAATCATGTGATAATAGCGTCTTACGCACACACGTGTGTGGTTGTGTAATCGCACACACACACAAACACACATATATATATACACACATATATTTATATATATATATACATGCGTTGTTTATCATACATGTATATATAAATATATAAAGTACATGCGTTGTTTTTTATACATGTAATTATATATGTATATATATATATATATATATATATATTTATATATTTATATATTGGTGTATGAGCTGTTTTCATACACATATGTGAGGTTGTATGTGTATGCGACGTACTTCTCGATACGTACAGTACATGCGTACTATAGTATGTTCATGTATCTTCCGTGTACACACACACATATATATACACAGATATATAATATTGCAGTATACTCTAGATTAGTGGTTCCTAACCGATGGGTCATGACTAGTGATGTAAATGATGCCAGTCAAATCTAAAGAATGATGCAGTCTCAGTCTCAGTTACCTAAAGTCTCAACTCGGCTCGGGCTCGTTTTGTTAGAGTCTCGGCTCGGCTCGGGCTCGTTTTTTTTTCTCCAGAAAATGAAAGTCTCGGCTCGGCATCAATAACCAAAAGTCTCGGCTCGGCATCAAAAATCTCGGTATTATTTACACCACTAGATGACATTTACATTATTATTCACTGAATCGCGAAGTTGGCGCAGATTATTTTTTTTAAATTGATGTAAATGTGAAATATATAAAAATTAGTATTAAAATGTAATTTCAAAAAAGCATCATTTCGACTCGGTAATGTTTTGTAAAAGTTTCAACTCGGCTCGGGCTCGTTTGGCTATAGAGTCTCGGTTCGGCTCTGGCTCGGTTGGCTAGAGTCTCGGCTCGGGCTTGTTTTTTTTCCGAAAATGAAAGTCTCGGCTCGGCATCAAAAACCAATAGTCTCGGCTCGGCATCATTTACATCCCTAGTCATGACCCAACATTGGGTCATTGGGTTTATTGTTTGGGTCATGGGCTAATTTCTGAAGAAAAAAATTATTTAAAAAAAATGCTCGTAGATACAAATCTATTTAAATACAAATCTATTATTTAACAAAATAAAAAATAAAATTTATCATTGGGTCATGGTATATTTTTAAATTAAGAATTATCAAAAAAAGGGTCATGGTGAAAAAAGGTTGGGAACCAGTGTTGTAGATATCTCAGAAGTCAAGGAACCGGGGAAATACTTCTGATATATCGAGTTTCTGAGATATCGAACTACTCTCACATGTATTATGATGTCATATGTACAACACAAAACTAGCAGTAGTACGAGTCTGAGTTAGCGTGTTTTCTGAGATATAAAGACTACGAGATATCGATACTTCAGTATACCTAATCGTACATCCACGTGACCCTAAATATATATATACGGTAGATCTGCATATATTCGGGACTACAGGCGCAGGTTTAAGACGGATATCCATGTGGGCGTTCTTAATTAGTGTAAGCTTACTTATCATCTCATTAGTGTACACCGCATACGGATTTAGTAGACATTGTACACCGTGACCACTAATCTATGACGCGTGTCTACATTAACACGTGTGAGTGCGTGTGTGTCTATTTATAGACAGGCAGCTTAACTAGACACTGGCTGGCTGCACTGCGCATGTGTGGAGGATTAGAAACGCGGCGGAAGTTGATTAGGGGATGACTCACCGCGCCGCCATTTTGTTTATTATGTAGCGCTGATGCTACTGCTGCAGTGATGTGTGGCAGGGTAACGGAAGGAAGGGAGGCGGCACGGTGTAAGGGTTAAAGGTGATATATATTCACATATTGTATTTAAATATTGCATATATATTATATATATATATATATATATATATATTGATTTTTAATATTTATTATAAATTTCCGACATATATTAGAAAATAATGTAAATATTTCAATATGTTGTAAATTTTAAGGGAAAAAAAAAATCATGTAACATTTTTATATTTAGTATGGGTTTAAAAGTGTCTCCATCCAATATATGTGGGCGTCTCGGTGATTTATATTACGTTATCGATTATTCACGTCGCACATATACGTATATATATGTATATATATGTATATATATATAATATATATTATATATATATATATATATATATATATAACTGTTTGAGAATTGTATCCAAATCGATTGAATACTAATAGATGAATACGCGTATAGGTTACCTATAGGTTATCCAGTTACTCGCCTAATGCAATGCATAAATGCGGAATAAGAACTTCGCTTTGACATCGCGTGAAAGTTACGCTTAAAGTGTGAGATGGGAAGATACAACATTCACTAGATAGGAAGAACTTTTAAACCCGTATTCATCTATTAATACTCAATCGATTTGGATACAATTATCACACAGTTATATATTATATATATATATATATATATATATACATATATATATAATATATATTATATATGTATATATATATATATTTATGTATGTATATACAATATATCATGTATATATCATGTATATACGTGATATGTTTTGTTTATTTTTTTTGCTATTCACAACATAATTAAATATTTATTGATTTCCAATATATTTCGGAAGTTATAAAATATCAAGAACTAAATATATATAATAATTCAATATTAAAACACAATATGTTTATATATATTTATATATATATATATATATCAAATGATATACTTAATTATTAATCATAACAAATACCACAACAATAAATAGTATCGACTTTTATTAACAAAACTGTAGAACATTTTTTTAACCACAATTATTGTTATTTTTTTCCCATTTAATTCTTATTTCATTTTTTTTTAAATTCTAAAAAATTAAACATTAAAATACTACAAATGTGTTGTATATTGAATACATACAAACAAATTATCGACACATATATTTTTGTAACCATACACATTTTATTTAATAAAAACATAATACAAATACATAGTAAAAGGAAAATATTGAAACGTATAGTTTATCAATTAATAGCATATAAATATATAGTACTATCATACATATATGTATTTATCAAATATATCATACACATATATAAGTATTATATTACAGTTTATATTACACATCAATAAATTAATTATAATTTATAATGACAAAACTGTATGAATGTCGCGACGTGTGGTATAGAATTACACGTATACGTGAGTATATATATGTGTATATATATGTGTATATATATATGTATATATGTATGTATGTATATATATATGTATGTATGTATGTATGTATATATGTATGTGTATATATATATGTACGTTACTTTTAAAAATAAATTTAATATTAAATTAAAAAATAGATATAATAATATATATATATATAATATCTATTATAATGGGTATAATATCTATTAGAGGAATTATGTTTTTTTTTCATGTTTATAATATTGATATTATGTGTCATCCTAAAGACGCGTCTAGAAACATATAGATACGGCTACCTACCTATATATATAATTGTACTCTAATATTGTTCATATACTCTGATTTAAAACATACACACATTAGAAGTATTCCCAAGTAGCGTTAGTATCCTAAGTGTCATTGTATATCTAAATAAGATAACGATATCAAATTAAAATAATATAAATCAAAAATATTTCAAAATTTAATAAAAAAAACAGCGGTACCATAATAAATAATGTTAAAAGTTGGACTTTGTTCTAAATATGTTGTTTATACTATACTATAGTAATTATAGTATACTATAATATAGATTATATATTTAGTATAGCCCTATATATATAGGTCCTATAGTCCTATAGGACTGCGGACGTTACACATAGTTTGCTCGTGCGGGTATATATATCGAGTTGTACTATGAATAGCATAATAACATTATATTAGTTTATATAACATTCATATTATCATCATTAACATATTTATCTAGTATATAAAGTTATATATATATATATATATATATATAAATATATATATATATATATATATATATTCACTATTGTATACTATTAATAATCGTTATTCTAATATATGATAATAGTGCTATAATAGAACGACGAGTACATACGCGCGTACATACGCACTAACTTTTCGGCGTAGTGTTCCGATTGGTCAGTAGTCTTGAAGCGATACGGTCCGATGATTTGGAACAGGACGAACGCTATCAGCGTCAGTATGGGAGCGCACTTGAACGCCAGATAGCCGACGGATTCGCTGAGATAGTCGGCTTGGCCTCGGTAGGCGAAGAACCCGCACGTGGAAGCTGCGAACGGACTCAACCGGAACAGTAGGTTCCTCATCTACATAGGGGGGTGTAATGGTAAGTTTAGACGCTATACCGAAGGGTATATAGTCTATATTAGTGATGTAAATGATGCCGATCTTTTGATGCCGAGCCGAGACTTTTGGTTTTTAATGCCGAGCCGAGACTTTCATTTTCGGAAAAAAAAAACGAGCCCGAGACTCTAGCCAAACGAGCCCGAGCCGAGTTAAGACTTTTTAAAAACATTACCGAGTCGAAATGATGCTTTTTTGAAATTACATTTTAGTACTAATTTTTATATATTTCCCATTTACATAAATTAAAAAAAAATAATCTGCGCAACTTCGCGATTCAGTGAATAATAATATAAATTTCATCTAGTGGTGTAAATAATACCGAGCTTTTTGATGCCGAGCCGAGACTTTCATTTTCGGAAGAAAAAAAACGAACCCGAGCCGCGCCGAGACTCTAGCCAAACGAGCCCAAGCCGAGCCGAGACTCTAACAAAACGAGCCCAAGCCGAGTTGAGACTTTAGGTAACTGAGACTGAGACTGCATAATACTCTAGATTTGAGCGGCATCATTTACATCACTAGTATATGCACTATAGTATAGTATAGAACTATATTATTATGTAACGAACACTGTATATAGAGAATAGTATTATATGTGTGTAAATACTATTGTATGTTATGGAAAATTTATAATTTAATTTGTACTTTTTTTAATGTTATATATATAACTATATATAACTATATATAGATATATATATATTATATGTCTGATAAGTTTGAAAACGACTACTTTATTATAGATATAAGGTTTATATTGATTATTTAACATACAATCATATTTATATTATCGAACACTTATTGATTGAGTTTCTCAATTCTCGCCCGTAATTTAATACTAATTGTACTTATTATTACTAATTTACATGAACGATAACTTATAGCATATATAAATATATCCTATACTATTTATAACTATAGTTATAAACAACATATATAAATAATATAGGCATTACTATAGTATGCCTTTATTATACATATAGTATGCAGGGGAGCTATAGCCCTATAGGGCTTCCAGGCCCTCCCTGTATCAACAAACAACTATATATAGTTATACAAATATATTTTTATTTAAATTATAATATTAAATATGTATATAAATCAAATAATGTAATATTATATTAACGATGCCCTCCTCCCTAGAATACATACTGGAACCGCCCCTATAGTATACCTATAATATATAGGCGAGTATAGCTAAAGTATGTATTATATATGTATATATATAATAATAATAATGTATATAGGTATATAGCTAACCTATGAACTATAGTGTATATAGACAACTATAGTTTACGCCATTTGCATAGAATAATACGAGTTTGAATACGAATACAATGATTGCATAATCCCAAGTATTCAATAACTAATAGATATACATACTATAGTACATACTAGGTTAAATAGCTAAACTGTAATGTAATGCATAACTAGTATACGAGCACACCGTATACTGCAGGATACTATAGAGTATTTAGTACGTAGAATACTATAATAATACAATGGATACTAAAATACATGTATAAACCATACTAGATGCGGTTTCTACATGTATTATAGTACCCATTTCAAAGATTTTCCGAAGGAATGTGCAAATATCTTGATTCGCAAGGTTTTTGCCCATTTTATATAATACATATATACTGTATACAGTGAGTATATCGGGTTTTGTCCAAATAAGACTATAATGTATACAATATACATTATACACAAAGTGTATATTGTATATTTGGATCATAAAAACGGCAAATCTTTAAACTGGCTAGTGTTTACTTAGTAATAACGTATGCATGTTGACATGTTTATTGGGGATCTTTGATTAAGCTCGTTGTTCAAATAGTAACGTTTAATGTCGTCATATATTTAAGAGGAGTGGATATCGTAGATGTCTAGGTCTCTATAGAGTAACATGTATCGCCGCCTATAGGTGATTGTAAACATTAATACTGCAATTATCTAATATTCAAATTATTAAAAGGGTTTAGTAAACCTAACGCTGGTTAACCCCTCGGGTAGTGTAGTAGGGTACCATTAAAGTGTAACCATACTAGTAGGAGATGCTTGTATGCTGACATTATACAAGTTAAGCGGAACACATGTCAGCATTACAGCCACACGTGTCAGTATTACAGTCACACAGGTCAGCATTACAGTCACACATGTCAGCATTACAGTCACACTGGTCTGAATTACAGTCACACATGTCAGCATTACAGTCACACTGGTCTGCATTACAGCCACAAAGGTCAGATAATCATACCGATATCACAAACATATATGTCCTATATGTCCATTAGTTCTAATATAGGTATACCTATAGGATAACTAATGGTACTAGGGGCCAGATGATGGGGGAGTACATCACTATGGGTACTATATTCCTAGTATAGTAGGATATAGTACAGCCGTAGTACACTATATATAAGCTTCAGGGGATGTTAGTGTACACTGTATGGCGTACATTGTACGCATTACATTAATTAAATTAATGTATACATTCGGTGACCTATATATAGGTCACCGCTCATATTATAACATATTCAAATTACATACGTATATTAATACATATTTATTTTACACAATAAATATATTAAAGCATGTTATTATCATATTATAGCTAATAATAGTTAATAACGTAACACATATATACGTAACACACACGTATAAGCCAGATACACATGATTACGTTTAGACCTTATTGTTTACTGATATATCACATTTACTTATATATAACCTACATTTAATACATGTTATGTAATACGTATAATACATATATATATATATATATATATATATATATATATATATATACTCTAGGTATACTATAGACATACTATATACATTATATAGTATATAATTAGTATATACTATTATTAAAATTATTAAATAATAATTTATGTTAATTATGTATATAAATAAAAATAGAAATGATCATATATCTAATCGTAGTACATCCCGTAGGTGTAAAATCACACACTCAAACACACACATACACACTCGCGCTCTCAGATGAAACTGACGGTAAACTGTGCTCGTCCTTTATGAATCATCTTAGCAGCGGTCATTACACTTGCTGCTCGGGGGGGGGGGGTGGTGGGGTGGTAGTGACGAAAGTTAGGGGGTTAAGTAGGCCGTGGTACAACCGGATACGAGACTCGGCTTTGTTTACGGATCGGGGGCAGATCCGGAACAATAACAACAACAACTATCTTCGGGGTTTCTAGGAACTAGTTTACGACGAAGCGAACCACTAAACGTGGGGTTTTTAACTGCGGCGGGTTTCTTAGGGGCGATGTGGACGGGTGTAAAGCCGAGATGGTTCCGCGGGTTAATAATTAATAACTAGGTAGTAAGTAACGTGATGGTAACGCTAATCGGGATATTTTGGTTATGCAATTAAATAATAAACATAAACAGGAAGTTTTGAATTATTTATTTACTACACTGATCGTAGATATATATCTTATAAACACATATGTTTATTCTAACGATCTCTGTTGTTTATTCACATACGAACTTCTTTCCTAAATATATATATATATATTTAAATTAAAGTACAATACTGATATTGATATATAATCTAAGATGTATATATATATATATATATATATATATATAAATATAGTATACAATGTACACTCTACATATTTAGCCATAATATATATATATATATATATATATATATATATATATATACATTTGAACTATTAATTGTAATAGTAATACATAATATGTGTC
>OZ025242.1:26340117-26350117 GCA_964019155.1 Osedax fenrisi
ATATACTATATACATATATATAAAGTAGGGTTATTATATAAAATATACAATTAAAAAAAGAGAGTTACGAAATACATGAATATATATTATAACTTTTCTCTGAGATACTCGTATATATATATATATAGGATATATACTCCATACACATATACTCCCTACCTATAGGTACATACATGTATGTTGTTATCTATAAATACATTATTGGATACTCGCTAGTCGGATACTTTTTTCAAAATATAATACGAAACCAGTTAATTAATATTATCAACAATGGGATTAACAATGGACAGGCATGTACGCCGTACGGCGTACGGGCTCTCCTACTTTACAATATACATACGTACATTGTAGGCCGTACATGTATATTGTACAGTAGGAGAGCCCGTGTTGGTAACTTTTGTAGTTCCCTTCATATACAATTTCCATCTCGCCCGGAATAACTCCTTTTAATCATTCCAGATATAATAAAAAAATAATAATTCAAAAATGACAAAAATTCAGAAAGCGAAACCATATTCAAAAATAGATAGGAAATGACATTGAAAATTGATGAAAAAATTTAAATTATAGATATATGAAAGAAAAAAATGTTTACAAGTAAATATTGCATATTAGCATATGTAGTATAAAGCAACCTCCCTAAAAAATATTTTAAAATATTTTTTTAAATAAGTAAATCGATCTACGGAAATTTTAATTTTATTTTTAAATTTTTTCTAAATTGAAAAAAAAAATTAGCAATGGAATAATAAAAAAAATATATATATATTGTATATGTCTATCATCATTATATGATTATAAAAATATATGTATTGTTATAAAAATAGCATATATTTATTCATAAAATGACTTTAATTGAGCATTTGAGCAAACAAAAAATTAATTTTGGGGTAAAATAGTCGTAAAAAATCTTACACAAATATTCTTGCACAAATATATAAAATAAATAAGAAAAAATTTCTATTTATAGAAATTTACATTGTAAAATAAATGAAATATTTCTTCATGTACCAATACCTTAAGTACCAATATTACATATTTTGTGATGAAACTTTCCAAATATGTTTATTATGACATGTATGACCTACTGTAACTGAGAGAGAAAAACTTTCAAAAACGGGCTCCCCTATTGTACAGTGTACATTGTACGCAAGGTTTACGCGGGGATGTATACACCACATGTGCACGGGTGTATTCATTAACCATTAATAACAAGGGCATTAATAACAATTAATAAACACAGAAATAATACGCTGTATTTATATTATATTATATTTATAATTATAATCACGTATAATAAAACTACATCTATAGTAATTTATATATATATATATATATATACTTATAAATATTCGTAAATATATATATATATATATATATATTTGTCCATGTAAATAACTTATTTATACATCATATTTAAGACAATAATTAATATAATAATAAAACCTTTATTATTTGTTTTTTAAACATTTTTCACAAATTAATATAAATACTTATCCATGGTAAAACAATATTAGTCACATTAATGAGTATATACAATATCTTATTATATAATTATTAAATATTTGTAGAATATATATATATAATATAATGCACATATAAGTTTCATTTTTTTAAATAATACATATAAACGTATATATATACGTTTATATGTATTATTTTTTAAAATGAAACTTATATGTTCATTATATTATCCTGTTATAATTATACATACCTTAATTAAAAGCGGGTTATTAACACTATGTCTATAGACATAATATTACATAATAATTAGTGGATTTCCTTTTAAAATAATTTAAATTTAAAAAGAAACTAAAAATATAAACCAGCGAATAATATTTATCTCGTAACAATATATACTTCCAATAAACAAACACGCCTATATTGAAATCAATACTTATTGCATATATATTTACTGGAATCAATATATATATATTGATAATATAGGTCATAGTTTATCTATTTCATTTAAATAAATCATTTTAACAGACGTAAACATGTTATATAATATTAAATATATTCCATTACATATAAATAGTATTATAAATTCATATATTAAATAGAATAATTCGAATATAAAATAGTTGATCAATTTGATCTGTATTATAATTAATCAATATACAATAGTATAGGGTATTTATAATATGTAAAAATATTATCTAAATTTAAAAAACATATTATTGATTAACTTGATATATAGGTATAATGTATTATGGTATGTATATATGAATATATTCTCAGTATTTTCAATTATAGCTTATATTTAAAAGCATATATATATTATATTATAATTACTAACAAGTACTGTTAAAGTAAATAATATAGTATTTACGTAATCATTATTGTTAAATTAAATTTGGAATTATATTTTTAAATTTTTACCAATATATTTTAATTAATCTCTTAATTTACCATATATGTTTACACATTTTAAATGAATTATTGTATATTATAAGTTATACGTTAGAAGAGTATAACATATACTTATACTTGATAATATAAAAGTGAAAATTATATAAATTATGTACATTTTAAAACTAACATATATAAACTGCAATATTAAATGTAGTGTTCAATAAAACTATCATATATTGTAGGTGGAGCTTATATTGTAGATGGAGATTATATTGTAGGTGGAGCTTATATTGTAGGTGGAGATTATATTGTAGGTGGAGCTTATATTGTATGTGGAGCGTATATTGTAGGTGGAGCTTATATTGTAGGTGGAGTGTATATTGTAGATGGAGCTTATATTGTAGGTGGAGCTTATATTGTAGGTGGAGCTTATATTGTAGGTGGAGCTTATATTGTAGGTGGAGATTATATTGTAGGTGGAGCTTATATTGTAGGTTGAGCTTATATTGTAGGTGGAGCTTATATTGTAGGTGGAGCTTATATTGTAGGTGGAGCTTATATTGTAGGTGGAGCTTATATTGTAGGTGGAGCTTATATTGTAGGTGGAGCTTATATTGTAGATGGAGCTTATATTGTAGGTGGAGCTTATATTGTAGGTGGAGCTTATACTGTAGGTGGAGCTTATATTGTAGGTGGATCTTATATTGTAGGTGGAGTTTAAATTGTAGGTGGAGCTTATATTGTAGGTGGAGCTTATATTGTAGGTGGAGCTTATATTGTAGGTGGAGCTTATATTTCCATATTACGTAACTTGTCGTAAACAAATCTGTGTGTATACTTTTTATATCTAACAAATATGTATATAGAAGGAATATACTCCCTTGATATTAATATATTAATAATTATTACTACATGTTTTCAATAATAATCATAATAATAATCATAATATTAATAATAATGATATTTATTAGTATTTACAAATCTCACAATAACTGTAACTGAGTTCTCGCGCTTAAGTAGCTATTACGAACACATTATGTAGGTGAATGTGTATTGTCTTTAGGGGGAGCACTATAGTACTATAGTACTAGTACTACTAGTACTATATAAGGTATACCTTCGCGCGGACTACATGCACATATATACGAAAATAACCAGTTTTTAAAATTTTCCAACTTAAAATAATTAAATATTTGTACTGTACAAATTGAACATATTTTCGCGCAAATGTAATAATGTTACTTCATTCTATTATACATACGATTTTTTTATTACATTCATTACGTTTTATAATACGAGTATTTCGATTATATAAATGAAAAAATTAAGAAAAAGTAGATATAGAATATTAACTATTATATTATATTATTTAAGTTACTTTAGGGTTACTGAATTACATTGTGTAGTGGTGAGTCCCCGGTCATAGTTACTCGACCGTGGTACATGTATACTGTATTGGTATACTGTACACGTATACTGTACACGTATACTGTACATGTATACTGTACATGTATACTGTACATGTATACTGTACATGTACATTGTACCCATTCGTATTAGAAGTCAGCGGATACACCTTATAATGCAGCCTAATTATAATGTCAATACACCTATAACTAATTATAAATCTAATTCATATAAATACGTTAGTATTTATACGAATTAGATTTATATTAATTAATATTACGTCAATTAATTAGTTTTAATCGGACACATATGTTATGAGATCTCTAGGGTGTCAGTATCAAGCGCATGTCGGTAATGGCACACTATCCCCTACATCCGCTAGTGATAACCAATCAGCGCTTACTACAGTTACTATAGTTACTACTGTATACAGTTGACTATATTTAATGTCACCGTATTCGTTATGATATACCATAACGTTAACAGCGGTGCGAGTTATATATGTGAGATACTGTCTGGCGATCGATTGAGGAGGCGAATAAAATAAAATGCAAAAAAAGAAACAAACAAATAATAAAATATGAAAATCACTTCACTTACGACTATTCTATTTGTCTCTATTCCATATATGGATATATCCTATAAGATTGAAATATATTCTATATATAGAATATATTTCAATCTTATAGGATATATCCATATATGGAATAGAGATTATTATCTATAGATAATAATAAACAATATTATCAGTGTACCTTTGTAGTTTAATATATATATATATATATATATATATTAGGTATTATATATTAACATAATGTCTGAAGATTTTAATAATAAATAATTAAAAAATAATTATTAAATAAATATAAACACTATAGGTGGCGCTATACCGAGGACAGTATTGATAGTTGACTTTATATATCGAATTATATCATATTATATAGTATATATATATACTTATTATATAGTATATTATATTATATAGTATTCTATATAAGTAGTATAGTATACTAATCCCCGGTGTTACTATATATATACACCAGTACACTGTAGTATACAACATATTAGTACTAATGTCTAATATCATTAGAGAATATCATATCCCAGCAAACAGTAAGAACAGCATAATAGCAGCATAACAGCATATGCTAGAGCCTCAAATGTTTACATTGTGCTATTATGCTGCTATTAAATGTCTATTATGCTGCTATTATGCTGCTATTACTGTTTGCTAGGATACGATATCGTATATCATATATCGGCCTCTAATGATGATTAAACTTATTGATTGCTAGCATACACCACACACACATACATATGCGCGCGCGTGCGTGTGCGTGTGTGTGTGTTACGTAAAAGTTATTACGCAATCATTGCGTAACCATCGCTAATCGGATATAATTATCTAGGCTAGAAATCACAGCCGTAATTATAATAAATCGATGATCGGTGAAATCGGCGCGCGCGCTCGTGTGTGTGTGCGCGTGGTAGGTCCTATGTATGTACGCGCGCGCGTGTGTGTGTGTGTGCACGTATGTGTGCGTGTATTAGTCACGTGCGACGAGCTACTAACCGGAAGGGTGTCTTTAATGGGCGCCGGCGAAATACACTGATCGTGATAATGGCACTAAAATCCACAACCTATTAGTAGTTGTCCGTCGTCGGGTCGGCTATCGGCGCACGATTGACTAGATATAAATAATTGTTTATCTATCTCTCTCTCTCTCTCTCTCTCTAGCTTATAAACTCTGCCTCTCTCTCGCTGTCTCTCGCTTTCTCTCGAGTACTCTAGAGTGCGCACCTACGTCACGTCGTACCTCTCTACTCTCGATTCAGTGACACGCCGGCCAGTGACGTAATACAGCTCTGCGGTGACTTCACCCCGGCTACTACGTCGTGGGTGTCCCGTAAAACGGTTGCGAATGGCGTCCTGCGTACCGACTGCGGTACACGGCGAGTGTGCGCGTTTGTGTGCGGGTGCGAGTGCGGCCGGACCTATTGTTAGTTAACTCTTCAGAAAGCGCGCCGCCATTGGTACCGTTTCGTAAGCGGAATGAATCTGAGAATTGGAGCAAAGCGCCGCGTAAATCGGTCTACCAATGAACGTCACGGAATTTGCGATGTCCACTAGGCCACGCCCCTTACACCCACCCACCCACCCACCCACTTTCTCCTGCATCGACGACGAAGACCATCATATCAAACACGTGACTATAATTAGCAGCTGTATCGGTTATGTTTTACTGTGATTGCGCGTAATAAAGACACGCTAGAGGTTGCAGGTTGCGGCGTACTATTAATAATTAATAATTGTCTACTACTACTACAGCTACTACTGCTACTACTACTGCTACTACTGCTACTACTACTACTACTACTACTACTACTACTACTACTACTACTACTACTACTACTACTACTACTACTACTACTACTACTACTACTACTACTACTACTACTGCTACTGCTACTACTACTACTACTACTACTACTACTACTACTACTACTACTACTACTACTACTACTACTACTACTACTACTACTACTACTACTACTACTACTACTACTACTACTACTACTACTACTACTACTACACAAATCTTTGCAATTATTATGTATTGATATGACTGCTGCATTTGATACCATTGACTTTACTATATTACTATCTAGACTTTCCAATATTGGTATTACTGGAACTGCTTTCAATTGGTTTAAATCTTTCATTACTACTAGAACATACTCTGTTAAAATTAATTCTTCATTTTCTCAACCCTATCCACTAAATTTCGGTGTCCCACAAGGTTCTGTCCTTTCTCCAATTCTATTTTCTATATATCTACGACCTTTATCAAAATTACTCCAATCATATACTTTACTAAAATATAATATATATGCAGATGATATTGTATTACACACATTTGCAACTAACTCTACACAAAATAATTATTTTCAAGACTGTATTAATTCTACTACTAACTGGCTTACTAATAATAACTTACTAATAAATTCAAATAAAACTAAACTAATTAATATTTCTAGAACTCGCACTGCATTTCCAAATATCTATATCGGTACAGATAATATTACTCCTATTACTAGTACAAAGTATCTTGGAATAACTATTTCACAAGATCTATCGACTGAAATACATGTAAAAGATATACTTAAGTCTGCATCATATAATGTTTACAATTTAAAAAAAATTCGCCCTTTCATTTCACTAAATACAGCTAAAATATTATCTAGTTCACTAATTATTTCTAAACTAAATTACTGCAACTCTTTTCTTTATAAAATGAATACTACATTACTAAAAAAATGTGATTCCATTATAAATAGGTGCATTCGAATTATATTTAAAATTCCTTATACTGATTATTCTACAAGTATTTCTGAACTTCGTTCTAAAATCAATTGGCATAATACTAAGCAATCTATTATATATAACATACTCACTATAGCGCATAAAGCTATAGTATTTAAGAAACCTATGTATATATATATATAATATGCTACAGTTATCTATTAATAACTCGCAATTGAGATCTAATTCTACAATTAACCTTGAACTACCTACAATTAATTCTTCAATATATGGCGAGCTATCTTATCGGTGGTATGCCCCTTACCTTTGGAACAAACTTCCATCCAACATTAAGAATATGATTAACCATTATACGTTCAAGAAACATTTACATCGTTATATATTAAATAACTATTGATTGTAATAATTGTATAATAATATTCTAAAGTTTATAACATATACGAAAGTATTGTATGTATCTGTATATGTGTGTATATTTATTTATATACGTTTATATATTTATATACACATATATTTATGTATATATTTATCATGTTATGTTTTTAAATGCTAAAAACAATTAGTAATATTTGTTCTGTTTAATTTATTCGTTCACACTCTAAGAATGTTTATAAAACATTAATGCAGTGTATAATAAACTATTTACATTTACATTTACATTTACTACTACTACTACTACTACTACTACTACTACTGCTACTACTACTACTACTGCTACTACTACTACTGCTACTACTACTACTACTACTACTACTACTACTACTACTACTACTACTAATACTACTAATAATACTACTACTACTACTACTACTACTACTACTACTACTACTACTACTACTACTACTACTACTACTACTACTACTACTACTACTACTACTACTACTACTACTACTACTACTACTACTACTACTACTACTACTACTACTACTACTACTACTACTACTACTACTACTACTACTACTACTACTACTACTACTACTACTACTACTACTACTACTACTACTGCTACTACTACTACTGCTACTACTACTACTACTACTACTACTACTACTACTGCTACTACTACTACTGCTACTACTACTACTACTACTACTACTACTACTACTACTACTACTACTACTACTACTACTACTACTACTACTACTACTACTACTACTGCTACTACTACTACTGCTACTACTACTACTACTACTACTACTACTACTACTACTACTACTACTACTACTACTACTACTACTACTACTACTACTACTACTACTACTACTACTACTACTACTGCTACTACTACTACTGCTACTACTACTACTACTACTGCTACTACTACTACTACTACTACTACTACTACTGCTACTACTACTACTGCTACTACTACTACTACTACTACTACTACTACTACTACTACTACTACTACTACTACTACTACTGCTACTACTACTACTACTACTACTACTACTACTACTGCTACTACTACTACTACTACTACTACTACTACTACTACTACTACTACTACTACTACTACTACTACTACTACTACTACTACTACTACTACTACTACTACTACTACTACTACTACTACTACTACTACTACTACTACTACTACTACTACTACTACTACTACTACTATCAATCAATCAATCAATACGATTTATTTATACACTCAAAGTTAGCATGAAAATGCTCTGGCAAGTGTTAAACGAGAGAAACGAAAAAATATAAACATTATAAACAAAAACAATTTAAATTAATCAGCGATGGCTAGAATATATTTTTTAACATTACGTTTAAAAGCATCATGATTAGAAATCATACGGATACTTAGAGGAAGTTGATTCCAGTTTAACGGAGCAGAATAAACAAAAGATCCATTTAGAGTACGCGATAGTCGACATCGGTCAGAGGATAGCAAATATCTATCATCGGTAGAACGGAGGGTTCGAGTCGATAATTTAGGTTTTAACATCTCATTAATGTATTGTGGTTTAGCGGTTAGTAACGACTTATGTACTATACAAAGTAGTCTGTATAATGTTCTTTGTTTCATAGATAGCATTTTGATGGACTTCATCTTCAACGTTATGCTAGAGTGATCGGTACGTGGTTGTTTAAAAATCAAACGTACAGATGATCGAATGATTCGTGTGAGAGGACGAATTCGGCACTCGGGTAAACCTTGAAGGATAGAGCAGCAGTAGTCAATGGGTGACATTGCTAATGAATTAACAAGTATTCGGCAGAGGTCATTGTTGATATATTTACGAATATTACGTATCATATGTAGCTGGTAATTCGAACGTTGACATATGTTATTGATTTGCTTCTTAAAGGTTAAGTCATCATCTATTGTAAAACCAAGATATCGTATAGAACTACTTGGTTCTACTATAATACCATTCACAGATATCACCGGGAAATCGTAGTATGTTTCCGGAATGTTGATTAGCTCAGATTTAGAAGCGTTAAGCAGCAGCATATTATTCAATAGCCATGCACGTATTTCGGTAGCACATAGTGAGAGATCATTTCTGTTGGAAGTAGAATGACGAGACAGAGATGTGTATAAAAGTATATCATCGGCGTAAAGATGATAATGAATTGATGGGTAGGATTTAATTATATTAGTGAGAGGCGCAATATAAATTAAGAATAGAAGTGGGCCTAGAACTGAGCCTTGGGGAACACCCGTAGTTATAAGTTTAGTTATAGAGATGGAAGAGCCGGTTTTCACAGCAAAGGTACGATATTTAAAGAATGATATTAGCCAAGAAAGTGCTATTCCATCAACACCTATGTCACGTAATCTATTAGTTAGAATGTCATGGTCAAGGGTATCAAACGCTGCTGATAGATCTAATAACAAAAGTTGAATAGGAGATTCAGTGTCAAGTGAGTTAAGTATATTGCTAATGACATGAT
>OZ025242.1:26355117-26392617 GCA_964019155.1 Osedax fenrisi
GATGACAAGTACGGTATTCAACTGGTGTGTATGTATGTGTGTATGTGTGTGTGCTTATACGTATATATATATATATATATATATATATATATATATATATGCATACATATATGTATACACATACATACAATTATACACACTTACACACACATACACATATACATATATATATATATATATATATATATATATATATATATATATATGTGTGTGTAAGTATGTATGTGTGTATTTATATGTGTATATATGTGTGTGTATGTGTGTGTGTTTGTGTATATGTGCGTGTGTGTATAGTTATATGTTATGCAATATTCCCATTTAGATAATACCCCTCCGAATATGAGCATCCAAAAGAGATTAGTCTAATATGATAGTATATCTATCTCCTTGAAATGTACCTCGGTAATGTGAACTGTTCAGTTGTATATTTGTTTATATTACAATAATCTCAAATACACCAACATATTTAGTTATTAGTAAAATAAAAAGGCATCCATTTTAATTTTAATTAAATATACGAATTTATTTATAAATTCGGTTTAAATATCGATGTAAATGAACACAATTATAATTTATAATTTATAAAGTTTGACTATATTTTCGAAAAGTAACAGCATACCATTGATTCGGGTAGTTACTTAGTTAAAAATCTCATGTCGGGTAACATATTAAAAAGTATCAGCTCATATCATTAACATATCGTACCATTTACATCTCTAGTTTAACTTGAAAGATGTGTTTCTATATTATTTGTATCAACATTCTAAATAATAGAATGTGTTCATTTAGACATATTCATATCGAAATCATTATTTAAGAAACAAGTTTTTGCATTGATTTTAATATTAAATTAAAATATATATACTTCCATACTATAATTGCATACGATAAAAGCACTCAAGTGTACCACAGAAACATCACAAATATACCTGAGCAGCTGTACTAACCTTTATATAACGAATGTATTCGTACTATAATAAACAGCAATTTTGTTTATAGCTATAAATGTCTGGGCTATAGCCTAAAATAGAATCTTAATTTAGCTATGTATAAAAAGGTGTGATAACGAACGCTAAAGAAGCACGTGATGTAGATCTAGTAAATATAACCTCGGTAAACATCGTTAAATATCGCCATACCTTGTTTAATAATCGTATAACACATTCAGTTATCTGCACGATATACGATCTAGTTTATATTCCTATAGGTATATTATATAGTAGATATATCATATAATCATGTATATTGTATATTATATCCTATACTATAGTATATATGGTATACTCTAGCACATGTATATTCATGTATAGGTATCATATCCTAGTATTGTAGTATATACATATATTATATAACGTTTATAAATATCGTAAAATAATGTATTAAAAGGTATCCGACACGCATGACAGCGTAGTGATAACTTTCACCGTATTGCATGCGAACATATCCCAGCTAACAGTAATAGCAGCATAAGAGCAGCATAATAGTAGCATAATAGCATAAATAACAGCCTTACATGTTTACATTGTGCTATTATGCTGCTATATTATAATAGCAACATAATGGCAGCATAATATCATTATTAGGTACCTATAAATAAATAATACCTATAAATTAATAGCAGCATAATTGACTTTTAATGGAAACATAATAACAGCAAAATAGTACAATTTTAACATTTTAGGCTATTATTTATGCTCTTATACTGTTATTATGGTGCTATTTCACTAAAAAAATGACGATATTTCACTAAATGCACATACGAATCGCTTCACATTTAAATCACATATAACTAATATGTATAGCTATAATATATACCTATATACATATTTGGAAACAAATTTTGAAAAAATCAACTTCTAATTATGCATTAGTAGAAAGTAATAAACAAATATATAATAACAACCGTATATTAATCATCCTAATGGATAATGTGCATGCAAGTTAAGAATTCAGTTGAAATCTATCAGAATAAGGATGTATCCTATATTAACATTATAGCATTGTATTATCCTAATATTAACTTATAAGTTATATATAATAATTGTTAATTTAATAATTAAGTTTAACTATTGTTAGTTTAACTATTTATAAATGTATAAGTTAATATAATTAATTATAATAAATGATATTCATTATTAATAATAAATAGAGTTGAATGCAATCCGCATATATATATACTAATATATAATAATTTTTATTTATTGAAATAACAAATATATATATATATATATATATTTAATACAATAAAAATACAGAGAACCCTCAAGAAGTCATATACTTATACATGTTATACATAACTGTGAGGGGCTCATGGGCCGGTTACTCTGGAATATGTCTGGGATTGGCCAGAGACAATCCCAACCAGGACAATCCAAAGACAATCCTTATTTATAGGGATTGTTGAGTTGCTCTGGGATTTTGTAAACAATCCTAGCTGAGATTAAGCTCAGCAATATTTCTAATAACATCCTTATTTTATTTTCGAATATTTTCAAATATTTAAAATATAATTATGTAGGTTAGAAATTACTTAATTATAATTCGATTATTAAGTAAGTACATATATTTACATATGATTTCTATATTGTTTCGGAAAGCCCATTTAATTTCAAGTAGAATCAATAGATAATATTTGTATAATAAGTTAACACAACCATAATTGAAGTGTTATATTAAGGGTACTAATTATTTTTTTAAAGTTTATTTTCAAATATATGTTAAATATTATTTGAAATTACTTAATAATACTATCATATAGTTTCTAATATATTCCTAAGTTAAATTATATTATCAATTAGTTTATCAATTAGCCTATCATTAGTTTATTATATTATTTTATTTATTCTTATTAAAACACATTTAAGACGGTGTTAGTAATTAATGATATAAATATAAATTGGTAGATGAATATTATTCTAAAAATGAATATAGTATTATACTAAGTATAAGATATATCTTAAATATTATAATAATATCATATAATATTAGTATAACATAATGAAATTTATAAATAATATATAAAATCAACATTAGTTAATATCGAAATAATATGCATTGAATAGTTTATATTATTATAATAATTATATTTAATAAGTAAATATTAATACAATTTATGTTATTCAGTTGTATACTATTAATTATAATATTACAATTACATTAGATATCTGTATAGTTTCTAGATATAAATAATATAGATAGATAGATAGATAGATATATTTTATTGGATTAATTAATGTCGTTCTTTTTTTTCATTTATTATTCTTTTTCGTTTCTTTCTTCGTTTCCAAATGGCTTCAAAATAAGACCTTGGTCTTTTCGGGTTGTTGCCAGCGATTTATTCATACATGGGACAGGAAAAGTGATTGTTTAATTATAATAGTTAGCTATATATTTCGTATTTACATAAAAGATAATAATAAATAAATAAAATACATTAAATAGACAGACAAAATTTGACATTAACAAAAATCAAAATCAAAATAATAATAACAAAAATAATCTATACATACATATATATTTGATACCGATTTTTTAGTTTTTTTTTTTAGTTTTTTTAATATGCTAATATGTTTAATATTTAATATTTAATATGTTTTTTTATTTTATTAAATTAATTTTAAATTCATTAATTTTTTAATTTATCTATAATATAATTTATCATTGAGTAACATATGTTTTACTCTTTTCTTGAACAAATTTTCATTTTTTATATTTTGTATATTTGTTGGAAGTAAGTTCCAAAGTTTTGGACCTTTTATCAGTAAACTATTTATTGTTCTTGTTGATTTTGAAATTGGTATACCATAAAATACTTAGATTAGATAAGCTAACATATTATAATACACTAATATATATGCATAAACAATATTAATGATTATTATAATTATAATCAATTACCAACAATTTAACTAAAATACACAAACAAAATAATAATAAATATACTCTACGAACAAATAAAACGTATACTATATATAGTATACGTTTTATTTGTTCGTAGAGTATATTTATTATTATTTTGTTTGTGTATTTTAGTTAAATTGTTGGTAATTGATTATAATTATAATAATCATTAATATTGTTTATGCATATATATTAGTGTATTATAATATGTTAGCTTATCTAATCTAAGTATTTTATTTGATGTGAATAATTCTTTTGTATGATCTCGACATTTTCTTTTATTTATTATTCTTAAGGTTTTTTTTTGTATAATCGTTGTATTTAGGGTATTATTTGAGAATGTATTTCCCCAAAGTATATTTCCATAGTTTAAGTATGGTAGGAAAATACTATTATATATAATTATCAATGAATTTGTTTTAATGAATTTGCTCAATTTTGAGATTAAAAATTGAATTTAGGAAAGTTTGTTATTTAATTTAATAATATGATTTTTAAAATCAAGTTTGCTATCAAGAATTATACCAAGATATTTATAATTATATACGTTATTTATTAATGTATCATTTAATGAAATAATATTGTTTGGATATTTATTTGAGTTGAAATTTATCATTTCTGTTTTACTAATATTGAGTTTTAACTTATTATATTTATACCATTTTTCTATTTTTATTAAGGTTTTTTTAATTAAATTTGTTAGTTCTATATTATTATCAGCTGTAAAAGTTATAGCAGTATCATCTGCATATACTGTACATTTTACATTATTATCTTCTAAATATAATCAGAGCTGGGCAGTATCGCCGATACAGTATCTATTAAGGCAATAAATCAGTATCGTAGATACATTTGTATTTGTATTTGTATCTATTATAAAAATTACAAAAGTATTTGTAATCGTAGGTATTTGTAATCCTATCTATTAGTCATAAATAGTATCTATGATACGTATCTAGTAGATACTATCTACTAAGACAATTATTTAAACAGATACATTTTATTAAATAATATAACATTTGGTCATTATATTTATTTTATATCAATATTTTATAAATTAATTTTAATATATATACATTATATATATATATATATATTTTGTAATAAAATATCTTTTGTAAATATTGAAATTAATTCATTGTTAAAAATTATGATATATCAATTATAGTGATTTATTCTCAAAAACCATTATATATATTTATTGAAAACAAAGACATTATTTTGATAATATATTTTGTATAATAATTGATTTATTATTCAAAATTATATATTATATAGAAAAAGATAAAAAAGATAAAATAATTTTAATAAATATGATAATTCTAAATAATAATAATTAATAATATATTAATAATTAATTTTTTGAATATTTGATAATTTACTATATTCATGTTTAACATTCGAAAGTTAAGGTCGTTGAATATTTTTAGTTGAAAAATAGTATATTGTAATAATGTATATTTCTCTATAGTCTGTAATGGCTCATAGTATAATTTAAGATGAAATAAACGCTGGTATACCAGCGTTTATGTATACACTAAAATATTCATCGTGGGCATCATTAAATGTCAATAAATATCAACAAATGTATTCTAGATCATCTATTGAAGAATACGTTATAAGGTGTAAATATTTAATATGTCATTTTAAAGGAGGTATCCCACTAGCAGTATTTCCGGAAATAATGTCCTGAAATATTTTTAAAAAGTTATTTTATAGCAAGTTAACTACAATTTTAGTGGGTTACCCTCTTACTTTCCGGCAACTTTCCAGAAAAATAGTAACTTTAAAAGGGGTATCCCACTACAAATTACTAGAAAATCACTTTCTATAAAACATTTCCGGACATTATGTCCGTATAAAGGGGGTATCCCACAATAAGATTTTCCTGCAACTTACCGGAAATATTGTAATTTTAAAACCATTTGCTATCAAGTTGTAATGAGATACCCTATAAAGTTATTATATTTCAGGCAAGTTGCCGGAAAGTATGGGGGTTTCCCAGTAAAATTATAGTTAACTTTATAGAAAATAGTTTTAAAGTTAAAATACTTGTACCTATTGGGATGCCCTCTTAATGTTCCTTGATATGTACTTTCAAATCAACATCGATGAATATATATTTATATATATAATTATAAATATATATTATATGATATAATATATATATATATATATATATAAATATTATTTATATCTATATAATATATACATTGTATATAATTATAATGTATTTGTATCTACTAAGATGTATCTACTAAGAAAATAATGTATTTGTAATTGTATCTACTATGATTTTTTTTAAAGTAATTGTAGTAGTATCTATTATAAGAAAAAAGTGTGTAATTGTAATTGTATCTATTATACTTTTTTTGAGTATTGTGCCCAGCTCTGAATATAATGGTAGATCATTGACATAAATTATGAATAGTAAAGGGTCTAGTATGGAGCCTTGGGTACACCGATATCATTAGTTATAATATCAGATTCTGTAATGTTAACTTTAACTAGTTGAGTTATATTATGTAAATAGTTTTTTATCTGTTTAAGAGGAATCCCTCTAATTCCATATTTATCTAATTTGCTAATTATAATAGAATGATCAATAGTATCAAAGGCTTTACTTAAATCTAAAAATAATGTATTTATTGCTTTATTTTCTTTTTATTTTCCATTATATGGTTGTAAATATCTAGTGTAGCTTGAGTGGTATTATGTTTTTTAAGGAAACCATATTGAGTAGTATTTATTATGTTATTATTTTGTATGAATTGCATTAGTCTATTATATATTATTTTTTCTTGTATTTTCGATAGTTGACTTAAAATTGATATTGGTCTATAGTTAGATATAATATTGATATTATTTTTATGAATTTTTATGTTTATGAATTGGTTTAATGGAGGATAGTTTCATTTTTAGGGGAAAAGTTCCTGTCGATAAACATAGATTAAAAATATGGCTTAATGGAAGGTCAATGTAATCTTTTGAAGTTTTTAACAATTTCATGTTTAGATAATCAGTGTCTAGAGAAGTCTTTGATTTATTATTTTGTATAATAGAATTTATCTCATGTGTTGATGTGGGATGAAGGTATTGATTTGGATATTGGTGTAATGTTAATTGGGTTGATGTTATTTATGGGAGAGGTGAATTGATTATTTATGGATTGACTTGTATTTATAAAATAAGAGTTATATGTGTATAATATGTTAACAAAATACGTAAAATGTTATATTATGAAATATAATTCTATTCTAATTCTATTTATAATTAAATCAAAACTATTAACACTATTAGTAATTATATACAATTAATTAAATCTGTTAGGTATACCTTTAGTATACTATATATAGCAGTTAGATTGTTGTATACATATCGCAGAATTACTATATACAGTCAACTCTCGGTAAGTCGGACTACGGATAAGTCGGATTTTTCTATAAGTCGGACACATATATATTCATTTTTATGATTTTTATACTAGATAAATCGGACTTTTTATAAATTGTCAGAAATGTTTACTTTAAATAATGAATATTATAATTTTAGTAAGTAATATTATTGAATATATTTGTATGAATATATTGAATATTATATGTATACAACATTTTATGTTGTTGATTTTTGCATAATTCCACATTTCGGTAACCCTTTAACTTACGCTGTGTGACGCACGTCTTATTTACATGATATTCTGAATCTCGGATAAGTCGGACATCTCGCTAAGTCGGACACTTTTCCCGGTCCCTTGTTAGTCCGACTTATCGGGAGTTGACTGTATTATAATAATACAACTATGGAGATTCGTTAATGTGAAACCCGCTTTTCTATAGGACGTTATAACGTTATAACCCGTTATAACGAGTTATAACATTCTTTAACGAAGTTCCATAGTTGTAGGGGAAAGTAACCGAATACGGACAGTGCCCGAATACGGACACTCTCGGTATCTCAGAGACCATAAATCCTACAAAAAAATATTTAATGAATAAAATATTCATAATTATAAAAATAGTCTAAAAAAGTATTTTTTATTTTTGAATTATACAAAATATTGCTAATATATCCAATAAACTGATTTTTTTATTACGTTTTTATAATTTATGAAAAAAAATGTCAACTTAAAACCTTCTCAAGATTATACAAATGTATCGATATAAAATATAACACTATATTATCAACAAATATAATATTCTAAAAATTGTATTTTTAATTTCTATATTTTTTATCAAATATTCATTCAGTTATATGCATATATATAAAGGTCATATAAGTTCCTAATACGGACACTCTAAATGTCTTAATACGGACACCATATAACCAATCAGCGCGCAGCGTATGAACAATTCTGATTTTCATAAAAATCGCGTGCGTTATAATAGTAATACCACCAATAAAGCTAATTCTAAAAAAATTATTATTTAGATACTTAAATTGTATTATTAATTAAAATATAATAAAAATAAATAAATTATTAACTAATTAAATTACGATATATTTTTTATAAAATTAATTTTAAATAACATAATTGTAATTTGTCTGATTGCATCAATAATATATAGTTTATCTAGAGGTATATAGGGTGTCCGTATTATAACACATGGTGTCCGTATTCGGACATGGGTACCGAATACGGACACCCCCGTTATCTATGGAATTAAAAGATTAAATAAAATTTTAAAATCACAATAATATCTATAATCATATAATATTCATATATTGTAATTTTGAATAAAAATAATGAGTCATAACAAGTTAAGACCATTTATTGTTAAAGTGTCCGTATTAGGTTACTTTCCCCTATTATAATATATACATATACATATATTATATAGTACTATTAGGACTATATAGGACGTATATTTAATATTTTAATATGTGATCATATGTATTTTAAATTTAATAAGGACCCCTATTTGTGATCCTTATTTTTTCACCTAAGTTTCATAAATTTTCCTAGTTTTATACAACGATATTTCCAGAGCTACCTGAATGATCTACGCGAATAAATATAGCTAACAATTCACAAAACAACCGATCATTTATCTATCCTAGGTTATTTTATTTTTCTGGGATAGGATATTTATGTTTGTTCTGCAGATCAACCAGATTTACTGAGAATTATCCATAGATTGTATCTGGATAGTGACATATTTTATTTCCAGAGAAACCGGTCCCAGGAGAATACAATACAAATTGTACAATGTTGTCCTTGTGTTTTGATTTATCGTTTATTATGTTCTTGATAAACACGAGAGAAAAACAAGAATTGCCTGAAGTCGTACCCGGACAGTTCTTAAATAAACTCGCTTTCTAGAAATTAGCTGTTCCATTGAAAAATATATCGCATGCAAGATAATGACGATGAACATTATAGTGTTGTACAATGATATCACAGATAGGTAGCATACGTACATATATATATATGACACAAAGAATATTGGAGCCAGTAAGCTGCACTCTATAGGGTGTAACATATATGTTACATTGTACAATAAAGGACGGGGAACCTTGTCGATGTTTATAATGGAGGATTCACGCATGCGTTTAACTCTTGGTGACCTATTTACCATTAATTTGTTTATATATATAACTATTTATGTGTATATATATATATATATATATATATATTATTATATCATTGTTATTTTTATTGTAATTGTTATGTTGGTGGAGTTCATCATATCCATGAACTTAGCCGCAGTTTTCACATATAACCATATGGCTCTAATGTCCCTTCGAAGCCGCTCTCGTGTTAATACATATATGATTTATACGAAACCGATCATTAATGCATACACAATTATATAAGATCACTCCTAAATATTATTCTAAGACCTATTCTATTGGTCCGGACGGACGGGGCTGTAACCCCCCCCCCCTTAATGTATGTGTGTCACCTTAGCGAACTAAGCCACATAGGCAGTTATATATATATATATATATATATATATGTATATGATAATAAGTCGTTAATGGCGTCACTCTATATTATGTAAATAGTTAGATCACCTATACACAGGCATTAATGCAACAACAATAGTGAGCTATATTACGGTTATAAAGCGACCGACGTGTTGGAATGTTCTGGAATATTCCTCTTCCCGGTATCGCATTACGTAACAGTAACACCCTATTACGTCATCGTCGTATTAACTACGTGTAGTAATACATACTAGAAATAACATGTCGATGATAATAGTAATAGTCTGGCATACCTATAGGTATTGTATGCAAAATAACGATAATAGGTACTAAGAATACATCTACTATTTAGAAACCTGCAATATATTAACATATGCATATATATTATATATATATATATATATATATATATATATATAATAAGCTACGTAATTCTCTCCCACGCTCTATTAGGTCCATCAAATCACATAAGATTCAAGCTATATATCCAAAGATTGATTTCAGGTGGCAAGTTGCCACTAGTAATATTACTTATATTATTTGTCATTATTACGTCCGGTTTATTTTATTGTATTATTTTAAATGGTTTGATTGTATTAACTAATATTATCATTTTTATTTATTCATATACACTTTTATAAATAATTTATGATTTATTGAAGTGTCTAAATAAACTTTCAATTCAATTCAATTCAATATAATTCAGTATTAATAATAATGTTATATCGGATTTAAACCGTGCAACACTGAAAGAGATAGGTCTAGGCTAGTTTTTCATTAGTTATCTACTTACCCATTACCGTGATATACATAGGTGATATAGGTACATATAGGCACATATAGGTACATATAGGTACATATAGGTACATATAGGTACATATAGGTACATATAGGTACATATAGGTACATATAGGTACATATAGGTACATTAGGACATCTGTTTACCCATAACCATGTTCACACGATGGACTACTGATGGCACTATCGGCAGGTGGTTATGACCTAGTTATGTATATTTAGATTTCGTGTGTTTTGTAATGCTATTTAGATTCACATTAGATTTGATTTTATTATGAATCATACTTTATATCGCATAAGTACGCTCACTAATTAATGCATTAATTGTTGTGGGTGACTCATCAACACTTATTAAGTGAAGTACCGAAATGTCGGTGTATTCAACGAGGGCAATAATCGATAGTGAACGACTACTAAAAAAGCACACACACATACACACACTCACACACACACACACACACTGAAACACACATACACGCACTTCTATTTCACTCAACAATATAGGAAACATGCGAATAATAAATACTTCGTTCACTAACTAATAAGTTGTTAATTATAAAATCTTAGCTACACTTTGATTATATATATTGTATTGGGTAAGTGTATATATGCCTAATGCCTATATATATAGGGGAAAGTAGCCTGATACGCACACTTTAACAATAAATGGTCTTAATATTTTATGACTATTATTTGTATTCAAAAATGACAATATATTAATATTATATGATTATAGATATTATTGGGATTTTAAAATTTTATTTAATATTTTAATTCCATATATAATGAGGTGTGTCCGTATTCGGTACCCATGTCCGAATACGGACACCCTGTGTTATAATACGGACACCCTATATAGTAATAAATAATCTATATATTATTGATGAATCAATCATATATAAGTTACAATTACATTATTTATAATTAATTTTATGAATAATTTAATATAATTTAATTAGTTAATAATTTATTTATTTTTATTATTTTTGTAATTAATAATACAATAAGTATCTATATAATAAAATAATTAGATGTAGCTTTATTGGTGGTATTAATATTATAACGCACGCGATTTTTATGAAAATCAGAATAGTTCATACGCATTGGTTTCATTGGTTATATATACCCTATAGGGTATCCTATATATATAGGGTGTCCGTATTAGGGACTTATATGACCTCTATATATATGCTTATAACTTAATGAATATGTGATAACAATATAGAAATTAAATATATAATTTTTAGAATGCTTTATTTTTTAATAATATAGTGTTATATTTTATATCGATACATTTGTATATTCTTGAGAAGGTTTCAAATTAAATTTTTTTTTTCATAAATTTAAAAACGTAATAAAAAAATCAGTTTATTGGATATATCAGCAATATTTTGAATAATAAAAAAATAAAAAATACTTTTTTTTAGACTATTTATATAATTATGAATATTTTATTTATTAACATTTTTTTTATAGGATTTATGGTTTCTGAGATACCGAGAGTTTCCGTATTCGGGCACTGTCCGTATTCGGTTACTTTCCCCTATATATATAATATATATATATATAGAAATATTATACTATTTCAATATGATGACTCACGTTTATTAACCGTTAGTTATATATATATATATATATATATATATATATATATATATATATATATACATATATATATATATATATATATTTAGTTGTATATAATATGGAATTTTATTCATGCGATTTAATCGATAATTTCTCTCACGCTATACATTACTATCTACTGACGACGTGCCATGTGACATGACTCATGTCGTATGTACACTAACGTGATTAAATAGCATAACATCCGTTACTATTTATATTAATATTGATGAGGGAGACCATCTTATGATAAATCACAATCAGTAGTTATAGTGCTATACCCGTGGTTAAGGTCATAGGTCACACGTTAACACCCGGTATCGGTAGGACGAGCAACCGGAACACTAAGTAAATACTTGTTACAGAAGAACACGCTGTAAGAATACCCCGGTATACCGACGGAGGTATTGGGGAAAGTAACCTAATACGGACAATATAAATGGTATTACAATTTTATGACTCAATATTTTTATTAATAAATTACAATATATAAATATTATATGATTATATATATTATTGTGATTTTAAAATTTTATTTAATATTTTTATTCAATAGATAACGGGGGTGTCCGAATTCGGTACCTATGTCCGAATACGGAAACCCTTTGTTATAATATGGACACCCTATATACCACTAGATAAGCTATATATTATTGATGAACCAATCAGATAAATTACAATTACATTATTTATAATTAATTTTATGAATAATTTAATATAATTTAATTAGTAATTAATTTATTAATTTGTAATATTTTATTAATTAATAATACAAGTTAAGTATCTAAACAATGACATTTGTAGATTTAGCTTCATTGGTGGTATTAATATTATAACGAACGCGATTTTTATGAAAATTAGAATAGTTCATATATGCGTATACGCTGCGCGCTGATTGGTTATAGGGTGTCCGTATTAAGACATCTAGAGTGTCCGTATTAGAGACTTATATGACCTCTGGATATATGCTTATAACTTAATGAATATTAGATAACAAATATAGAAATTATAAATATAATTTTAGAATGCTTTATTTTTTAATAATATAGTGTTATATTTGATGTCGATACATTTGTATATTCTTGAGAATGTTTTGAGTTGAAATTTGTTTTCATAAATTTAAAAATGTAATACAAAAATCACTTTATTGGATATATCAGCAATATTTTGAATGATTAAAAAATAAAAATACTTTTGTAGACTATTTATATAATTATGATTATTTTATTCATTACAATTTTTTTTGTAGGATTTATGGTTTCTGAGATACCTAGAGTGTCGGTATTCGGTTATTTTCCCCTACATACTTAATTTTACTTTTAATCATGTGACTCGGAAATCATTGGGGGAATTAACACACTTGACTCTGAAACGCATTTTCTCCATCCGTCTCGATCATGTACAACATTTACTAAATCCTTAATATCCATCATAGTCCAATCTGAAATGTTATATAGCCATTGATTACTGGGAGTCCTCATTTACGTCACCCTTCAACCATGCCTTACATTATAGTTTTGCAGAGGACATCATGTATGGATATGTGTCCATACTATGTTAGCTTGCGACGTTTAATCGTTTTTGGGAAAGGCTCGTAGTTGCCGATTATAATCGGAATTCTATAATTATAGAATAATTATAGAATAATGTTATGTTTTACAAATTCATTAGTCTTTCTTTCCTAATACTTTATCCCAAGCAGTTACCTTTGAGACTTGTTTTCGAATGCTTGGATTTTCGTATACATAATTAAATTGATCATCCATATGGACCATATCTCATAACCATATGTTAGTATACTAATATATTGATAATATAAGTGATCCTTACAAATTATACTTTTACTAAAGTTGATATGTTTGCTATTACATATGGTGTATTGGCGTATCATAGCCGATGTTGAAAGTGCTGATATTATTTAATTTATGTTTCACAAGATCCATGTTTTGAGAGGGTTGCGCCTAGGTAACAGAACTTATTCACTTCGTCTAGTTGTTCACATAAATAGTGATGCTTGCACGTATTTAATTATCATTACTATTCGCCATTAGGGAGAATACCCGATCGTGGACCACCTAAGCTCAAACACGAATATATTTTTTAATATTTAATTTGTAACCAATTTTGTTTTATACTATGTTAATATTATATTAATCTATCATAGTGCATCCTAGTGCAAAGGTGGGAATATAAAATATTCATTATTAAAAAGTTATTAGGACGCCTACCTTACTTTTGTTCTGAACTAATCTCCATACCGTGTCTAGTAGCATTATTAGCCAGTAGATTTGTCAGTTCTCGAAGCTCGGCGTTTGTAACCTACCTGCTAACAGATCAATGCCGTCTGCAAACTTTAAATTCCATAATGGAATTCCGCCGATTGATATTAATGGAGAGTAGTTGTAGGTCCAACTGTATTTCGGCCATGATTTCCTCTAGAAAGACATTAAAGAGATTTTATGACATTAGACAACCTTTTCGCACTCCAAATGTAGTTTTGTGAAGTTTACCTTGAATATTATTGATCAGGATTGCACTAGTAGAGTTGTAATATAGTGTTTTCATTCTGGATTCAAAACTTGTGCAGTGCTGACCATAATCCATCATGATATACTATATCAAATGCCTTCTTAAAATCTATGAAGTTATGGAATACATTATTTGGGCTATTCAGATGTTTATCAATGAGATTTCTGCAATTGAATACATGCTCCACCATGCTTATTTCTTTCTGGAATCTTGCTTGCTCCTCCGACAGTATTTGGTCTTAGTCTTTTAAAAATTATCTTTAATAATATCTTGATTGAATGACAGATTAAACTCAATGTTCTGTAGTTTTTATATTTCTTAATGTCGCCTTTATTAGGAATTGGTATCTCTAGTGTTGAGTCCATTGTGCTGCCCGTGGTTTTTGGCACAGAACAGTGAGAATCTTTACAACAGAATTATCTCCGTGTTTGATTAATTCACTTTGTATGTTCAATACCAGGTGATTTACCTTCTTTCAGCGTATTGATTGCATCCATAACTTCAGTAGGAGTATAGAGTATTTATAACTCATTATCCGTCTCTTCGTTGAAAATCGCGGTATTACCCAGTACAGTAGTATCAAGGTTAGATGACTATATAGATCATTACAATATTTTTTCCATCGATTTATAATCTTCGTTTCATCAGCTTATGGTTTTCCATTATTATCTTCAATGATTGAGGTACTTCTTGGTGAAGTGTTTATGAGGGTGGTCAGTGTTTGGTACGCTCGTTTATTATGTCTTCCGTATTTCATGTCGTCATCAATTTATTTGCACTTCATTTGGATGTAAGTGTAGGTGTTATAGTTATAATTATAGATGTAGTTATATCGTACCGTTTGCATTAACTACTAAATGGTTTTATTTATTGTTCTATATACGCTGTCTAGTTCTTGCTGTTGATTCTTTTTGAACTACAGCGATCATCTCCTATCGCATACGTCGAGTATATCATCGGTTATCTAAGGTAGTTTTCTGCTTCGATAATTTCATATTATTTCGGATGCAGTTCTTATTATTATTTATTCAAACTTTTTGTATATTTCAGTGGGATCGCAATCATTTATATCTATATTATTACATTTCTCATCTAGTTTACTCGAATAGAGCTTGGAAATTTCAGCATCCATTTAAGGTTATTAGTATCTATGAAAAGTATATTTGGATTATCACTGATAACTTAGCAGGACTACAAGAGCAATATATGATTTAAAAACAATATTAAGTCATTAGAAAATATATGTAACAATTAAGGGTGCAAGCGCTGGTTCGGGCTTACCATGTTAATTATAGTTCTAGCTAAAATGCTAAGTATACTAAACTAATAAAGATAATGAAGTCATTTTTCTTTTATTTAGTATATATTATTCTACTGCATAAAAGTATTGACTTTTTATAAATATAATTTATTTAAAATTATGTAAAAAACATAGTTTAAAATAGTTGAAATATATTTTATATTTTGTTATTAAAAATTTGAAGTTTATTATAATTTATTTAAAAAATATAAATTATAATACAATGTCCAGTCAATATTAATATAGTATTACATGTTATTTATATACAGTAAAAATTTCAGATAATAATATTAATAATCAAAGAATTAGTAGGATTTTACGTATGCTTACTAAGTGCAAAAAGTAAAAAATGGAGAAATGACATTCAAAGTTTTTTTAAATAAATAGTCAATTTCATATGATTTTTAATTAAATTGATCTCGTAAAACACTTTATATTGATAGAAATACTCCACTATAATTTAAAATATTTTACAATGTGATAAATAAGATACTGAACATGGATAATACGTAATAAAAAAAAAATAAAAAAATACAAATATTATGCATATTTTAACCCTTACAGTTAAGAAGAGTGGGAATAAACTTAACTTACATAAGCTATTTTATGATCAATGACAATGCCTGTAAACTCATTTTGAATTTTTATTTAGAATGAATTCATAATATCCATATCTCTAATTTCTTCATATATTTAATTTAATATTTATTTTATTCTTTATTTATATAGGTCAATAATATTGACTCAATATGTATAAATACACAAGTGTAGTTTATACTTTTAGTATTCAATATAACATAAATAATAATTATTTACTTCCTACATAAATATAAAGAAACTTTTCCTTTAAAATAGAAAAATAAATCCTTGAAATGATCTTATGTGTTTATATTATATATATATATATATATATATATATATATATATATATATATATATCTATATATGTGTATTTAAAAATGTATGTTATTTAATTTATGATATATTATATATAAAATGAATTAAATAATTAAATGATTCAATAATATATTTCCATTTCCTATTTCCTTATGGGTATATCTCATATTATCCATATATCCTAATTGTTATTCAAATCATAAATTATATAATCCTAAATAAAAAACAATATTTCATAGTATATTATTGATTTTTATTCGAATGGCTGATAATATAGAATTTGGATATAAAAAGTTCATTTACAATGGAGAAAACACTAGTGTTTTCAAATATCCAGTGTTTTAAATTATAAACTCATTAATCATCGAAGTAGATTCTAATAAGAAAGATGTGATAGTACGTTAGACGAATCATAATAAGAGGTATCGCACGTATTCACGAAGATAGTAATAGTTGCACGGGTGGAACTATCGGTGAGTCATAAGTACGGGGTCACCGAGGTCAAGCGGAGGAGATCAAAGTTGCCTCAAAGTTGATACTTGATATCTCTGAGGTCTTTGATGATGCAGGCGAGTTGTTCGGGTCTGACTCCGAGCTCCAGGAGCTGCATGCAGATCTGAAGGGTGCTGTCATCCAGGCCTGTGTTCAGCAGCTTAGACAACTGCGTGGCACCTGTGTGGGCGGGGGCGGGGTGCATTAGAGGGGGTTTGGTTATATTAAGGGTGTGGCACCCAGGGTGGTGACATTGGGGTGTGTATTATTGGTGTATGAGCGAGAGAGTGTGAGTGTGTGTGTGTGTATTAGTGGGGTATGTGTATGTGTGTACACACACATATATATATATATATATATATATATATACATATAAATAATTATATATGATATATGATATATGTGATGTTATATAGATCTAGATAGAAATCGATATTTATATTAGTCACAGGTATACAATGTTTTTACAACTTGTGATCGATGTATATTATTTATTTATTATATTATTATTAGAACATTTATATCTGAATGTAAATTATTATTATTCATATTATTACTCATATGTAGAATTATCATTTAAAAATTAAATACATTATTTATATAAATAAATACTTATATGAACATACAGAATTATAATATAAGTTGTGAAATCATGAATGCGCAATTAAATTTTGTAAAATGTATTTCAATGTAATAATGTTTAATAAACTTATATTTAATAAATTAAAAAATGACAACAAATATAAAGATAGAAATATTAGAGAATAAATATTAAATATGTAACTTATAAATAGTTTATAATTCTAAAAAGTTGATGCAGCGAGGCATAGTGAATTACGTATACGTACGTCCTCCCATATATTATAAACTGCCCGCGTGTTTCAATTGGCTAAGGCATCAGACACACAAGCAGTAGGATATGGGTTCGAGCCTCGTCCGGACCATTAATAAATTTTATAAAATGGTTCTTAAAATATTATTTAGAAGTGATCTTATATAATTGTGTATAAATAAATGATCGGCTCTCGTTAATTAAAACTTATGTGGTTTAAAGGTAAATTTAATAAAACCATAGATACCTTGAGAGGACATGAGAGCGGCTTCGAGGTGACATTAGAGCCATATGATTATAATTAAAAACTTCGTCTAAGTTCCTGGATGGGATGAAAGGACTCCACCAAATAACAATAACAATATTGTCACAATTCAAATCAGAATGACAGTGTGTTGTATATTATAGAACTTCTAATGAGTATGGTCATTTTAATATGGTACCTGTACGAAATCCGTACATCATAAATAAAAATCCTTACTAACGTTGTAAGACATAATAAATATTTTCTTCACATAATTATTATAATAAAATGATTGCCTATTATAATTACTCGACATATTTTATAAATTATATTTCAAACTAATATAAATTATCCACTATATAATAAGGTATTAGTAATATATTAATATAGTAATTAAATTAATAATTCATATAATATGATGATGATGATGATGATATACAGTTTATTAAAATAGAGCCTTCACTCGAGTTGGAAGACATAATAATACGATAACAATTAGATAATAATAATAAGTTGAAGATAAAACGATACAAATATAACGAATACAAAAATAATAAGTTGGATAATTTAGTGATTAGAGGTAGAGAGAAAAGATGAAGTAAGATTTATAAATTGTTGTGTGATTTAATAGGATGCAGGGAATTCCATAGAGTGGGAATGGAATTTTTAAAATCATAGTTAAAATTGTGTATAATTATGTAAAAAGATGTCCGGACGAGACGAAACGACTATTCAGAACGAAAATATTATACGTATTTTTCATAAATAAAGAGACCCACCTAAAACAGGAATTACAATAATCTACGAAGTCAGATATATTTTTTAATATTTACAGATTTGATGTAATATTATATAGTTTATAGTTAATTAAATATATTAGTTAAAATTGTGTATAATTAAGTAAAAAGATGTCGGACGAAAAGACTATTTAGATCGGACAAAATGGTTAATTTTCAGATGAAATTACTAAATTTTTCGGACGAAGTAACAGACGAGATGACCAGCGGATGAATTGACTCTCATTCCAAGCCTTACACGTGAAATTTGCTATTTATAGTTATTTTTGCCTACCGTCGTTATTCCCCTATTTATTATTATAATTTATAATTTATTATATTAAAATAATTTATAGTAATAATAAATTATAATAATAATAAATACACTAATTCAATTACTGATTGAATAATTAATTCAATCACTGTTGAATACAGTCTCAGGTGATACTTAGTAACATAGTTAAATCAAAACCCCCAATTATAAACGCATAGAATATATATTGTATGACTATCAGTGAATATATGAATTTTGTGAACTGATGTCATTTGACAGGATTATGGTCAAAAGCTTCGCGATTTGTTCCCTCAAACTTGTTTATTCGAATTATTGATTTTACAATAATGTATGATTGGCTATTATAATTAGTGTATATCTATTTATAGACTATCATACAATGTATGATTCATACATGTAACTAGGGGCGTCATAAAAGTGGGGGATGGGGGGATATATCCCCCCACTTTTATAAGTGGGGGGGATATAATATATTATATCCCCCCCCCACTTTTATGATCTATAAGTTATTTCATAAAGACTCTTTATAGTATCATTATATCCAACATTGATTTTTATTGTTCAACCCAATACAAGTCTATCACATTAAGCACTATACAAGTTATATTATAGATTTATCTTCATAGAAAAGTAGATGGTAATAATTGATGAGTCTGAGATATCCCCCCAACTTTTAATTACCCTGTGACGCCCCTACATGTAACGGCTTATCATTAACACACACACACACACACATATATATATATATATATATATATATATATATATATATATATATATGTTTTTATAGGCTCACTCGGGATGTAATGCAGCTAAAATAACCTAGCAATATCAAAACTAAACCCAACCAAACCAAACAAGTGAAAATAACAAAAACTAAAAATATTAATGTTTGTACAAACAAACATACGGCATATTATACGCTATTGAAAATTCACTAATTCGAATATACAGTTTTGCGTTGGTTCAAATCGCGATCAATCGCGAAGATTTTGACCAGGTACCATTTGACAAATTATTTATTAAGAATTCAAAGCAAATTATTTACGTTACTTCACGATCCATTCTTTAATATTTTAGGATTCATTTTAAGAATTAATAGTTTAATTTATAAAATGTTAATTATAATATTAATATAGTAATACCTTCAAATGCTTCCGTAGCTGATAGTATTTCATCGTTTGAGTATATTACCATAGTAAAATAAATAAATTAAATTTAAAATATGAGAACTCTTATTATATGTGCAAATACATGGTTTGTGCATATTAAGCATAGACATTAGGCTTATTAAAAATTTAGTAATTTTGTACTAATATATTATTCCTAGGATATTATATATATGGTTTTTATATATATTTCAAATAATTTCGTTACGTATGTAAGTTACTGAATACTTTTAATGTAAGTTACATTGTGTAACTCTTTAATGTAAGTTACATTATATATATATTGTATTTTGGATATGCATACTATACTAATAATAGATTATATACGATATCAAATATATAAAATTATAAATTGGTTGTTTATTAATATCATGATTAATATGACTTTATATTAATATTCACCTTCTTGGATTAATAATTATTTTTAATTATATATTATCATTTGTTAATTATTTGAAAATATTTATTAAATTTAACATTAATATATATATATAAATTCAAACAAAATAGCATACGCACAATGTGCATTGCACATTGACATATCATTACAAAATTCCATCATAAATGAATATAATCATAAGACTATAGTCTCTAGTCTATAGTCTATAGTCAATATGTTGATACAAAAGTACCACCCATAATTACGACTAACAACGAATTGAGTCGACCCAGCTAATAGTAATAGCAGCATAATAGGCTATTCGTAATAGCAGTATAATAGCCTAAACTGTTTACATTGTGTTATTATGCTGCTATTATGTTGCTATTACTGTTAGATGGGGATGAATGTCGTTATCAACAATACAATTACTTGAAAAGTCTTTTAATCAATAATCTATATTCTAGATTATAGAGTGAACTTCCAGATGATTCACAGTGATTATTATAATTAAAAACAAACTTACTTTGATAATATCATGATAACTTAATTATATATAAAAATTGATCCTCACGATATATTTTTTATTTATAGATATAATTTTTATTGTGAAATATTTAAAAACAACATAATTGTAGGTCAATGGGTATTAACAATTGTTAAGGTCTTAAGATCTCCTATAACCTCTATTGAGGTGATAGGAGATAGGTCTATCATCTATATATTTCATAATAAGAATATATTTAAAAATAAACCAACTTTTACAACTTATATACAATGCTATAAAATATTATCAGTATGATAGAAATGTTACTCCGTGACGGAGTCGCCGTCAAAAATACGTATTTTTATACGTCACCATCATGAATACGCAACCTGCTTAGTAATTATTTTTATTGGAACTACAAAATCATGTAATAACCAAGACCTCCTATAACCTCGGTTATAGGAGGTCTTGTAATAACACAACTGTATATAATTATAAAACATGTTTTATGCTGCAGCACATCTCATAATTAAATGTATATAAATAAAATTATATCTTTTAGTTTATGAAAAGTAAGTGCTCATTACACTTTTATATGTGTTCGCTATGTTATTCAATTGCATTGTTATTTAATGTTACTTATGAAATAAATAATGGATTTATTTAAGAATTTAAATACATTGTTTGATATATTAATATTAATATTAACAATTATTTAGAGTTGGAAAGGTGATTCAGTGCTTAAAAGGATTCCACTATTTATTTCAACGAATTATTATATTTACCAATAAAATAAAGTTACACTTAATCAAATTGTGTAAATAGAGAATTAAATATTTTTATTTCCAAAAATCTAAAATCCTATAATTATGTTCTCCCAATGTCCGGATTTTCTCTAATTATATAGAGCCATATGGCTATATAGATGCCTATATAGATTTATAGTTTACTATGTAAACTATAAATCTATGTATAGAGCCGGGAGACGATCAAAAAGGAAGAGTTGAGGGTTAAAGGTTACATTTGAAATACGAGTTAATAGTATATACATATATTTTGTATAGATTTGTGGGTTATTTGGTTTAATTGGTTTAGTTTTGTCCTGTTTGTTTTTTTAGCTGCATTACATCCCAAAATGAGCCTATACAAATTTATTTCGGATTTAAGATTTAACCATTTCGCCCCAACACGTCCTTTTTGATCGTAACCTATAAAGCCCACCACATATTTTATTTAAATTTATTATTTCTTATCTTAATTTAAATTTAAATATACTAACTTTCTTTGAACAAAAAATACTCATTATATTTTTATAACTTCAATACATTGCATTATATCAATACCTCCTATAACCTCTGGTGGTAACATCCGAGGTTATAGGAGGTCTTGATTATATTCAGGAATATTATCACATACTAATACAATTCAATGTATAATATTCATAAATATATTTGCCAGTAGGAATTGTCTAGGGGTTGTAACTCTATTATTATTGTTATTAACTGAAAAGGTATACAAGAATTTTTATGATTTGTTTACAAGTTACTAATAATTTGAATTTTATATTCTTGAAAATGATAACTGAATATATTGTGTAAATTTATAATATTAGTTTTCCAAGTAGTTTATTATTTTTAATTATAAAATTTAATGTAACTATTCTCATTATATATTACCATATATACTTTACATATAACTACAGATTTGTCATATAAAACATTTGTTAGTAATTAATTATATAATAATTATAATAAATTATTAAATTAATAAATAATAATAATTATAAAATATTATTAAAATAATTTTATTATAACAAATTTGTAAATATTCAATTATTTAATAAATATAATTATTATAATAATATAAGGGTAAACGGAATTTTACGACCAACGGACAGTGTCCGTCGGACACCGATGATCTAATAGCATAATCATTATGATAATGATTATGATAATCATTATGCTGAGCATTATCATAATGATTATGATAATGCTGTTATAATAAGTATAGCAGTTATACTATGAAAATCTATGTCCGTCGTTTATTAAGTTAACTTAATAAACGACTAACATAGATTTTCATAGTATAGCTGCTATAATTATTATAGTTAGTATAATACTACAATACAATCAAGTGCACTTTAAGTTCAACTTAACGATCGACGGATATCGATGTCCGTTGATCGTAAAGTTCATGTGATCATAATATAATAATTACATAACATTATAATAATGCTGTATACGGACTAACGGACATTTTATTTTAGAAAAAAATTAATTTAAATTCTGAAAATGTATCATATAGTTATTACTATGATAGTATAAGTTAACTTAAATTATCAATTATCTATAGTAGATTATATTCTTGTATTTATGTATTAAAATATATGTTTTAATACATCTTTAATATGATATTAGTAACTGTTGAAATAAATATAAATATGGATGAATATTATTCATTTAAATTAAATTTTAATATATAAATTATATGATTATTAAAATAATATCATATCATATTAAATGTGGTTAACAATATAATAGTATAATATAATTAAATATATACATAATATATACTATCAGATTAGTTAATATCGAAATAATAGTAATTTAAAATAATATTAAAATAATATCATATCATATTAAATGTGGTTAACAATATAATAGTATAATATAATTAAATATATACATAATATATACTATCAGATTAGTTAATATCGAAATAATAGTAATTTAATACATTTAAATAATTAAATTAAATTGTCGTTGTAGTCCGTTGCAAGGGCGGAAAAAAGGACGAGTTGAGGTGCAAAGGTTAAATTTTAAATTCAAAATAAATTTTTATATGCTCACTTTGGGATGTAATGAGCTAAAAAAAACCAAACAGGACCAAACTAAACTAATTATACCAAATAACCCACAAATATCTATACAAAATATATCTATATACTATTAACTCGTATTTCAAATGTAACCTTTAACCCTTAACTCGTCCTTTTTGATCGTCTCCCCTTTGCAACCAATATAATTATATCACAATTAATATAATAATATGTTATTAAAATAATTTAATACTTTACTTAATTATTGACATCAATTTAATTTATATAAATACATTTATTGTAAATTAATTAATATTATTTTAAATATATTAATATTTTTACGATGTTTTATAAATTATATTTATAAATATACTTAAATTAGTTTCCTTTCGCAAACGGTGAATACGTAATGAAATAACAAAATTCAACGATCGAATATAAATAAACGTACAGTTATTCAAATATAAATCCACCGAATCCACTCATTTAAATACCCCTATATAGTGTCGCGCCTCCCTTCTATCCGTGCGAACGATTCGACATTCTATATCTACCATCTTCAGGAGGTATCGAATCAATACACCTAATCGCTTTCACCGATGCTCCTTAGACTTTACTTATTTTATTCTTATCCTTATGTCTAAAATGATTTCATTCATTCATTCATTATATATTATTTAAACGCTACGACACACACAGCGCGAGATGTTCACTGACGACGACGACGATATCGTAATGACGTCGCCCGGTGCCGCGCTCAAAACGGCCAAGTCTGCAGCCACCGCCGCAGCCGCCCCCAGAACTCCGCTCTCTAAGCTAACTGACGTTCCGACGAGGCAGACCACGCCCACTAAAACGGGCGGCGCGCCTTCCGTACAGACCACGACGACACCGTCCAATAGGCCGATACCTTTAATTACGACCACGCCCTCTAATACCACTACACCGTCTAATATGACCACCCCGTCCAATATGAAGACGCCCTTAAACGGGAACAAGCCTGGCGATATGATTACACCTTCTTCGGTGCGATATTACCCGTCTCAGATGAAGGTTGTGTAAATTATAAGCATTCGGCGTCGCTCTGAATATATATATTAAACAAGTGAATTACATTAGTACCAATGAACTAGTGGATTTAATGTTTCGCAATTGCTAGTGTATGATGAAATAAGCGTTCTCGTGTGTCTTTCTCTATCCATCGTGTTGTCCCTATTTAAAGACACACCACTGCTACCATTAATATTTATACTATTAATATTAATAATAAGGCATGATAATACAATAATGCAAATCTATATATTAATATATATATATAATATAATAATTAAAGTATAGTATTAATTATAGTATATAATATATATTATATATATATATATATATATATATATATATATATATATATATATATATATATATATATATATATATATATATATATATATATATACACTCTAATACACATATATATATACATTAGTACCACTTGTCTAGTAGTATTCTTTATTATAATCAGATATAATATAATACGGCAATAAAAAAAATATATTTCATATAATATTACACCACACTAACATATATACACTGATATATACAATTTGTATCTTTAGAAATAAATTAATAACATTTCTTATCGACCGACATTGTTTCCCATAATGATTATTGCGACGCGAATTATATATTATAATTATTATCTTTATTCGCTATTTATATCCGTATGTGACAATAATAATAATAATAAATATTTATTAGAAGAAAGTTGTAAATTTTTTTCGTATGAAGTATATAAATAAATTATATTGTTATTTCCTCTAAAGGGCTTCAGATAAAGATCAATAACTTTTCTATGCTGTCGCCCGACAAATATGATATAGATATTATTCACTGATTATAGAATAACTACTATGATTAACGACGCGTCAACAACACAGACCCCCAGTAAGTGGACTGAGTACGACGACGTACCCGTCAAGGGCAACCCGTTCGATAGCGACCTCAAGTTCCGCCTCCAGAACTCCATCTGGTGCCCCCACACCTTCGATAAACCTAAGACTCCGGGCAGCGCTGAAAAGGTACACCCCTCGCTCTAGTTAACCACCCTACCACCGCGACAGATTCACCCTAATGGTGGACTACACTCCGGCAACTTACAGCGCCTCTCTCTCTCTCACCCTACCACCCGCCCTACTTCCCTCCAAATCTCACCCTACCACCAGCCCTACTTCCCACCAAAATCTCACCCTACCACCAGCCCTACTTCCCACCCAAATTTCACACTAACGCCCGGCGCATTGTTTAAGGATTTGAAAGTAGATGGCAAATTCAAAAATTAATTATGTTTTTTTCAATTGTATATGATAAACGTTCTAATAAAATACATCGGCTGATTTTTAATAAATAAATAGGATTACGATACAATTGATTATAAAGATATCTGATTTTTTGTGGGCAAAATTTAAAAGTGGTTGGACAATAAATAATAGTAGGGTGGCAATCACCCTCAAACCCATTAAAAAGTCACCGCTAATACCCCATATACCCCCCATCCCTCCCTCCCTCCTTATCCTTCCTTATACCTCACGCTAACACCCCTTAACCCCCCCCATCCCCCCCTCCCCCTTATCCTTCCTTATACCTCACGCTAACACCCCTTATCCCCCCCCATCTCCCCCTCCTCCTTATCCTTCCTTATACCTCACGCTAACACCCCTTATCCCCCCCCATCCCCCCCTCCCCCTTATCCTTCCTTATACCTCACGCTAACACCCCTTATCCCCCCCATCCCCCCCTCCACCTTATCCCACCTTATACCTCACGCTAACACCCCTTATCCCCCCCCATCCCCCTCACCCCCTAACCCTCCTTATACCTCACGCTAACACCCCTTATCCCCCCCATCCCCCCTCCCCCTTATCCTTCCTTATACCTCACGCTAACACCCCTTATCCCCCCCATCCCCCCCTCCCCCTTATCCTTCCTTATACCTCACGCTAACACACTCATAGACTCCAAAGACGTTTCGCTGGACAATTGACCAGTTGGCCATAATGAAGCCTGTACACATCAATGAGAAACCCTACAAACAAGTATTCCTGGCTAATGAGTTAGTACCATGGATATAGTGAGAAAGTGGACGAGCAATTGAATGTAGTGTATGACACTTTGCGATACAGTCGAAACCTACTACTAAATACCTATTTAATTTTAAATTATTATTATTTATTTATATTTAGATTGATAATTACGACCAATTTTAAAATACTATCTGTACTAAAAATAATAGTTATATATATATAATACAACATATCAACATTCCTTATAATTTTGACATTTAGATGTATTTTAATTAAAGACTATAATATTTTATTGACATATATAATCCAAATCCATAGATATAGATAGAAGTCCCTTCTATCTATATCAACACAAATCTTACTGTTTTAATATTCGGCCTACATAATATGACTAATATCCAATCAAAATTACTGATGTCATTTTGTTAATTTATTCAGAAAAGTGCTATTCTCATATCTATCTTTTACATATCTTACATTCAACTTTTGTATGCGTCGATCGCTTATCCACTTTCTTTGTATCATTGATTAGTACAACAGGAGAGTAGCTCACTGCGTATCAACATAGCACATTAGGTTAACTAGGGATTTATTTATCACTAATCTAACTGCGTTGAATGTGATTGTGTTTTTTTCATTATTACAAGCTAGGATATTGTAAACCCAATTATACTATATTATTGTATTATATTAATATGTTAAAGTAGTATTAAGTAAGTAAGTAAGTAAGTAAATCAATCATTTATTTATATACTCGTTATATTATACAATCTCACAAGTGTTGAGAATATATAAACAACAAAAAACAAAAAAATAAATATTTATAAATTAAATTGTCAACAAGAAAAGTCTTAACTTCTTTTTGAATTAATGATGACTCCATGTAATATTATAATATATAATATAGTATATACTATATACTATTATACTATATAATAATATACTATATAATATTATACTATATAATATTATACTATATAATATTATACTATATAATATTATACTATATAATATTATACTATATAATATTATACTATATAATATTATACTATATAATATTATACTATATAATATTATACTATATAATATTATACTATATAATATTATACTATATAATATTATACTATATAATATTATACTATATAATATTATACTATATAATATTATACTATATAATATTATACTATACACAGTAAAATCAAACTGTTAGTGATGCATCATAATGCACAGTGGCATGCATTGTGTGGCATGCATCGTGTGACTGGTAGTGTGACTGATAGTGTTACATTGATAAAGCCTCCTCATGCTACTAGAGTATGCAATAGTAACACATGCATAGGCATAGGCATGGGCATCAGCATGGGCATGATCATCAGCATAGGAATATGCATGTGCCTATAGTGATCATGAATAGTTAGTAGCAGATGTTACAATATCTCTGGTTTACATATACATATAATAATATCTATTTATTAAATCATGATATACATATATGTATACAATACCAATAGTGGATACAAATGTACCCCTCAAGAAGTCATAGAATTGTACATGTACATAACTTTACATCTTGTTTACTGGTTTAATTAATTACAACTAATAAATAATTATGTATTAGGTTAGGACAATTACTCTCGATAAACACAATAGAAAAACTAAGAACTATTTTGAGTCAAACAGGGGTATCTTGCTTTCCAGCTATTGAATTTTAAACTGGACTATACACCAGATATATATGTATAATATATGAGATATATATATATATATATATATATATATATATATATATATATATATATATATATATATATATATATTAGATATAAATGAGTTTATATTTACATCTGCCACTAGAGATACAATAGGTACTACTATAGAACCACTATAGTACCACAGTAATATTAACCATTATAGTAGCTGCATGCTTTATAAAGCTAACTCTACAATAGTCTATTGTTGTTCATGTTCAGCTCTTTATGTCTCACACATGCTATCAGTCATAGTATGCCTGCCAGTGTACATTGTACATTGTACAGTGTGCATTGATAGTAAATAAAGAGAGTGGGGGGCTGGTTCTTAATGGGCAACAACAACATTGTTTAGGTATGCTTGACTTTTGAATATCTCACAATTTTGAATAAATTATCTTAACTTAGGTATTTAGTAGAGTTCTAGTATTGTAGCTATAGTAGTGGAGTTCTAGTAAGGATTTAAATGTTACAGTTGACTCTAAGCGATACCAAACAACATTTACAATGATCGCGAGATTTACATCATAAAACACAACAAATAGTATCCAAATTGTATCATATTCAATATTTAAGTGTTAATATGTAACCTCACATTTTACATCAAATTCTAAATCTCCTTAGATCCTGTACCCCAGTCCGGTAATGCATAGTATCATCCCCATAGGTAATGCCTAGCTTAAGCCCCATACTACCTAGTTTAATCCCCATACTATCAAGTATAAGCCACATAGTATCAAGTTTAAACCCCATACTACCAAGTTTAAGCCTAATACTACCAATTTTAAGCCCCATACTATCAAGTTTAAGCCCCATACTATCAAGTTTAAGCCCCATACTATCAAGTTTAAACCCCATACTATCAAGTATAAGCCACATAGTATCAAGTTTAAACCCCATACTACCAAGTTTAAGCCCCATACTATCAAGTTTAAGCCCCATACTATCAAGTTTAAGCCCCATACTATCAAGTTTAAACCCCATACTACCAAGTTTAGGACCCCTACCTCCCTGTATCACCCCGTCGCTTAGTTTAACCCCCCCCCCTCTCCTTTAGTTACGACAGAGACACTGAGGAGCAGCACCAGTTGCTCATCGACAACTTCTTCGACCAGAAGTTCAAGATTCAGACGCCGACCGTCCCCGCTAGCCAATCAGAAGCTTCCTCATCGCGATTTGGCTCCGCCTCCACGACCTCTGGTCTCACTCCTTCTCCTCCGACGTTCAAGATTCCCGAAACGCCTAAAGGTTATCATCTCGTCTATTGTTTTGGCTAGCGTTATATAACACTATGGCTTGGGAGGGCTCATTATCAAAGTGGGTGGTCTATACGTTACTGCACTGCAGGGATGGGGTCAAATACAATAATCAAATACACACACGAATAATTTTTTTAAAAGAATCAAATACAAAAAAAAATACTAATATCGATGTAATATTTTATTCGTATACAAATAAATATACGTATTAAACCCCATCTCTGCTACCCAGAATTCCTCACTTTTTTACGCATGTAGATGTTAATAAGATATATTATAATAATTATCATTGGAGATAGCATGCTCAATTATGCTTAATTATTTGGTTCTTTTTTTTTAATTTCAAAATAATAATTAATATAAATAACATTCGTATACAGCTATATATTATTGATTGGCACCTGTGTACATATTAAAATAGAATTCAAATAAATTAGTTATAAATAAAATATTTCATAAATATATGAAAATATGTAAAAAATTATGAAAAACTTTATTTAATCAAATAAATTTCTTTTTACGTTTATAATTATTTCCATCTAATAAGTTTACTGAATAAGCTAAGACTTTTAAATGAATTTGAACATTATTTTATTATTTCTTCAAACTAAATACGTTATACATAATCACTCAATCTAAATTAAATGTTACTAGTTATGTTTATTTACTAATAATTAACTAGTAATTAATGATTATTTCTAGTATTACATAAATACAATATTTGATTGTATAAAAATATATAATTATAAAATACGTATTACAATTGTAATATAATAATTAGTAGAAAGTTTAGCTCTCAATTTTCTGTTAATCAAAAGATACTAATAAGATAACTAGTAATTCCGTGTTAGAACGAATACATATACAATATATATATATATGTGTGTAATATACATTGTGTATATATATGTGTGTATATCAATACCTACATATATCATAAATATACATTAATTGAATGAATGTATTTGTATTGTAGGCTAGACCTTAAATGTATGTCAATACAATATATACACATGTATATATTGTATTCTATATAAATGAATGCTATACTTTCTATGTATATTAATAACTATTATACATATATATATATATATATATTCTATATTTTATTCTATATAAATGAATTTTATACTTTATATGTATTTTATAAATACTATATACATATATAATTGTTAAATGTATGTTGATAAATAGTGTACACACACATATATATATATGGTTGACTATCTCCTATTTAATTCCTCTATATTATATTTTACTTATGTTATTTTAATGCTTGATGAATTTCTTAGATTTTAATTTTATAATTTATCATTTATTCATATTATTACATGATTACATTATTATATAATGATTAAATTTAGTTGCATGATAAATTCATTATATTTTATTATAAATTTTATTTATTTTTATCATATATATGTAAACAGGAAGTCATAATATTATAAAATTATTATGTATGTATTACTCTTATCTATAATGAAACGTGTTAAAACATGTTAAAGGGTTAATTTTCTCGATAAGCAACATTGCTTCAATAATTACCCTGGCATTACCTAAATCTGATAATAATAATAATATATATAAATATATATATTATTCTATATAAATTAATATATATATACTGGTATTGATATACGAATATATATATATATATATATATATATATATATATATATTATAAGTATTAACACAAAATTAGTAGTCATCATAATAGTATTTTCATAAACGCTTCATAAACAAGTGTGCTCAAATCGCATTCGTATCAGAAACTATTTTCTATTGAAAGAGTGTACAAATACACTATATATATTCACTCAAAATAATTAAATCGCTATTATTATTTAACAAAAATTGTTCCGATAAAAATATAGATTATATATTCATAAGCGACGATTATTGAATACATTAGAATAATTAAATCTGTTTCGATCGAGGAACTCACATTAACTTAGTCGTAACTAACTCTCTTAACGTGGGTGTACAACGCTTGCGATTTATGATTGTAATCAAATGTAGCGACTAAATTTTCATCGTTGGTGAAATAATAATAATAAATAATTTAATAAATATTTATTAGAAGATAATTAAATTGTACAATTTTTTTCGTATGAAATATATAATTATTTATGTTATTATTTCCTCTAAAGGGCTTCAGATTAAGATCAATATCTTGTCTATGCTGTCGCCCTATAAATACAAATATTTAGTGGTTACATTACGAATACTATCGTCAATGTATCGAGAGAGAGAGAGCTGTGTATTATGCCACGGTTCACTTCCTCGCAGTTGTTGCGCGTCGTTATCTCCTAGGTTCATAGGTCGAGGTCACTCATTACACACACACTCGTTCACCACCATACAGCTTCGACCTGTACGCCTAAACTAAAGATGAAACACATCAGCGGTTAGTGAGTGAGAGAGAGTGTCACTAGAGGTCATGTCCTTATAGAGGTCGCGTCCTTACTCATATGTCCTTGCGCGACGTTGTTCCCTAACCGTGTTCTAGTCGGTAGTCGACGCCACTAGTACCGTACAGCCTAACCAACACGCTTAACACCTATCTACCCGCACACACACACGCACCCACACACGCACACACAAACACATAAGAAGCGATCACTCGTGCGTGTTTATAAAGTGAATCGTCTACGACGAGATAACTCTTCGTACATTTCGTCTCGTACTTCTACGTTTCGCAGTGATAATGTAGTCGTAGATTCTGTTCCGTAACGCCGTATCTACATCGTAAACACGCCTTTAGGGTCCTACTGAAATAGGCGGTAACTATTTACGACGGAAATAGCGAGTATTTATTAAACTTATATCGTAGATGAACTAATACATTGTTGCGTATGATGTTAAGCCGTATTTATTTTCATATCATATTAAATAAACTTAGATTAATAATATTAAGGGATGCAGATATTGCAATATCATTATCTTTAAGCCACATTTCTGTGAGACAAATAAGATCAAGGTGAAGGTCATTAAATATGTCAAGTGTGTGATCAACTTTATTGCGTATAGAGGAAACATTAAGGATGGCTGCATTAATCTGAGATTTTGATGTGTTGTGAATAAATGGTGGAATTGATAGTGTGTATCTATTGAGGTGCTAGGAATTGAGATTTTTCTAAGATAATTAGGTCGAGTGGTTGAAGGTCATTGTGCAGATTGGTGTGATGACTGAGAATCACTGATTGATGAATTCAGTGATTTAATATTTAATTTATATGTATTGTAGGATGTAGACCATGTATTGTATGTATCATTCAATATATAAATTGGGTTATTATTCCAGTCTATCTTAGAGTTTGTAAAATGGCGAGGTTCAAATGAGTTAGTATAGTTATTGAAGGTACATTTGACATTAGGTGGGGCTAGGTTAGATTTGTTTGCATGGAAAAGAACTCTACCATGTGTTCGCTCAGTGATAGATTGTTCAGCACGAATGTATAGGTGTACGATCGTATATTGAATTACTGCGGATGAATGGAATTTTGGAATAGAAATAAGAACACTGATCCGGTGTATTGAAGAAAATAGTAACAGTTGTATTAGAGTAATTATATGATTTGAGAGCATGTGTAGGTATATTGATGTAAGTGAGTAATTCTAGAAGAAATTCACGAGATTTTTCGGATTGTTTAATATGCTCAATAACTACAGTAAAGGGGGATGGGTTAGGTGAGTAATGGTTGGTAGTACAAGATGGATTAGGGACTGTTCGAAAATGTATGTTAATGGGTGATTCTGGGAGGGATAGGGGTTGGGGGTGGGGGAGGGGTAGAGAGGGGGATTGAGGAAGTGTGAGGAGCAGGGTTGGCTGAGATTGGGTTTTTGGGTTTAAACCTTTTGATATTTTTTGTGGTTTTTGTGGTTTTTTCGATTTTTTATATTAATAAAGTATACATTTAATAATTTTAATTCTAATAGATATACATATAATATCGAAAAAACCCCAAAAATCCAAAATATGTTGCTGTGGTTTATGGGTTTTACTGTGGTTTCTGGTGTTTTACTGAGGTTTTTGTGGTTTTTGTGGTTTTTCAAAAAAAATTAATAGGTATAAAATTTTAAAGGATTATTAAAAGTATAATTTATTATACAAATTGATAAAAGTATAGTTTATTATTAATTTATTGTATAATGTACAAGAATGAAGTATATTAATTTAATATATAAAAACAGTGATATAAATCCAAAATTTCCTTATTTGTATAAGGCTAATTTTGTAATATGTTCTATTGTATTATTTTGTATCTAATTTTATTCTATAGAATGGTAATAAAATATTTTTTTATTGAATCATTTCTATGAAATTGTATTTTTATTGAATTTTAATTGTTTTCTATTAATCAAAACACCATGAAAAATATTATATTTATTCTATAGAATTTGATGTTAATAGTAATATAACTTATATTATATAAGGGAGGTAATACTATATATTATATTCATATTTTAATATTATATAAATTTTATAACATTATTTATATATTTTCTTAAAATCTAGAATTAATTACATGTAATATGTATATCTATAAAAATTAAAATTATTAAATGTATAATTTATTAATATAAAAAATCGAAAAACCACAAAAACCACAACAAATATCAAAAGGTTTAACCCAAAAACCCAAAAACCCAATCTCGGCCAACCCTGCTCACAACATGTTTAAGTACGGCACTGCTTGTTATCCAATTGTAAGGCAAGCTATTATGTGGATTGAGGCATTTAAAATGTATAGCTGAGTTACATGAACAAGTGACAAAGTTTGTACATGTAATTATAGAGTTACATTGGATGCATGTATTAGACATATTGATGTGTACATATATATTTATATTTACTATGTGATAATTTTACAAATTCTTGGAAATATCAATAAATATTTTATTACTTTTTTATGGCTTATTCTTATTAATAGTCTCATTAATACAAAATACAAATGCATAAACTGTATGTAAATGTAGTTATATAGTATAATATTAACCAATTAGTAAATAAGATTTATGTAATATTAATACAAATTATTATCTAAAAATAAATAAATGATAACTTATCTTTGTCTAAATAATTATAGATTAAAATGATAAATAAAATTAGTTGTTAATAAATATATAAACAGGAAGTTGTGTTACCCTAGCCCTACCCTAGCTCTACCCATACTCTAGCTCTATCCTAGTTCTACCCTAGCTCTACCCTAGCTCTACCCTAGCTTTATCCCTACTCTAGTTCTATCATAGCTCTCACTTAGCTCTATCCTTGCTCTATCCCTACTCTATCTCTATCCTAACTCTATCCTAACCCTATCCAAGCTTCATCTAATCCCCACCAAAGATCTATAATACATGCGGGGCGATTGATTACCTATTACCTAGTAGCTCGTGTTCCTCCGTGTACAGTTGTCGTAACATACTGATGTGTTTGTGTCAGTATCGCGTGTTTCAGTAAGCGTATGTCAGTATCAGAGATAGCGTGTCAGTTAGTGTAATCACTCGTCAGTGTCGGTAACCGTGTGTCAGTTAGTGTGCGGTGCCGAGAAGTATCGGTAATCGTGTGACATTTTGTTATCACATTCCGGTGTCGGTAATAGTATATCAATTAGTGATCGCGTGACAGTTAGTAATCTCGGTGTCGGTATCAGTAATCGTGTGTGTCAACGTGTCACATGTCAGTAACGCGTGCCATTAATACGGCAGCTTCCTGTCAAACTGATCTCAAGATGTTGGACATCAAAAAGATGTTGAAGGGTCTGTATGGATTTTTCTTTTTTCTTTTTTTCTACCCCTTTATTACCCCCATTTACTCAATAACCCCTATTAACCTATTAACCCTATAACCCCCATTAACGCCAATACATCTTTCTATTATTTTGTTTACTTGCAATAACATTTCACATCAAGGGGTTACATGGGTTATAGAAAACAGTCCAATTAGATATCAATGTTTTTTTTTCAAAAATCTATTACTCCTAAATTAATTAATTATTTCAGATTCTGTATGTTGTATATCGTTAAGTATAAATATGAGAATAACTAAATTTAAAGTAATGTATTTAAAGAAATGTTAATAAAAATAGAAGATATTATTAAAAAAATACAAAAATCTATAAGAAGAATGTTATAATAAAATAAAATTGTCACGTGAATATAAAGTGTTTTATCTGAATTATCAATGGTTTCAATATTGCATAACATTACTGGCCAAAATATAGATTTTATTACACACATCGAACAAATTTATTTAGGGTAAATTGATTAAATAATAATTTATTTTTCATGCAATATTATGGAAGATAATCTTAAAATACTAGACCCGTAAGTAAAGTGATTAATAGTTAATAAACAATAGTTAATAAACAATCGTTACTTATATATAATAGTAAATTATAGAAAATATTCTTATATTTATAAATTGAGAATAATTATTAATAAATGTATATATATAATAATAGCCTTTGATTTTACAACTATCATAATAAAGATCTTAAGGGCCGGCACAGCAGGGGGTTTATTTACATGGTAACAGGAGATTTATCTATAATTATTGTTATATTAAAAGCACCATAACTTTAGAAATTCATAAAAGAATAACTACATTTTATTTGTAACTCGTATATTACATTTAGAGCTATATATAGTCTAAATTACAATTTTTTTGTTAAGTATAATACCAAGAGAATAGGACCTACATTTTGTAAACCACAATTTGTAAAATAATAAATATTCCATAAATTTCCATAAAAGTTATAATATATTATATGTAATCAGATATTATTTATTAGATTTATAACTATAATGAAGAGTATATTAATTTAAATAAATTCTGAAATTTTCATATACTTCTAAAATTATGGATTTTCAAATATACAAAATTAGTTTTAAAAATAGAACAGATATATTTGTGTTTTAAAATTAATTAAAAAAAAAATTTAATATT
>OZ025242.1:26400117-26505117 GCA_964019155.1 Osedax fenrisi
GTCGTTTTTTTTTTACAGTTTTTATGGTTTTTTCATTTTTTTAAAATTAATTTAACTTTTAAATTAGAAGTTATACTAGCTTACCTTATAAGTTATATCAGGGAATAGGTAGGACATTAATATAATTACACTTACAATGATTATGTGATTAGGAATTTATTGACGCCACAATTAGTCTGAATATTCTAATTATGAATGTTTATATATTGAAATGTAAAAAGATATCGTTTTTATGGAATTAAATTATTACTAATAATAATTATTTATATGTAATAGCAAAATATTAACAAATTTAATCATTTTACTAAATAATATAAATTAAAGTACTATTTTAGTATATTGTATATTGTAACTTATCCTAACATAATATGATCCATTTATCATAACATTTTATGATTTAAAATTATATTTTCAATACAATTTATTATTTTTTAATAACAAATATATTATTTCAATTTTATATAAATATTATAAATATAAATCAAACATATAATATTAAATGTAATCGTATTATATTATAATTATAATTGCATTAGATATTATATTTTTATTTTGTACAGTTAATATATACTTGAACTTACTCTCTATAATTATATAAACAACACTTACAAATACACATTAATAGTTTAATTATACTTGCACAATTCAGTTGCACTTCTTTTATCACTTGCACTTTATAATCAAATATCTCGTGACCTATATGGCCCAACACCTTTATATCCTATAATTGTATATACAACTTGTAATTAAAATTCGAGTAAATTATATCGGCTAATTAATTTATATTCTTTCAATTTGATTTATGAGACTACTGAATTACTTACATTTGAAAATGTGACTAAATTATTGATGTATATTTTAAAATCATCTATTATTAAATTATATACTTTTAATGATGTTTATATTACAAAAAGAACATGTTAAAAATCAAATAAAACAATAATAATACGAAAAAAACAAATAATGGTATAATATTATCATTTAAAATCTATAATAATGATACATTTTCTTTATATTTTAAATAAATAATTAAATATGAATAAAATACTGTTATATATTCTCATTTCTCCTAAAGAGCTTCAAAATTAGATATAATATATCTATCTTCTATTGTTGTTGCCAATATATGAATGCATTAGATTTGTTATTAATGTGAAAATGCGCATAAAATTGTATATCATAATTAAGTTTATTTCAAATAAAATATGCATTTTTAATTAGTACTCGTATAAACTGTTTAATAATTAATGAATGCTTATTTCTATAAGTTGATGAATTACCTATAATTATATATATATATATATATATATATATATATATATATATATATATATACTGTACCCTTACCTAAATGTTGATTCGCTGAATTATTGAATGTATAGGATATCATTTTTTAGCGCTTTATGCTTTATTTACTATTTATTTAATTATAATTTTATTAAAATTAGTATTTTTCAAATTTAACTATTTTATTATTTTCTATTTTAATGATATTCATTTATTATTTAAATTCATATTTTTTTTTATATATTTTCTAAAATTTTCTAAAATTTTCTCATTTTTCATTTTACTCATTCATCTAGATTTCAGCTAAATCTGAATTATTATTATTATTATTATTATATATATATATATATATATATATATATATATATATAAATATAAATATCACCACTACCACCATGATAACCTACTAGAATTAACAATTTAAACAACAGTGTATTATGTCATCTTCTCCGATTTCCAAGAGCCACTTTTGTCCGATCACTAAATCCTCAGAAGATTCTGGTTAGCCTAACAAACCCCTCTTAACAACGCCCATACCCTTTATTTCATCTGATCGCGCATATTTCATACCATCAATGCGTATGTATTGTATTAATTCTACATTAGGAAATATATCATCATCATCATCATTATCATCATCATCATTATCATCACCTAATTTTCTTTATTTATGAATATAGGCATCAGTTTTAGAACAGATTTGGTGTGTCAATATTAATAGTAGAAATATATACTTATACCCTCACTATGACACCACTCATTGTTACCACAACACCTAAATCACTACCCTGTTACCCCCATTACCACCACCCCCCACTACGACCCCATCATTACCCCCACAGAATACCACGACGACGTATACGACGCGATGTTTAACTCCGCCTCCCCGGAGTTAAGCTCCACCCACCGTCGCGGCTCATCGATAACCGACAGCCGCCGCGATGAGCTACCCCTCTCTCCTATCTTCGGCCGTAACCACGGTAACAGCGACGATGACGACGACGTAAGGGGTGGAAGGGAAGGGCCGGAGTTTCTTATGCTGTCTCCCATCCCCTTCTCTTCCTTGTCATCCTCCTGCTTGTCCCCGATCCGTAGGGATGGGGTGGAGTTTACCTGCCCCGACGTGTCACCCATTATGGGGCCCACGAAGAGTTCCCCCCGCTTTTATAGGACTACCGACTTCGACGAATCGGGTCCCGAGAGCTTTAAGAATATGTACGGTAGGTATAGGTGTAGTGGTATGCTTGTGTGGCAGTGCTTTAGTTATATATAATAATATAATAATAATAATAATAATAATAGTTTATTTAGACACTTAAATAATAGTAGAAACAATTCTCTAAAGTGTAATCTAATAATTATAATAGTATGGGCGTAGAGATGTGTGTGTGTGTGTAGTGATGTGTGTGTGTGTGTGTGGCAGTGCTTTAAGTATATGTATGGTAGACATTGTGTAGTGATGTGTGTGTAATGATGCATGTATGTGTGTGTGTGTGTGTGTGTGGTGATGTGTGTGGTAGAAATAGCGTGCTGCGTGTGTATTTAGCTGAGAACACACATGCGAATATTTGTCATTTTAATCGCAGTTTTTATAGATCGAACACGTGTTAGACATGTGCTAATAAACGTGTTAGACATGTGCTAATACACGTGTCAGATATTTGTAAATATCACCTGAAGTATGGCCTCGGATTTAGTTATATGTGTATCGGTGACGTGTGTATTAGTGATGTAATATTGTGTACAGTGATGTACTGTGATGTAACAGTGATGTAATGTAATGCAATGATCTGTCGTACTACAGGTCTTCGCAAATCTCTATTCAACGACACGGATGATAATTATCGTGAAACTCTTAATGATTCTGATGGTTTGTTTACCTTACACTAATACCTCAATGTTGTACCTTAAAGTAATACCTTACAGTAATACCTTACAGTAATACCTTACAGTAATACCTTACAGTAGTACCTTACAGTAATACCTTACAGTAATACCTTACAGTAATACCTTACAGTAATACCTTACAGTAATACCTTACAGTAATACCTTACAGTAATACCTTACAGTAATACCTTATAGTAATACCTTACAGTAATACCTTACAGTAATACCTCAATGTTGTACCTTAAAGTAATACCTTACAGTAATACCTTACAGTAATACCTTATAGTAATACCTTACAGTAATACCTTACAGTAATACCTCAATGTTGTACCTTAAAGTAATACCTTACAGTAATACCTTACAGTAATACCTTACAGTAATACCTTACAGTAATACCTTACAGTAATACCTTACAGTAATACCTTACAGTAATACCTTACAGTAATACCTTACAGTAATACCTTACAGTAATACCTTACAGTAATACCTTACAGTAATACCTTACAGTAATACCTTACAGTAATACCTTACAGTAATACCTTATAGTAATACCTTACAGTAATACCTTACAGTAATACCTCAATGTTGTACCTTAAAGTAATACCTTACAGTAATACCTTATAGTAATACCTTACAGTAATACCTTAAAGTAATACCTCAATGTTGTACCTTAAAGTAATACCTTACAGTAATACCTTACAGTAATACCTTACAGTAATACCTTACAGTAATACCTTACAGTAATACCTTACAGTAATACCTTACAGTAATACCTTACAGTAATACCTTACAGTAATACCTTAAAGTAATACCTTACAGTATAACTCAACGTCATACCTTACAGTAGTACCTTAAAGTTGTACCTTACAGTAATACCTTACAGTAATACCTCAAAGTTGTTCTGCTAAATAGTATTACATAGATTAATGTAAGCACTCACTCGCCGACTGCATAAATACATATAGTTTACTGATTCAAACACACAGTATTAGAAAATATGTAGTACACACATATATATATATTTATATTTGACTTTTAAATTTATATTCTCAATATAATTTAACCTAATATAAATAGTATAATATATATATATACATATATATATATATATATATACAATATAAATAGTTTTTAAATTGACTACAAATTAGTGAATGTTGTTGTGTGCGCAGATAACATGTATGTAAGATCACTACATTATTATGTAATATCTATTTCTCGATAATACGACTCGTATATACTTCTATTAATATGTATTGTAATGTATTACTAATTCAACTAATATTACTAATATACATAACTTATTATTGAATATAGTTTAATCTTTGATTATTATGTTAACTAATAATATAGAATATAATTTGTATTGATTCGAATAAATTTAAAAAATTATAAATTAAATTATAAATAATTTTTAATACGCCTAACTTTTTATTATATTAGAAATTAAATTCATAATATAATTTAATTATATTCTGTATATATATATTATATCAAGGACGCCTGCTAACGCATTTCTTAGTGAAACTTTTATTTTCCGCTTGAGTTTTTATCATATTGTATTATGATCTAGGAATACAAATTTAAATGTAATACAAAAATCAATACAAAACTCGTTTTTAAATCAATGATTTATAGTATTATGATTTATATTTAATTCATAATATAATTTAATACGCATTATATTATTTTGATTATAAACATTTTGATCATTAATATAAAAAAGCGTTCAATTCTAATCTAATTTATAAATAAATTTGTATTTTTAATAAAATATTTATATAGAAATAAGATTTAAAAATATGAATGGATTTTATTTGACAGCTGTCAATCTAGATAATTAAATATCACTAATATCTTTGATTCAAAGATTTAATTCATCGAAATATAATAAAATATATCACTGAAAAATATATAGCTCTGACTACAAAAAGTAACCATTACAGAGATAGCAAGCATATGTCCTGTCCTTTATTATATTTAAATATGAAATATTAATTATAAAAAATATAAATATTAATTATCAACGATATAAATATTAAAGAATTTATTTATGTTTTACTATAATATTGGAATTCATTAACTTCTGTTTGTCTACCTTTACCGCAATTATTAATCTATTTATAGTATAAAGTAGCGTATTATAAGGGTATAGTAGGATGAACGAGCGCATTGTTTATAGAAGTACTGTTAAGATGACTAGTATGTATTGCATGTTAGAACGCGCATACGTATACAACAAATTGATATACGTGTTTGTATTTTAATCTATACTTAGTATACACACACATACATATACTGTATTCTATATAAATGAATGATATATATTCTATGTTTAATGTAAAATGTATACTCTTATATATGTATATATTATTCTATATAAATGAATGCATATATATATATATATATAAATTGAGTATGTATATTTTATTGAATACACTATAGTGTATATACTATTTATATAAATGAATGCATATATATATATATATATAAATTGAGTATGTATATTTTATTGAATACACTATAGTATATATACTATATATATATATATATATATATATATATATATATATATATATATATATATATATATATATATATGGGTATATTATACATATAACATATAGCACTCATTTATATAGAATACAATTCATATAAGTGTACACTATTTATTAACATACACAACATATAGCATACTTACAAATACGTTCGTTTAATGTATATCTATGATATGCATAGGTATTGATATACATACACACATATATATATATATATATATATTGCATATTAGTCTTAATATTAGTCATCATTTATCTGAGTACTTTCAACTCGTACCTATTATAATATTTACTTTTAGAAAATAATCAAATAAAAAAGGTACGATAATATTATTTAATATTTAAAATAGTATATAATATTCGCGCTAATTACATAAAAGTCTTTCGTAATGATTAGCTTCGTCAAGCGTAATATAAAGTTACCGTGCTTCATTCGTATATTAATTATTTAATATTTATGAACGAGTTTGCGCGTGATAACCTTTGTTATAACCGGTTCCTTTCCCTGCACGTATTAACACAATACCTAATAATACGCGACTTTGTTAATATTTCGATTAATAAGTTTTTCAATAATATATATATATATATATAATAATAATAATAATAATAATATTTATTAGAAGTTTTAAATTATAAACTTTTTTTTCGTATGAAATATATAATTATTTATGTTAGTATTTCCTCTAAAGGGTTTCAGATTAAGATCAATATCTTTTCTATGCTGTCGCCCGATTATATATATATATATACACACATATACACATAAGACTTAGACGTATAAGATATAAACGTAGACACATAACCTATACGCACGTGATCCACGATAACCTCTCCGTCACGTACTCGTTCCTAGAATTACTGGCGGCGTTGGAATCTCAGACCAGCACCGGTCAAGCGGCTGCGGCTGCCCCGACGATGACGACCTTCACCAGCGGAGGTCAAGGTCACGACACCGGTTTCGACAGCGCCGGCAGTTCCCTACTACTGGGGGCTGGCGGGGCGGCGGTGGGGCCGGGAGGAGGAGCGGGGTCGTGGGCGGTGAGGCATTCATCCGAGGAGGAGGACGACGGTAACATCTCACCGCATCAGGTCAGCTTGACCTCTCAGTTCTCCCTGATGCCGGTGGACGACGGCGGAGGTCACGGCGGTCGCGATGATGATTCAGCAGTAGTCGCCGATCAGGACATGACCGAGGAGGACACGGCCGATGACCACCACCGCGGCAACAAGGCACCGCGATACGGTTACTTAGATAACAGCCTCGTGGCTAGGCCGGTGTCCGGCGCGTATTCGATAGGTCGCGGGTTCGATCCCCAGCCGTACCACTAAAATAGGTCTAACGAAATATTTAGAAGCGATATTATATAAAAGTGTGTATACAACATGATCGGCTCTCGTTAAAACCTTTAATACGATTACTGATGCCTTAACACGAGAACGGATTCGAGGGGATATTATAGCCCATTGCTTATAAGTGAAAACATCATCTAAGTTCCTGGATAGGATGAAAGGACTCAAAATTTATATATATATATATATATATATATATATATATATATATATATATATATACATTTATTTGCATAAAAATAACAATAAGGATAGTTATACTACATTATAATTGATGAGTTTTAATAAGTTTTAATAACATTTTCGTTTATTGTAATACTATTATACTTTAATAGTACCCGCCTCAATATTGTTATTAAGTACGTGAATTCTTAATATAAATATAATATATATATATATATATATATATAAATATATATAAATACATAGAATACTATTGGTTGTCATTAAATCAAGTTTTCGACTAATAATAAATAAACAGTTCACGTAATCAACGTCTATTTACAAATGAATCTAACACACACGTCACACACAATAGATGATAAAGAAGGCGGTGTCGAGAATAGCTTCATGCCGGGCAACCAGAATACTATGTATAAATCTAGTAAGTTCTCATTATCATCGCTACTAATCATCGTATAGGTTAACCTAACGCGCAGAGCTGTTATCTTTAGTTCGTACAATTAGTTACTATTATATATTTATTTTAACGAACATAATTCAATGTGATATTTTCATTTTCTAAGTATTATTATTTATACGAAACTGTTCTGTTCAATTTTAGATGTTTAGACGATTCTCAATAATTTTCAATATTTTCCGACGAATAATGGAATATACATTTTTCTAATTAGATATTATAAAATAAAGATGGATTAAATATAATCAATAATTTCAATATAAAAAATCCTGCTTAAAAATAAATGTGATCGATTTATTAATCTATAGACACGAATAATTAATTAATATATAAATATATTAAGTATGGTTAACGCATGTTATAGTATATATATATATATATATATATATATATATATATATATTTAAGGAAGTTTAGTCGTACTAAACAAAAAGTAATATCTTATGTCATTATTTTCTAATGATTAATTCTATTTATTTATTCTAATATATTAATGTATTCACAAACCAAATATTATATTATAGATAATGCTTCATACTCGAAATTAGCTTACTTAAAATTTAAAAATATTTTTTCACCAATATAATATTTTGTCATATTGATCTATTAAAAATAAATATCTATAATAATATTAATAATATTAATATGAATTATAAAAATATCCACAAATATTTTTATTATAATAAATAAAATCATAATTTTCGTGATAAATGATAATCATAGGTAATATTATAGGTTGGATATATTATAGCTATTGGAAGAATTGAGTTAAAACATTAATTTTAGTTTATTAAAAACAATTTATAAAGCTAAAACAATTTATAGTTCTTATAATTATTTAAAAAATTTACTTTTAAATAAATGTATTACCTATATATAATAAATGTATCACATATGTAAAAATGAATATTCCTTGTAATATTCTGAATTTGATTCACTGAAATTTAAAAAAGTAGTTGACAAAATTATAATTGTAATAAAATAAAAAAATATATATAGTATAATAAGTATATTACAAAATATAATAGATAACATAATAGATAACATAATAGATAATATAATTCTGATAAAAAATAGCTGTTCAGATTCTAATAATGGCAATTCTAAATATGTATTGAATAATATATGTAAATCGGTTCCACTTATCATAACAATAGTATTAATAACTCTATAATAAGTTGAATATGTTTAAATGTACACACAAATATTCGTAACTGTGATGACCGCGATTTTAATATTTTTATCGACAAACTACTATAAATATTTGTTTCCAACGAAAGTTCATTATTATGCACCGATAAATAGAATAACACCCAACTTAAGAGACGCGTAATTTTAGAGAGATTGACTATGAAATTAGTACATTTCATTTCAGTACTCCTGTTTTCATATTACTTTAATTTCGTTTATGAATTTATATGTTAGCACTTGTATTGTGTCCTTACTACAGGACACACCTTATACAGTAATAGTATCTAAACACTAATGCACGTGTATAAAATGCGATATCGCATATATTATTGAACAAATTTATTAACCAGTTTTATTATTTTTTAACACATATTAATCTACATTCTAACATATGTTATATTTTATTGAGAATGGTGACATTAGTGCCGCATCCGTCCGAGTTGATCGTATTTTAAATACAAATTTGAAAGATGGCCGAATATCATTCATTTGTTTAAAAAATATTTTTCAAATTGATTAATTAATCAACAGTTAATTTTAATAATGTGATATCTGAAAATTAATCATAACAATTGCTATTCTCTTGTAAGTTATTCTCTACTCACTTGGTCATATCATCCCTTTCTAGTTTATAATGATAATATTGTTCATTCTTTGCAAAATTATAATTACAATTCTAGAAATGAATTTCAAATATCAAAGATGAATTCATTAATATAAATAGTGTTGGTAAATTTAATAATTAATAATAGAAAATATTAACATAATATAGAAAATTATGTATTATTTCTATGTTATTTAATGCAAGATTTAATCTGAATAAATCTATTAATAATGAATATTGCTATTGTAGTATACACTGTTCATACAATAGTCGTAGGTACTGTCACTGTAGTCATTTATCATTAATAAGAAGTTCAATTAGAAATATTATTTTCATGAAAATTAAACATCCCATATATCATATTATAATATGCTTTCGAAATTTATCAATAATGCTTTTATACGCTTATATACTTCTTTACCTTTGTATAAGTTACTGTATTATTGTCTGTGGTAATATATTTAAAGTAACTCGTATTGCATATATGTCTTACAATAGAAATCACTACCCATTTAAACAACTTTTATCTAACATTCTTCAAAAGTGATTATGTTTAAAGATTTGTTAGTTAAATTTTACATATAAATATATTTTAGTTTTTAATTCTAAGAGTAAATTCTTATTATATTAGAAATGAAACTATTTTTTAAATGTACATAACAAATTAACGCGTAATGATACCCAGGTGGAAATATCTCAATCAACTTGATCATTAATTTAAATATGAAATTAAATCTTAAATATTATTAAATATTGAAATCTAATTAAATATTAAATTTTCGATGCATTTTTATTCATTTAATGTAAACTTATAAAATATGTTATTTATCTTTCGCATAACTAATACAATTAAGAATGAATTTTGATCGGGACAATATTTAAAAATTCTAATTCTTAACTTATACATTATATGTTTAAATTTGTAACGGTAATATTAATAAATATTGCCTCCATATTATTTATAAATATAATATTTGAAAAAAATAATTTTGTTGTTATTTTTTTGGTATCTATAATTTGATTTTCATTTTTCTATCTTTTTACTCTTATATGATTTTATTGATTTTTAATATTCACATTTATTATCTATTGTTATTATTATCCGTGAGAAGCATTACTAATGCTATAACTCTCCTGCAATGCCTACATCTGATAATAATGATAACAGCAACCGTAAAACACTTTAATTTCGTATTATTATTTTTTACTTCAATAACTTATCTTCAGAAAATATTTATACTTTCGACTAAATATTTACTTAAATATCAATCAATCAATAATAATAAGGATATATATATATATATATATATTATATTTATTAACGATTATTACGATTAACAGGTTTACTCGCTAAGGAATTGATCCGAAGAGCTAAGGCGGATACTAAATAATAACTCGTGATATCTCGTGATGCCCTCCTCCTCCGTAAAGACTAGGAATACATCTATACTACTATAACCACTATAATACTATACCACTATACCACTATACTACCACTGTAACCACTGTGCCTACGTACACCACGGATAACACTGATTGTTCTCTGTGCGATGACTATAGCCACACTTCATACGTATGTGATATGTCCACCTGTCTATGGAGGCGGCATTGTGTATCTTTTATTATACAACATCTTATTTATTACACCTTAATTATATAATCGCATTATCTATTTTAATAAAATTTATTAACAAAAATTGTTCGTATATTATAAGAATATATCGATATATTCAATGCATAGTTTTCTTATACTTTTATCTCACATACACACATATATATATATATATATATATATATATATATATATATATATATATATATATGTATAATATAGATGTTGCTAGAGAGTTACATAAGATTATTTTAGTTACACCTTCATAAGTCATAGGTCAACCCCTAATCCCAGTCTCATCTTTATTACAAAATACCTAGGCACCAATATCAACACTCCATAAACATCTATCCAGCACAAAAACCTCCACATTCAACCACCTCTTCAATATAAACTAAATCTAAAATATCAATAACTATCCCTTCATCTCTTTCGATCAACAGCCTCATCACCTTCGTTTAATTGAATTCTGCAGCTCAACCTACTATCTGCAAACTATACCATCCTGGATAAATCATCTTTTCATCAGTAAAAACATGGATACCTGCGTTATTCCGTTTGCGCTAGCCACCTCTAAAACTAACTCACTCCCTCTTTCCATCCTTTAAAACCAGCAATACCTCTACTACTATATAGTACCTTAAACAGAAACTGAAGAACTACTTCCTTGCTTACCACATTCAATCGTTTTATTTGTTTACTAATTATCACTATTACCACGGTCTATTACACTCTACCATATCGCCTCGCACACTATAAGAATTGTATAATTAAAGTGTGTTTAAATAGAATTATCAATAAACTTATGTATGCGTTTAGACGTTGCTTTAGTAGTATACGGTGGTGTGTATGTAATTTGATTATAGGCTCCTCCCTATCATTGGCTGATTCGCTACTAGTTATAACAACACACAACTATATATATACTTAATAAATATGGTAAGCATCCTAACACACACACTACCAAATACATTCACCATCACATTCACCCTCACACACAATACCACACTTTCTTTTACACTCACACTACCACTCACTCACACTCTCACACACACTACCACACAGTACTACTCTCTCTCTCTAATATTATTTCATCAAGTAAACCAAGTAGCTGTCTACAAACATATTTCCTAATTACAATTCATTATTAGAAATAATAAGAAATTAAAGATCAGCTACCATCTACTATTAGTAATAAATTATGAATATAATGATGTTATATGGCACTCTGCATGAGATAATAGCATTATTCTAATGTCACTAATGATTGTATTTCTACTAGTGTTTTATATTTCCCATCTATAATTTTGTATATTTTGTTAAAATAAGGATATTCCTAATATAAGATACTGTAAATAACCTTCCGTCTATTATATTCAATATTCGGAAATAAATATTCATTCCTTCGTATAATTCTATTATGTAATAATGTAACTGTAATCAGATAATATTATGTAGTGATACATATTTCATAAGTAGGCTTGTCTAAATTAAACGCTAAATATGAATATATACTTGTGTATATAACTGAATGTATGGCTGTGTATGTAACTTCAGTGTATAACCAAAGATTTTGCGAAGCAAAGATATAACACTCCCTATGCATGCAATGTAATTTAGTAATATCCCATGCCATGCTAGCAGTAGTATCGAATCACTGACATATATTTAGGTTCGGCTCTGTTTGCATACAACAATTTTTTCATTACTCTATTAAATTACATGCAATATAAATTAGCTTTTACTCACCAAATATATACTTATAGCATTTAAAACATACATATCATATTTGTTTGTTATATATTATTAATTAACACTTAGTTTTCATCATATAAATACTAATTTAAAGCATATTATTTAACATTTTAAAAGTGTATAGTTTGATACAAATTTACCTTATAAACAATACATAGTTTCTAAAAATAACCCGATATAGGTGGTACTGGGTTATTTTGTATACAAATTAGAATTACACGATTGCGCGTAAGTGTTATATCTTTCCTTGGTTAATTCTTTGGTATAACTGTGTATGTAACTGAAGTGTATATCTCTAAAACTAAAACAATACGTTAATACTTACTTATTTCATAATTGATGTATCATGTATAGTTTATCCTAATGCTGAAGATATTATTAATTATAAATATGAATAATATATAGTTGTATAGTTGTATATATTTGCAGTAAACTCTCGATATATCAGAATCAACGGGCCGAGGAAATGTATCCGAGATATCAAATTATTCTTACTTGTATTTAATTCCAAATTAGCATTTATATAAAGTCTGATATATCGAGAATTCACTGTATATATATATATATAATCAGTTTTATTATCATTGTTATAGTAGATTAAATTTATAGTAAATTGTTTGTATTCGTTTATTAAAAATAATCAAATGTGATTTATAATTATATATATATATAATATATATATTTATACTTAATGGAATAATACAATGTATAAAATATATAAATTATTTACATGCATAGTTTAATATCTTTCAAATGTCGTATAAAATATCATGCTATATGACAATAAATAATAAATAAACTTATAAAAATAGTCAGATAAATTAATAATACAATATATTATACGTATATGATATAATGAGTGATAAAGTTGAAATCTACGTGATATGTTGAGGTATGTTACTATGTGCATTGTATGAGGTATGTTAGTTACTCTTTGGTCATAATTCAATTCTAATGGGAGACGCTTCATCCTGTAAAATACGTGAATTAATTAATATTGCGAAAATAAATGTATTATATAATGAATATATACATAAATGTATTATATATTAAAAAAAGATAGTAGAATATATTGTGTAATTATATATTACAAAAATATCACGTTCAGAAACCAGTAAAAACGTTAAGGTTTACAATAATACGATAAAGTTTGGTAATAAAACTGAATCGCGCTATAAGATGAGACTTGAAAATGTGTGATAAATGTATACTGTTGAATTGTTATTTAATATAGGACAAGAAGATCTCACTTAATATGTGATCACATTTAGATCTGCATGCACATCGTTAATAATATATAATGTAAATACATTAATTATAATTAATAACTAATTAGTTACGTCGAACATTGTTGTAATCTTATTGATTATTAAAACAAATTACTACTAATATAATTCACTCGTCATCATAATAAAATATGAATCCGTGTTACTAAAAACCTGCATAACTAAGGGAGTGTTTTTACGATAATAAAATCATCGCAGAGTAGAATTTACGACAACATTTTCATTGTTTCGTAAAACTACAATGAAATATAAGACGTAGATATTTACCATATAAAAACACTTCCTAATCGATCTCACTACGTTATATGACGTAACAAACGTTTCGCTAGTTTCTTGTCGGCGTAGGGGTTTTCGTACTTGACGGGTTCGAAGGGCAACGTCCTCGTGGCCGGGACGGTCCACAGCTTGTCGACCGTTCTGCGCAGGAATTGTTTAGCTTCCGTGGGCAATAGGAACCATCGGACGGATTCCATGTCGGGGTCGACGTGGATCTTACATGTGGGCAGTGTGCTCTGTGAGGGGTGTAAGGGGGGGGGGGGGTTATAACGGTGGCGGGGTGAGGAAAACTTCATCTAATTTCCTGGACGAGATGAAAGTATTAAGTAGTATTCTACAGAAATAATAAAAATAACAATATATTATATATACAATTATATATACACAAAGTTGCAGTGGTTACGCGCTAACCTTGGTGGCGTCCTTGAACACGACGTGCGCGGCGTTAAGGCACAACTGAAAGCCTCCTGGTAGTTCGCCGCTGATCACGGAGTTACTCGTCGACTTATTGCGGTAGTTGATCCACTTGAGGCTGTTAGTAGAGGTCGCCGGGGTCATGCCCGTAGCGGAGAGGGAGGCGTGTCTCCACTCTCCGGTGGAGGCGGTGTACCGATACTGAGGTAGGAGGCGCCACGCGTGCTCCGCTACCATGGCGACGGCCTCGATAACGAAGTCGGCAGTGCGATCCTCGAGGAAGTAGGCCAAGTTCAGACGCGTGAAGCCCGGCTTGAATATGATCTTGTCGTGGGCGTCGTGGTTTTGACTGTACGAAGGGATATGTACGATATAATCATTATACATGATGACTGCACGAGTATAGAGGTTATTGTTTGAATTATCAAATGATATGAATAAATGAGTGAATTAAGTTTATAGGCAATGTCTAAGGAGAATCAGCTTTTTTAATACGAAACGATAAAAGGACTCGGAAAAAAGTACTTATATTATTACACTTTATGTTTTACATATACCAATGCGCGTTGGTTTTGAATATCTAGCACACACTATTAAATGAACTAATGCATAATATTATATAATAGCTTGCATAATGGTCGCACTTCGAAGTCATCTATTTTGTATATTATTGAAGTAGGTATGTTATGAAAGAATATACTTCAAATGATAATTCTAGTGCAATCTACAATAATTAACACTATTGTAATAATAGAATAATCGTTCTCCAGTGTACAGTGTCTTTATCACATTATAAACATTGAAAACTAAACTAACGTGTAATATGTAAATGAATTTTGATGAAATATATTACTATACCATTTAATACATTTAATACTGTATTTTTTTTATTTCCTTTTCTCGTATTATCTATTTAGTCGGCACATACGTTAATTAATAAATTTTCTGATTTCTAATAGTTTCAGATAATATACATAATTTATTTTATTTTTTTAACATGTTTCTCTATCATTATCATTATGATATATAATGTTTAATTAATAGTATATATATATATATAGATATAGATATACGCACCAGTCGTCTAATATTTGCGAGAACGCCGCAGCTCTTTCTTCAGTGATGCCCATGAGATCCTCAGCATAGGGGCCAGCACACGCGCAACCGGATCTTGCCTTGGTAACGGTTAACGCGTGTGATTATGCAATGAACGCGATGATGTAATAGTTATATTAAGGCCAGCGCGACGGAACGCTATATATTGATAATAGTAGTAATTAGGTTTTAAATTATCTTTCGTATTTAGAATTATAAATATTTTTTAAACTTAATTACGAATTAATCAAATAATTATCATAAATGAAAAACCCAATATCATAAAGTAAAATATATATTAAATTTATATTAAGTAATAATTATATTAAGTAATCATGCAATAGGTTGTGTTTGATCATTAAACCATTATTAACAACAATATCAGATGTTAATATTATTTTATGCCTTATTTTGATATATTATTGATATTAAAAAAAATAAATAATACAAAATTATCAATTCCTCATAAACACTACTGAATCCACATACCCACACACTTATACCAGCTAGTACCTGTATTCCGAACAGATCGTTGAGCAGAGTGCAGATAAAGTCGTGATGAAGCAGTAGTCCCGATTGTGGATGTCTGACTAGGAACGAGAAGATGGGAAGTCTTTCTGCGGTCTGACTCCCCAGGATGTGAAGGTAGTCAGAGCATTGAGACCACCTCTCGAACGCACGCCTAATGACAAAAGCGATGTTATTCGTAAATATAGTGCTATATAGAATCTTGTATTGTATGTTAGTCGAGTATATATTAATCGAGTATTATGTAATATTGATGGCAACGACGAGAAAATACCTAGGTCTTATTTTGAATCCTTTTGGAAATATAGAATGAAAATAGGAAATTAATCTCAACAAAAAAAAAATAATATATATATATATATAATTAAAATAACAGTATTTTCATATTAACAATATTAAATAATAACAGAATTACAGAAGCCTATATAATAATATATTATATAAGAGTTATTTTTAGAGTCTTAATTCTATTTAAGTCCTAGTTCAAGTGATTCTAATAATAACTACTGGATGTACAGAACTAGTGAATGTATCATATAGGCTGTGTATCACACATGGCACGGCTAGTAAAGCGTATCAACGTAAGCAAGCAACTTCACATACATATGGAGTTGTTGATGATTAATCAACAATTGTATTCAGCTCGTGCGTAATAGGACATACGCCACTAGCACACGACCTCTAGAACTAGGACATACGCCACTAGCGCACGACCTCCTCGAATACTAGGACATACGCCACTAGCACATGACCTCGAGTACTAGGACATACACAACTAGCACATAACCTCGAGTACTATGACTTACGCCACTAGCACACGTCCTTGAGTATTAGGACGTACGTCGTACGCCACTAGCACACGACCTCTAGAACTAGGACATACGCCACTAGCACACGACCTCTAGAACTAGGACGTTCTCGTCGAACACTAACGCCACGAGAATCTTGTCATGCTTCATGATCACCTCTGAAGTGATGTCGGCCTTCAGCTGGAACACTAGCCCCGCCCTGATGGAGCCGATAATCTGGGGGGTACCGGCATCTTCGCGCTCTTCGATGACCTTCAGGTAACGGTGATCTTCGCGTCTGACCTGAGGGAGAGTAAAGGTCGGAGGTTAACGTGGTGACTTCGACGAGTGCGGTGTATGTAGGTGTTAGTATTCTGAGTATTACGTAATATCAAAGAAAGTAAAAGTCTCTTATGGTATTATGGTATTTGTACAAGTTAAAAGAATAAAAATATTAAACACACATACACACATATATATATATATATATATATATATATATATATATATATATATTTAGGTTCGAGTTTGTAACAACACCTTACTATACTACATAAATGTAAAGTACAATATACAACAATATAACACAGAATCATAATAACTACATTAGCAACTATAAGTAAACATGTTAAACATGTTCAACGCTGGAATAAATCACACTAGTCTACACCGCCCCCTACACTGGGTTATTGCGTGCTAGCAGGCTATAACTATGCTGTGTTGGTTGCAGATTATCTATAGGGTTTACACGAGAGAGAATAGTAAATCTCTGCTGCATGTGTATCAGCTCTATACACGTGTAGGCGTGTGTGTTTGTACATGTATAAGCATTATACAAATGTATACAAATAAGTGTATTGTATAATTCATTAACTGGGGGGGGGACCCTATTGGGGTGCGGGGGAGGGTAGTTAAACTAGTTTAATAAATTATCACCACCATAGTTCAAATGATGAACGATGAGCTATAGGGACATTTCAAAGGTCAACAGTGAAGGTCATACTCTTAAATAGAACACAAGCTGATATGTGTAATTCTTAATAACAGGCCGTTAAATAATATTATAGCATATTGTTTATGTAAAAATGGGCTTAAGTTGAACACATATGTATATGTCGCATACATATTAGTATTTCGTATATATATATATATATATATATATATACACGACAACATATCTCTAGATACAGATATATGCATGAGATAACCTATAAGTATTGGAATTATATGGAATTATGAAGTATTGCGTAATATTATGTATTGCATTTGTTAAACTATTGTATACTATAGTCAAATCGCTATTATTAACTTATTATATATATAAATACACGTAAGAGGTTAAACTAACAAAGAGCACGGTCCCTCCACCGACAATAGAAGGAATCTGATTAGTAAACAATGCATTCTTAGCCAATAGGAGGCCGGGAGTTTCCACCCCTCCGATGAACTTGTGAACCGACAGATAGATGGCGTCCTTGTCGTATATCGAAGTGTCGTCGGCACCCCTGTGTTACGTAATAACACGATGCGATTATGTAATCGTGATAGTTACGTCATTAGAGCGTGTGATCGGGGGTGCGGGGGTGGAATGGGGGTGCGGGGTGGGGGTCAATGTTTAGCGGGGATTAATGCACGACGAAGGATTATGCTCAGTATTAGCAAAGCCCATTGGTTGTGGTACTAGGGAGTGTATTAACTGATATATATTAATAGAATTATGTATATTAATATAACTATATCTATTAATAGAAATATTTAGACTGTTAATGGATACAAATTATCACGTGTAATTAACCGAGTATTATTAATCGTGTATTATTTCAATCTTCCGCAAAAGACTGAAGAAACATCTTTTATTAAAAGTATTTCTTGTAACGTTATTATTTGATTACACTTTAGAGAATTGTTGCTACGATTATTTAAGTGTCTAAACAAACTATTATTGTTATTGTTGTTACGTTTCGTATTATTTGTATACATGTAAGTGTGTGTGTGTGTGAGAGAGTGTGTGTGTGTGTGTGTATGTCATATAGTAATGCGTTACTAAATATAGCCTACCAATAGGTACTATACTATAGTAATATGTATGCCATACTGCAAGCGCACAGTGGAGTTATTGTTAAGTCACTTTATACAGTATATATACTTCTATAGAAGTATGTCAATAAATATATGTCAATAAATATTAATAGCTGTTTTTTTTTAATTTATTTGTTGTTTACTTAGTAGTGCGTGAAATAACGCAAGTCAGCTGATTGTAAAGCTAAATATAAACATCGAATTCCTCAGAGTGCATTAATGTGAATATATTCATATGTAAATGTGTGGTCATTAAGTATTACTATCAATCATACAAAACGAGTTAATATATTCATTTAGATTAGTATACCAAATATATTATACACATTATATATTATATTAAACAGCATATGTATGTTATTAGTGTATAAAAGATCAGTAGATATGATATAATATTTCAAATGTGTATAATATATTGTATATTAATCTAAATAAATATGTTGGCTCGTATATAATTTATATATATATATATACTCTTTATTCATATATGTAGGTATATATTCCTATATTCTATATGTTTAGTATATTCTATAGATTATACACATTACGTATTTATATGTTCGATAAACTAAAAGTAAATATCATCCACCATAACAACACCTACTTCCTGTACCGTATTATATTATATTAAATTTCTCGATCAGTAAATGTAATTTAACTCGAGTTAAAACTGAGGTAAAACTGAGGTAAAACTGAGTAAAACTGAGGTAAAACTGAGATAAAACTGAGGTAAAACTGAGGTAAAACTGAGGTAAAACTGAGGTATAACATAACACCTAGTGGACGTGAACGTGTCCAATAGGACACAGACACACATATATATATATAATAGTGTAGGTGTGTACCCAAACCGTAGTTTGTTGAGCTTGATGTCTACGTAGGGTCCACACGCGGCGTAGTCCCAGAATGCAAGAGCGCCGTTCTCGTGCAGAAGTTTAGTGATGGGGTCGACGTCTGTCAGGATGCCGGTGACATTTGACCCCGCAGAGAAACAACCAATCATCTTGCGACCCGTCTTTCGCCATTTCTAAAACCGCGTAAATTATATGTAGGGACTTGTCGCATAACTTAGTTATATGTATATATATATATTAAAAATATATATAATATATATTATATATATAACTATTTTATTGTACCTATCTATTATAATTGCGTTATTGCTTATGTTGCATATACAGGTAGGCTGTACCAATAGTGTGGGTACGAATAGTAACCGATCGCGTATAACGACATACCCGCCACAACGCACACACATATGCAACGTAAGCGATTACGAAATATCACGTGGTATCAGCTGTACGTGCCGCACAACAATAACAACAATGGCCTCATCGTGTGTGTGTGTGTCGTACTGAAGGACATATGTCAGGTACGGGGGGTCACGCGACAGCACACACATACGAGAAGTGCTGCGCTTGCAGTTATTCCGCTAACCATGCGTAAATATCGCTGTTTCTCACTATGTTGTGCGGTTATAACGTATACGTAGTGTTAAGTAGGGCAAAGTAGTATTACGTATTTACATATTGAATTACCGTAATAGTAGGTCAAAGTACTAGTGATTCTGTACGATATTAGAGCGCGAGGTATAGCTTACAATGCTATATAGCTCGCCCTAAATGCATGTACGATGTACAATGTACAATGTACATTGGCCTACATAGTGTACATAGGCCTACATCTACACATACCCACGTAGCGTATCGTATTGACGATATATCGAGTAATTAGTGGCCGCTGTTATAATTGTCGAGATGGTTCACCGCTATAGAGATGACTCATAACTAATAGTTATTAGCTATTGTACACGGATGAGTCACCGGCGCCCTTAACTACTACGCGATGACTCACGCGCTCATGTACCGCTGGCGATCACAGTCTATATGCGTACACTATTGAAATAGGCTAAACAAACACACACACACACACACACACACACACATACACACACACGTGATCTAGTGGTCAACGCAACGCCACCGCTACGATGTGGGGGGGGGGGTCAAGCGTTTACCGGGCCAATGTTCACATAGAGGGTATTACGCAATCATGCGCATGTGCGAACAGTTGAGGCGAATTAAAGCTCGTAGTTATCGCTCTCGCACGTAACGTGACGTAACTTGACCTCTAAACAGTAGCCTAGCGTGGCGTTCACACGGCGATAGTGTACTGTATACGGGCTGTATTGGCACACACACTGCGTATAGCTGATGATAATCTAACACTATATATCTGATGATATAGTCGTAGCATGTTTAAAGGGGGTATCCCACTACCAGTATTTCCGGAAATAATGTCAGCAAATGTTGGATAGAAATTTATTTTCTACAAGTTGTAGTGGGATACCCTTTTAAAGTTATTATATTTCCGGCAAGTTACCGGAAAGTAAGAAGGCATCCCACTAGAATTGTAGTTAACTTGCTATAAAATCACTTCCGGACATTATTTCCGAAAATACTGGTAGTGTGATACCTCCTTATTAAGGTTATTGATAACCAGAATATAGAGCTGATATCATCTTAGAATTGTTAACAATAAACTTATATATATATAAATTATTTATAAGCATAACTTAATATACGATCGGTAAACTATAGCTTAAAGTATCGGTACGACGAGAACACACATGTCCTAATAGCGGACATCGAAGTCGAGGTCGTGATTACTGACCTTGAGTTCGACCTTCAAGTGGGCGAGATCAACGTAACCGGAAGTTGTGTGGCGGATACGGATGCAGTCTCCCATCTCGCGCCACGGTAAGATATTGGAGTGGTGTTCGTACGGGCCGGTGAACACAACCTGAACACAAGTGACGGCCACATATATGAATATTGCATGCATAGAAGTGGAAATTGTTTATTGAGTTCAGAAAGTAAATACAATGTATACTCAGATGAGAGTACCTATATATATATATATGTATATATATATATATATATAGTTTATTAGGTAAACAAACAAAATAAATAAACAAAAATATGGAAGAAAAAATAGATATGAATTGATACCCAAATCGACATGATACAAAAATAAACATTGGGTTTACATTTAATAACAAAACGCCTTATATTGTTACACACTCATTTATTATATTGTTTATGATATGAATTGAGTTTATAATATTAATTTTAATTCAATACATTTATTCTTATTATATATATATATATATATATTATATTATTAATTTTTTCTTAAAATATAAAACGATCTCTACTATAAGTTAATACCCTACCGCACGCGTGCGTGCTAACCGGTTTGTTATTGTCACGTGTTAGTTGTAAACATCCGATTAGCTTAGTGATGGCGCCGGTACATCCGCTTCCGCAGAATAGCACGGAGTCGCTGTCTTTAGCGTTAGTGCATCGTCGGATGATGTCCCTAGGTGGCGCGGTGGGTGGTCTCGGTTAGTCGGTGGTGACGTCATAATACGGGGGAGGTGTGTGACGTAACGAGGGGGAGGTGTGACGTCATAATGGGGGGGGTGACGTCATAATGGAGGAGGGTGATGTAAAGAGTGCATCGCCGCATTTCTAGAGCGGGACTTGTGCGCGCGATGGTAGTATTTATATGATATGATTTTGTAGCAAGACAGTTGATCAGATGGTCAGGTGGACAGTTGGTCACGTGGTCAGGTGGTCAGGTATACCAATTAGTATACCAATTAAATCAATGTCTATAGACATTGAGAAATTAGTGAACTAATGAATGCATAGCAATATCTTAAAATCAACATATATAATGTGTATGTTGAATCCTTTGCCATATTATATATATATATATATATATATATATCGTACCATGTGTATAATGTTATGTATATGGTTGTACGTATATATAAGAATGATTTAATGAATAACTGATAATGAATACCTGATAATACATAATAAACAACAATACGCCTACCATTTACCGAATAATAACTTTATTGTATAGTACACATTAAGATATATAGTACTTAGAAACTACTCGCGAGTAGCTATAGCTACTACCCTATAGCTACCCCTACCTATAGGGTATTGTTTACGACTCGTTACCATAGAAAAACACGGTAATGCGACCCGGCCTATTGTTCTACTACTAATGGTACTACTTTAGTATTGATTTAGTATCCGTATACGACTATAGTTGATACTGCAGTGACTACCTGATGGAAGTACTATAGTATAGCATATCGGTACAGAGACTATAATGTAAGTAATTACCTACATGTATTATAGACTGACAACTCCAACTGTTTATATTATTAACAATGAATGCATACAATATCGAGATAACGCGTGCACAAAGCTTTCTCTTCCGCGTATACTCTATAATCCTTTATAGGTTAACAATGTATTTTAAATGTGGATACAATTCTACTTTTTAAACAAAAGAAATACACTTGTAATTAAACTTGCTAATATAACTTTATATATATATATATATATATATATATATATTTAATATAAAAGGTACAATTGTATACTTTTAGCAACAAGTTGATACACTGTAAATGCGTGCCCGTAGTGAGGTACACATCACAATCCTATATACAGGTGTACAATGTATAATGTATACCTGTATATAGTGTACAATCATTGTACAGTGTATATACTATATACGCATGTATTACTGTAAGTGTGACGTCAGAGTGCATCGCACCGATAACAATGGTGGACAGAGATCTTATTTAGAAGACGACATCGTATCGCGTTAGTAACCCTTAACCTATTGACCCCATGACCCCAGTGTATCGATACATCGCTCGCAAACGATACTATACGACAATATAAAATACGCACAGCTAATTAGCGATTGATCTCTTTCACATATACCCCTTATGTAGACGTGTGCAAGTCTATAAACCTACTCCATTCATTCGTAAGATGATTATGTTAAAATGTATGCATATTTTTAATTATATATATATATATATATAACGCACGCATACATGCGGTATACCTGGCTTCCGTCCTATAGGCAGTTGTTTGTTTGGCGGACATTGTGGCTTTAGTGTGTGTGTTGGCGTAGTCGGGCAGCACCTCTCCCGAGATAAACTCCTCGAAACATTCTAGACCCTTGCCTGACGCCGTGTAATCGCAATACAGAACTATGGGGGCGTGGCGAGAGGGTTAAAAGGGGTTAGAGGGGGTTTAGGGCATGTAGTAGTATTATTTAACTGGGGATTAGGGAGTTTACAAGGTTTAGGGATATAGTATCAGTATATAAGTGTGGAAGGTTAGGTGGTAGTCGCAGTACAGTAAAGGGGGTAGAGGGGGATATTAGAGGTCAGTAGTTGTTGTGAATGTTAAAGTATGACGTAATGGTACGAATTTGTCGTGTGTAACTATGCATACATATAGTGTATATATATATATATATATATATATATATATATATATATATATTTATATATATATATATATATATATATATATGTATATATTTATTATGTTATTATTATCAAATAGTTAAACATTTAAGGACATACAGGGTATTGCAAGTATTTCATATAACCACAGGTAATGCGGTGAGTGTAGGAATTGGTATTAATACATGTTAACATCAAAGAAGTGTGATGTGTGCGTATAAAGGACCGCACCTTTGTGTGCGATGTGCCGTAAGATATATATATATATATATATATAGATACAATAGTAACACCTCTCTCACACTGGCCCCGGACAATAGATACAATAGGGTGACGGACACAACGGGTAACACTGAGGACAGTGAACTAATTCGGAGACAATGATATAGGTGCGCTCTTCAATATTAGCGTAGCGATCGGGTGAAGGTGGGGGTGTGGGGTGTATTCAAAGTGGGGTTGGGGGGGGGGGTAATGATAACTACACGTATAAAGGAGATGGAGTAAATATCACGTCAACTACACGAGCTGATAAGTATCCCTGTATATATCGCCATTATTGACACGAGTACATCGCGATTTGGCGACGTATACGGGGGTGCACAGTGCACACGCACACGCACACACACGCACACACACGCGCGCGCTTACCTTTCCTAGAACCGAACGGAGTCTGGAATATTCGATCTCGTCCGATGATTTGTTTGTTCACGAACGGAATCAAGAACTCCTTCGTACTGTGAGAGAGAGTGTCAGGTGTCAGGTTTAGTTACGAGTATTGATTAGTATGTATTATTAATGTAGTCAGTATTGCGTGTCACTATTGCATGTCAGTATTGAATGTCACTATTGAGTGTCATTATAACCAGTCAGACGACGTACTAGTTGTATGGTATAGTGGTCACGATTACATCAAACGACAAACAAGATGACATAACGAATTGTGTATAGAGATACGAGCATACTCGAGTATACTACCTATAGGTGTGTATATACACTGCATACCATGTATATACAGTATATAAACAGTGTATAAACGCACATATATGACGTAATAGTCACGTATCAGTAAACCTAACCTATCATTACGTAATGAACCCTACACGCACTACCGACCTATAGGTCTCTACGCAGGTCTACCATAGAGATAGAGAGAAACATCTAGCTTCTCTCTAACGAAGTTCTAGCCGAGCTTCTCTCTAGCGGTGCAAGCTTCCCTCTCGCTAACCTCTAACCTCTCTAGCTCTATGACTCATAGACTACGAGGTCAACGCAGGAATAATAGTATGGACTGACCTGTACTTAATGGGGGAGATGTCGTAGATGGGGGAGGTCGGGTAGATGGAGTGGATCTGAGGTTCTAGCTTCTCGAAGTCATACTGTCCCCTGGCGGGAATACGGATAGTCGGCATAGTGCTGCTGCTGGAGGTCACCGAGTGGTGTCGCTAGTGATGTTGACCTTGACCGCTAGTCTGTGGGGGGGGTATTACGTAATGGTCACGTGTATGCAGGTGTTACGTCATTAGGTTACGCGTGTTCTCTCTGTAGAGAGCTGTATATTGATGTAGAGGTATAGAGGTATAGGGGTATAGAGGCATATAGGTATATATAAAGGGGTATAGAGATATAAATAGAGAAATATAGAGATATAAATTGATATAGCTAGATATATCGACATACGATATATAGATTATATATATATATATAGATTATATAGATATATATTTCTATAAATAGATGTGCTCCGGGAAAAACGCATATGACCTAGTGACCTAGTTACCGTGAAGACGATGACGTCACGGTACGCTGGTTACGACATACTTTACGAAGTGACGTAATCACCCGATGTCGGTGTGATGCAATACTCTACAAGTGGGTAGGCTTGCACCACACATCCGTATGTATACACATCACGTTGTGTATCTCTGATATACTGATATACTCGGCTCCATATATGGTGTGGTTTTGTAATAGGAAAGTTGGACAGATGGTCAAGTGGATAGTTAGATGGTCAAATGGACATTCAGAGGTTACAACGGTAGATTGTTCGAATGTCCAACTTTCCGTGCTACACTAATCTCAGCCTAGTGGTTCCATATATATGGAGACGTGGCTTATGTATCCATCTTATAGAACAATAGATTCACCACCTCCTAATGCTAAAGGTCAGCGTGTTTACATCGTATTATAATCATCGATATAAAGAAAGATTTCTTTATATCGATGATTATAATACGATCTATAGATCATCGGTACCGCGCGACTTCGGCGCAAACAAAGGACATTGTAGTCACCGCACACACACCGCACACCTACCGCACACACACCGTACACAATGGAGCCGAAACAACAATAACAGTACGCTATTGTTTCACTTGCGACCAGCTATAGCGATTACTCCGTGTTGTTCCTACCTCCGTACGAGCGCATAGCTTAGTATACAAGCGCGCATACCTACATCTTAACGCACACACACACACACACACGCACACACACACACACACACGCACACACACACGCACACACACACACACACACACACACACGCACACACGCACACACACACACACACACACACACACACACACACACACACATACGTAGTGTGCAGTGTATTGCTAATGATGTTGTAGTGTTAGCATACGTGTGTTATAGATAAGTAAAATGTAATTTGTAGATTATACGCTAATTAAGTACATGTATTTGACAATAGTTAAATTAACACACTAAAATAAACATACACCCTATATATGTATATTATATACAGTATACAGTATATATATATATATAGTTGTTATTATAATATACAATATTGATATAATTCTGATAACAATATTCAAGCAAACACTACTAACGTATACTTATCGATGTAACGGGGAGTAGTGAACGAGCTATGAACAACGCAGCTATTGTTCTCTTGAAGGTAAGTCGAACGTTTCTTTATCGGAGATGTTATTGCTATGTATTAATGGTATGTGTTGTCGCGGTCAGTTCGTACGCGCCTCTATTTGTATAGCTTTGATACTCTTTATTGTCGACTTAGCGACCACTCGTTTCTTATATATGAAAGCGACTTAAGTATGATACGCCCCGTAGGCGTGGTTAGCTACGCGACGAAGCGTGTCGACGCACGCGAACCGGCACCGATGACGTAATGACACTTCGCAAGGGTGGCAGCACTGACAGGAGTTTGTTTACGAGTGATATATCGACCGATATATCTATTTATAGTCTAGTCCGTTTGTACTTTATTATCGGTCGTTTAGCGCATTCGTATTAGAGATAATAGTCTTACCACACGTATGTATATGATGTACGATGTACACATAAGTAAGATATATATATATATATATATATATATATATATATACATATATATATATATATATATATATATATATATATATATATATATATATATATATATATATATATATATATATATATATATATATATATATATATATAGATTATTTATGTGTATACAAATATAATAAAGAAAGTGCTTATTTATATGTTCACAGAAATTGTAATACATTTATAAATAAAGGCTAAAATAATATACATAAAAACATATAATAATAGGAATATTAAAGCACAAGTCTTAACATGAAGTAGTTGTAGTTGGTAACACTGTAGTTGCCACGGTAACACTGTAACATAACTCGTTGACTTCTGATACTAGCGTGTATTGTAGTGTCATCGCGAGGACATCGATGTAACCAGCTTCACTTTAGTCATATATGACCTATACCCAGCAAACAGTAAGAGCAGCAAAACAGCATATGCTAGAGCCTCAAATGTTTACATTGTGCTATTATGCTGCTATTAAATGTCTATTATGCTGCTATTATGCTGCTATTAATTTGTCATAATATTATGCTGCTGTTATGCTGCTATTATGCTTCCATTATGCTGATATTATGCTGCTATTAATTTAAAAAATATATTATGCTGCTGTTATGCTGCTCTTCTAATAATAGCAGCATAATAGCAGCATAATATACTTTTAATAGCAGCATAATAGCACAATGTAAACATGTGAGGCTCTAGCATATGCTGTTATGCTGCTATTATGCTGCTCTTACTGTTTGCTGGGTAGGTATAACCAACTACCCATTTATCCCGGTTGGTTAAGGTGTAGGATACGCGAACAGTGGGACGCGGGTTCACACCCCCATAGGGGGGGGGGACTAGAAAATAAAACTATAGACCAATTTATATAACTAGTATTATATCTAGAGTATTTGAACGATTAATTACAAAACACATTACATTATTTCTACTGAAAAACTCACTTTTATCAAAACATCAATTTGGTTTTATGAGTGGCAAGTCAGTAGAGTTACAATTATTGGCGTGCCTAAATAAATGGACTTCTGCCATAAATGATAACAAATATATTGATATTGTATATTTTGATTTCAAAAAAGTGTTTGATAAAGTCTCGCATATAAAACTTTTAATAAAATTAAAAGATATAGGTATAGCAGGTAATATATTAAAATGGATTGAATGTTTCCTAACCAATAGGAAACAATCTGTAAAAGTAAATCACTCATATTCCAAATTCAAAAATGTACTATCAGGTGTGCCCCAAGGCTCAGTTATTGGACCATTACTGTTCATAATCTTCATCAATGATATCACTAATCTATTCACTGAAAAAATTAAAATAGATTTATTTGCAGATGATACCAAAATACATCTACAATCAAATAATATATCGGATAGACAACTGATGCAATTAGCAATTAATCAATTTCTATCATAGAGCAAAAACTGGCAACTTGATATAGCACCAAATAAAACTAATCTAATGTCATTAAATAGTAGTGTAATACCAACATATTATATAGAAAGTAAACTTATTAATAACTGTATATCAAATAAAGATCTAGGTATAATATTTGATAATTATTTGTATTTTTATAAGCATATAGTAGAGTGTTGTAGATGTGCTCTAATGACTATTAATCATTTATTTCGATGCTTTGTAACCAGCGATGTTTCAATGCTTTTAAAAGCTTATATTACATATGCTCGGCCTAAATTAGAGTTTGCCACAACTGTTTGGAATCCTGGTCTTAAAGCAATACGTTACGATGGACTAAACGACAAGCTCGAACGTGTTCAGAGATTGTTCACAAGGAGGCTATTTGGTACTTGCAGACTAAAATATACTAATTATAATGAACGTCTAAACTACCTTGAAATCAAATCTCTCGAACTACGGCGTATGCACAAAGACCTGATTATGATATTCAAGCTATTAAATAATATATGCAAGGTTGATTACTCTGATATATTATATGTTACCAAGACAAATTCTAGAACACGTGGCCATGACTTAAAAATCCTGGCTAGTAAGTCACGAACAAATGTTCACATGAATTACCTAAATAATCGTATTATAAATATATGGAACAATCTTGATTATGAAACAGTTCATTCTCCATCTTTGAACTGTTTCAAATCCCGTATAAATAAAATTAATTTTAATAGATACTTATCTATTATGCGATCTATCACTTAATTTACTGTCATTTTTATTATTATCTTATAGCATGTAACCATTCCATGTAATTCGTAAATTCAATATCTTTATATAAGATATATCATGTAAATATTATCTAATTTTATTTTAATCTTATGTATTGCGAACGTTTGATATTAATTTTATTAAATTACTTATTTCCTATTGTTAATTTAAATATTTACTGTATACTTTACTATTTATATTTATAAATTATCATGAATAAAAATTCAATTCAATTCAATTCAATTCAATAATAATAATAATAATAATAATAATAATAATAATAATAATAATAATAATAATAATAATAATAATAATAATAATAATAATAATAATAATAATAATAATAATAATAATAATAATAATAATAATAATAATAATAATAATAATAATAATAATAATAATAATAATAATAATAATAATAATAATAATAATAATAATAATAATAATAATAATAATAATAATAATAATAATAAAACTGCATATTGCGAAATATATAATAATTAAAATATAAAAAAATCATTAATAATTATAGAAAATAATATAATAATACAAATTACAAAATGACGAGTTAAAATAAGTATATACATTATCTGTATGCGTTTGTTGTTACCTCGCTATTAGAATTACACGCGTTTATAAACACCATTACGACATGGTGATTTCTTACGTGATTAATGGTGCCCCCTTTAAAATGATAGCAATAAATCTCATTTCTAAAATATAATAATAATAATACGTCTACGATATGACATGTAAATAAGGAACACATTTAAACAGCCATACTGATATGTACTATATAATATACAATAATACAGATTATATTACCTATATACCTATAGTTAATAAACGTGTTTATATACCTATAGGTATATAATATATTAGGTTATCAATAATTCATAAAAAAAAGTAAAATGCAGGGGTTTCTTATTTTTTGGAATGTATATATATAATTAGTTACTATCGTGGGTACATTATTTAAGTGCTGTACATCTAGCTATGACATACGTGGTTATGCTGAATGTGCATGTGTACAATGTCATTGAGCGTGACTAATAATACGGCCCTGGTTTCATTTATTTGAATATCGTAATAATTATTGCTGATATACTATATTTTATCGGTATGATATATGTATATATATATATATATATATTGGTTATATACAGCGGTATGCAAAGGAGTTCAATACATAGTTATACATGGGCAGTTATGTACATATCTACACATGCGCATCGATAACGTGATTGCGCGTGTATATGAGTCACACACGCAGTCGAGCTCATGACTCATACCTAGGGTTGCGTTCGCGTAATATATGCATATCATGCGGTGCCGTATATCACTCGCTATCAACAGCTCCTAACCGCTTCTATCGTTATTGATACACGCATGAACGTAGGCATGATTAGGGTTACGTCTATAGTGTACCATACACACCGATATATTGGTGTAGTTATATACTATTATTATATTGATAAATGTTATTATTATACGACATAAAAATGTTAAGTATATATATATATATATTTGAATATATATATATATATATATATATATATATATATATTAATGTTAATAATATTTTCATTGAATGCGTTTATATGTAAGCAAACATATAATTTAAAGTATCGATTGGAATATGCTGGATAACGATAACGTATACGTTATTGAAATAAATAAAGAATAAAACGAAAGTATTAAAGTAAAGAAGGTAACACATTAGAAAGTTAGCCTATAGGGTCGTTATAACAACATTAACTACACATAATCGAATATAGAAAATATATTGAAAATACATTAGTTGATAAATATCGACAATACGTAGACACAATATGTAGACATATTATGTAGACATATTATGTAGACATTAATTATCTAAGTTGTTACTTTATGAATTTATAAAAAGTATAATATTTGATATATGTATATATATCTACTATATATAAAATATTTTAATTAATTAAATTCAATTAATATATATATATATATATATATATATATATATTTAGTCAAAATCTATATATATATATATATATATATAGATTTTTTCGAATTTTTAATTATCAATATTATTGATTTGATTAGTAGCGAAAAGTACAAGATATCGAACATGACAAAACTAGATTTATCATAATATTAGTTGTATGAATATATATATATATATATATATATATATATATATATATATATATCTGCCTGTGTTGCTCAGTGGTTAAGGCGTCAGACACACGAGCAGTAGGACACGGGTTCGACCCTCGTCCGGACCATTAATTAATTTTATAAAATGGGTCTTAAAATATTATTTAGAAGTGATCTTATATAATTGTGTATAAATAAATGATCGGCTCTCGTTAAAACCATGGATGCCTTAACATGAGAGCGGCTTCGAAGGGACATTAGAGCCATATATGGTGAAATATATAAGTGAAAACTTCATCTAAGTTCCTGGATGGGATGAAAGGACTCCACCAAATAAAAATAACAATAACAATAACAATATATATATATATTATGTATATATGTAATATATTTAAATATAATATTTTGTGATCTAAAAAACTGAATAGCATATATGCCCTATAGGGGATCCCCTAGGTTGGATCCCATTAGGTTAGTTTGGAAACTAACCTAATACGGACACTAACAATAAATGGTCTTAAATTTGTTTGACTCATTCTTTGTATTCAAAAATTACAATATATTAATATATTATGATTATAGATATTATTGTGATTTTAAAATTTTATTTAAACTTTTAATTCCATAGATAACGGGGGTGTCCGTATTCGGTACCCGTGTCCGAATAAGGATACCCTGTGTTATAATACGGACACCTTATAAACCACTAGATAAACTATATATTATTGATGAATCAGAAAAATTACAATTACATTACTTATTATTAATTTTATGAATAATTTATTCTAATTTAATTAGTTAAAAATTTATTTATTTTTATATTTTTTTAATTAATAATTCAATTTAAATATCTAAATAATAACAATTTTAGATTTAGCTTTATTAGTGGTATTAATATTATAACGCACGCGATTTTTATAAATATCAGAATACTTCATACGCTGCGCGCTGATTGGTTATAGGGTGTCCGTATTAAGACATCTAGAGTGTCCGTATTAGGAACTTATATGACCTCTATATATTTGACAAACAGGTATCAATACGTAAGCTATAATAATACCAATTCTAAAATACTTCCGATTAAATGTGGTGTACCACAAGGTTCAGTTTTGGGACCAGTATTATTTGTAATGTACATAAATGATTTACCTAATATAACTAATAAATGCAATTTTACTCTTTTTGCTGACGACACAACTTTAACATTTAAGTCTCATAATTTATATGATCTAGAAAATGAAATAAATTCTACTTTAGTTTTAATATGTGACTGGCTTTGTGGTAATAAGCTAGTTTTTAATATTGATAAAACAAAATTAATTTTATTCCATCGCACAAGAGTTAAACATAAATTGAACATCAAAATAAATAATATAGCCATAAAACAATCAACTAATTTTAAATTCTTATGCATTTTAATTGACTAAAATCGTAATTGGAAAATGCAAATAAATAATATTAAAAATAAACTTTACTATGGACTTAGTTTACTACATAGATATAAATATAAATTTAATATTAATACTTTAGTTATGCTATATTTTTCTTTTTTTCATAGTCATATTAATTATTGTTCTATTATATGGGGAAGTACTTACCATAGCAATATAAAATGTATTCAAATTTTACAAAATAAATGTATGAGAGCAATATATAAACTTGATAACAAAACCAATATTGATTAAATTTTTTTAAGACATAACATTCTTAAATTTAAAGATATAATAAATATATCCATTTATAAATATATGTTTAGAATATATAACAAGCATTATTTGCATAGTTCAATTTGTAAGTTATTTACCTATAATTGTTCTTTATATACTTTTAGGTTAAATAGAACATTCTTAATACCAAAAATAAGATTTGATCATGATAAATTTAGTATTCGTTACAAAGGCGCATATTTATGGAATTCATTAAATACAACCATATCATCTTTGACGAATTTGAATACTTTTACAATACATATTAAAAACATGCTTTTAAATAGTTATATTTAATCACTTACACCTTATCTGTATTGTTTGTTATTTTATTTACATGATCATCTTTTCTTCTTTTTAGCTCTTTTAAATTGTTCGTATTGTATACATATTTTTTATCTCTGTAGCCTTTGGTCTTTAGTTTTCTTTGATTTTTATAGTTTAACTTATTTATTATTTTAGTATCTTTTTACATTTTTAAATATTTTATTATATATTTTTATTATATTTTAGTATTATTTTATTGTTATATACATGATGATTTCTTGGTATTGAGTGATATATTTAATTTTATTGTATTGCTTTTTTATGAGACACGAATGAACAATATAGAATTGTAAAATATTTATTTATATTTATTCATTTTGTATTTATTCATTTTGTATTAATTCTCTCATTACCAAGAGCAGGTTGGTATATCGATAAGTTCAATAGAACTTCTATACCATACCTGGGTTTTTGATCTCGGTCATCAACTGAATCTGATATTATTATTATATATATGCTTATAACTTAATGAATATTTGATAAAAAATATAAAAATTATATATATAATTTTAGAATGCTTTATTTTTTAATAATATAATGTTATATTTTATATCTATACATTTGTGTATTCTTGAGAAGGTTTTAAGTTGACATTTTTTTTCATAAATTTAAAAACGTAATAAAAAAAATCAGTATATTGGATATATCAGCAATATTTTGAATAATAAAAAAATAAAAAATACTTTTTTAGACCAACACGTGTATATGTATGTATAATGATGATGGTGGTGGGGACGAATGTTTATTTAAATACTCTAATAAATTATAAATGATTTTTCAAAAGTGTACTATTATATAATAATATATATATATACATTTATTTTATTTTTCAATATTACTTTATTTTTTTCTTCTATTGTAAGTTTATTTAATTAATTTTAGCGGTATGCATTATATATATATATATATATATATATACGTATATACACATGAGGATGAACACATGCATATCTATGACGTACGACTCACGTCGTACGTATAGATGTATAGTGTACGTATTGTATTGTACGTATTGTATTGTACGCAGGCCCGTAGCCACGGGGGGGGGGGGGGCCTGCGGGGGCTAGGTCCCCCCCTGAAATAAGCTAGGCCCCTAAAACGTGTTTCGAATTAAGTTTTTTTCATATAGTATTTACTAGATATTCAATTATATTTATATTTTTATTTTATAATTTTATTTATATTATATTTATTTATTAGAATATATGTATTTTAGTCTTATACATTATAGTGAGGATCCAATTCAATATATATGGTTTTATATAATATTTTCTAAAATTATTGTAAATATTACAAATTTGTAATTAACTAACTATAGTTTACCTATCATGAGCAAACAACAAACAACTAGGTTTTATTTGGTTTTCTAACTAAAATAGAAGCAGACAAATTAATAGATCACAGAATAGTAGTAACAGAATAAAATATCAAACCAACCCCAATCCCAAACAATAGCACTACAAAATATGAAAAAATTAATTTAAATCATCGTCCATCTGATCTCGGAAATGTTTGTCCTAAATGTACAAGTGCACTTACCATGGTAGACCATCGTTTGGAAATAAAATAATAATATTTACCGATAATATGTATATATATACAAAATAAAGACAATTTATATCCATTTGTAGATTATAGTACTTTTACAGTAGGTGAATACAACCTAAGTGGTTACTACAATTGCAATTCCGCATTGGAAAAAGAAAATAGTTTGATAAATGGTCCCAATCATGTGATTCATTGTATGAATCGCGTACAAAAAATTCCAACTGTTGTTTGCCTACCAATCCACTCTCCTAAAAAGTATTCTTTTCAACTCCTCAATTCTAGATAGGTACGAAATAAAGTTGATTTGATTACAATATTAATTATTGATTCTAATTGTTCTATCTGTCATTACTGATACTTGGTTAACTATTGGTGATTCTGCTCTAGCTTCCCAACTGACCCCTGATGGTTTTAAAGTATTGCTTGCTAATAAGTATATAGGTACATATACCTACTTTGTATATACCTATATATATATATATATATACATCACATCGTCGTGGCGGCCTAGCTCTGTTATTCTCATCGGAACTTAAGCTTATTTCGTCATCTACACCATGTTTCTCTTCATATGAAATTCTGATCCGTAATATTCAGTTTCCTTCATTATCTACCATTATAACTTATAATTTATAAGTATACTTATCTACCGTCCACCTTCATCTAGCCTATGGAGTTTATTAGCTGACCTATCTTCTATTTTAGAATATTTAACATCAGTTAACATGGTTATTCTATGTGATTTTAATATTCAAATTAATAATGAAAATCATGCTTCCTTATCTCTGAATACACTTATATTTGAGTATAACCTAACGCAACATGTTTTATTTAATACTAACACTAATAGTAATAATATTGATTTTTTTTTATATTTAGCTGATTCTAATTTAATTTTATATCCCACTCAAAGTTCTCTAATATCTGATCACTTTGCCATATTATTTGATTTTAACTTGCCGGTGATACAAATTAATCGACTTTCTAGATCGTTTCAGAAAATCTTCTCTATTAATAAACCAATGTTAACTCTCTATTCAATCAACTTAGCAACAGTATATCTTCTGATTTGTCTACACTTTTTGATTATTTTAATTTAAATTACCTTATTCGCTTGATATTTTGGTACCCTCCATTACTCTTATCAGCCGAACTTATTATAAGTTTCCCTGGTTTAATATTTAACTTGTTAACCTGAGGAAACTACTTCGTAGACTACAACGTAAATATGCATCCTCTAAACTTGAATCTGATCTTATTTCATTTAAAGTTTTATATCGCTTCACAAGAAAAAACTTCTCTCTACCAAATTGTCATATTACACCGATATGCTCGGTAGTTATGGAATATATTCTAGGTAAGCTTATAAATTATCTTTCACCTTAGTAGGTAAAACCTAGACCAAATGTCTTCCTGCCCAACCTGATTTAGTTATTAGTTCATTGTTTTCCAATTTATTCCAACACAAAATTTCTAGCATTATCAATGTACTTCCAAACATCAACTCAGCACGACTCAATCTCAATTAACATCCACTCATAATCACTGTTCATGTGTTTCGCTTCCCACACATGACATTGCACTCTCTTTGATGACATCCTTGAAAACCAATTCCCCCTTAATCATATTCCACTCAATCTACTTCGTCCATTATCACCATATGTTATTGGACTTATCGGTGAAATCATTCATAGGTATCTTATATCATCTATTATTCCACACCCAATGAAATATTCATAGATTATTCCGATTTAAAAAAACTATCTTGACCAATCTAATATATCAAGTTATCGTCCAATATCCCAACTATCATCAATAGCCAAGACGTCAGAACGAGTTATGTCTACCCAACTTATTAATTACATTATGCTCATTGATATTGTTGATAAATATCAAAGTGCGTATCTTCCTCATCGTAGTACTGACATTGCCCTTACTTTTATCATTAATGATATTTTCATATATATATTGGTAATAAAGCCCCATGTTATCTCGTACTACTAAACTTATCTAGTGCTTTTGATACTCTCGATTACAATATTCTTTCTATTGGACTTAATGAAATTAGTATACATGGTCAAATCCACAGTTGGTTTATGTATTTTGTTTCATCTAGAACATCTTCGGTGAAGATTAACTCCTCGTTGTCTCCTCCTTATTTCAACATAGATGGTTTTCCACAAGGCTCTGTCCTTGGACCTATATTTTTCATTATTTATATTATTCCTATAAAATCAATTTTTGTAATCAAATATCCCAATATTAACTATCATATTTATGCTGATGATCTTCAGATATATAGCCATTTCCTTGTTCTAGTGATTCTGGTCTGATTCAAATGTCCATGTTTAATTATTTACTGATCACACTCATTGGTTCTCTCATAACTAAATGTCCTTAAATATTACTAAAACTAATACTATCATATTCACAAGACCCAGTTCTCCTCTATCAATCACAAATCCTTTTCTACTATTTTTTCCAACTTCTCAATCTATAACTATATTTGGTTTCACTATAACCTCTCACCTAGACTAATCTCTAAAACATTAATAATATCATGCACTACTAACTATCTTCTACATAATATTAAAACATATCGGTTTAAGCTTACCCTTGCCATGACTAAATGTTTAATTCACTCGCTAGTATTCAGTAGACTTATCTACTGATGTTATTATTGTATACTTTGACTGTTAACCTGCTCCTACTGCTTTTTATATTTTATTATATGCATATAAAGTTATGTTTATATAGTGTATATATACACATATATACACACTATGCATAGTGTATGATTATGTATTGTTTATTTATACCCTGTTTAATTCACATTGTGCGTCAATATAAGTAATAGAGTATACTAGTAAATTACTAGTAGTGATATTATTACTGGTATACTAGTTTATATTCATTACACTTTAGTCTTAATATTTTGTGGGGCCTTGCCCCCCTTGTATACATTTCTGGCTACGGGCCTGATTGTATACCGTTATAACAGTTATTGTAATTTTAATAGTCTATTTAAACACTACTTAAATATATAATAAATATCTCACAAGTGTAGACAAAGTATTAATCAATAATCAATAATTAGTAATCAACAATAACATTTCTATTTATATAAATAAATAAATATATATATATATATATATATATATATATATATATATATATATATATAAGTATGTATATAAGTATGTATATACATACTGTACATTTATCATGTACATTTTATTTTTATCATATATATACAAATAAGAAGTAATACTATTATAACATTATTATTTATGTATTACTCTTATCTATAATGAAACTTATCATGTTAATAAAGGGGTAATTATCTGTCGATAAGCAATATTTCTTGTAATAATTACCATGACATTTCCTAAATCTGATAATATATATATATATATATATATATCTATATATATATTTCTATATCCTCTTATAGGAGATGAATATATACAGGCCCGGGAAAACATTATTATTATTAAAATGATTATTAATAATGAGAAATTTCTCCAAATAGAAATAGATTGTAGGACAAAGTATACATTATACTATAGTAGGTACCTACACTGTAGTACAGTAGAAGTAAGCACAATAATCATCATCGGTCTCCATTACTTATTGTCCTAAGTACAAATACGTTACCCTTAATAATATATAGTCGCCATTGATTGATAGTTATTGTGCATCATAACAGAAACATAACACACTATGTGACGGTTGCGTGAGATTGCCTGAGATTACGTGAGATTACGTGAGATTACGTGAGATTGCGTGAGATTACGTGATATTACGTGATATAAGTGAGATTGCGTGTTTACGACATTTTCTCCGTAAACAAATTCCGAATCTAATAATAAATAAATTTCACATTTTACGAAATGGGGTCAAATTTAATGAATAATGTAAACAAAATATGGTGTCATTTTTTTGTTGGTCCAATATATGCACACGTACATCGTACGACATACAATGTACGACATAAGATGTACGCATATTAAACTTACATTATACGTAGTACATTTATATATGTATAGGTTATTATTAATAAAAAAGTAGTAATAACTTATTACTACTTTTTCATTTAAATAGACAAACAATTAATTATAAATATTTATATTGTTTAAATAGTATAGTATGTAAGTGTTATATCTGATTAGCGCCGCACGGCGTGCGTAGGATAGACATATTGTTATTGTTATTGTTATTTTGGTGGAGTACTTTCACCAGGAGCTTAGATGAAGTTTCACTTATAACCATATATGGCTCTAATGTTCCTTTCGAAGCCGCTCTCATATTAATGCATCCATGGTTTTAACGAGAGCCTATAATTTACTTATACCCAATTATATAAGACCACTTCATATTATTTTAAGATTTATTTTCATGACGAGGCTCGAATCCGCGTCCTACTGGTTTTGAGTCTGACGCCTTAGAAAACTGAGCTACACATGCAGTTAATACATGCATATTTCATAGTTGTCACATCTAGTTGTAGAATATATTATCGATTTATCGGGGTCCATTTCAGAAATAAATTCCGCAGAAATAATTGCATTAGAGTATATTTCACGAAGGGAGATTTTCATGATAAAGTGAAATTGTCCATGATAAAGTAATATGTATCATGATAAAGTGACATGTGTCATTACAAAGTGACACGTGTCACGATAAAGTGACATGTGTCATGCCAATTATTGTATTTCAGCTTATTCGAAATAGATATAACTTATAGAAGGCATCTCGGTGTATATTAATAGCACACGAGTGCTGTATGATATATGATATATATGTATGGTATACCACTCATGATGTGACTTATGAGCGTAGCACTATGCACATTGCACATTGGCCTAGTTTTTATTCATATCCCCTATTTCCCACCCTATCTATCTTTCTCTCTATATATATCGTCCTATATTTATATGTCTCTTTCTCTTTCTCCGTTCTAATAAACACCCCAGATACCCGTATCAGCACAGTGCCTAACTTATAAATATTAGGACATATGTCCTCCTCGATATAGTTTATTTTATTAACGAATTTGGTTATAAAGTTGAATATATATCTTATTATTATTACATAACAGCTATTTGTCAGCGAGTTATGTAATAGCGCGTACTCGGCCGGACAGAGGTCACACCTCACTCGTATAATAAGTAGGCGGTACTAGTATTAACAGTTCTCGTAAACATACTTCTCGTAGTCTTTGTACCTAGAACGTATCCGCTACAATCTTTGGCACACTGATTTAGAATCGTGGGCTAGTCTGTATGTCTTTATTGGCGCCTAATAAACCATCATCGATATAGGTAAGGGTTGTTGTTTATAGGTTTGTCATTATTAAAGTAGGGCTTAATTAGTTCTATATAAAGAGCTGTAGTATGGCGTAATGGGGCGTATATAGGGTATATTATAGGGACGTGATTATTTGAAGGTTGCGATTCTTCTAACGCTATAACCAATGAAAATAAAACTAATTTTATCTTGTGTACTAAAAATCTAATATATTATTAATTAATATATCTATCAATATATATATATATATATATATATATATATATATACACACATATCGATATATCAATTGATTTATAAATCAATAAATGTATGGGAATTATTATAAATATAGACTTCAAAATATGTATTTATCTCTTGTTAATAAGTATTAAATTACTATTTATTTTAATTATGTAAATAATATATCGTATTAAATGGTTATTCAAATAAGAGTATTGAGTTACGGTCTTATCATTTGTACATGTTTATAATATTATTATTGTACTAATAAGCTATTAGTTATAACATATATTAATTATAATTTAGATTAATAAAATAGGAAGACATATAAGTTATCTATATATAATCGTGTATGACGCGCGGCACGTCGCGCGCGCATTCAGATGCAAACTATAGTATACTATTAGTATACTATAGTATATTATATGTTACCTTTACTCTATAATGTATCTATTATCAATGACATATTAAACCAAGGTCATTGATGTTATTTAGAGGATACCAAGTACATGTCATAGATGTAACTGTGACAGCTAAATTAAATACAAAGAAGATAGAACAAATATAATATAAAATTAAGCCGTGATTTTGTTATTGATAAATATATTATATTTGTAATAAACACCACACTTGTAACATTGTGTATCCAATTGCATACCATACATGGTGCGACTATTATCTATATAGAAATGAAATGAAATAAAATAAAATAGAAAATTAAGAGATATATTTGTTATTGATAAATATACGTGAGGTCGATGACCTGATTATTAAACATTAAATATAATATCGACATGCTTACAACAACATTATCACGTATGTATGCGTGTATCATACACCCGAGGTCATAACCATGTGCCATGACGTCACACCGGTGACTCACCCACACGTGATCAATTGATTGACAGCTGATACTCTCTCTCTACACGCGCGCGATTACAGCTGAATCAGTAGCAGTTTACTATCGCCTCACCGAGATATCGCTGAGGTAATCGAGCCGCGGCTATAAATAGAATAGCGGTAATGTTACTATAAATAGAATCGTTGAGATATTATATGTATACTGCGCATGACATACGATACACTATCACGGTAAAAACACATTCGCATTAAATCACAGCCTCTAATACCCTTACGTAATTAGTATGTTATTGAAAGTATATTTAATTTTTAGTTATACGATATATCGTACGATACTATAGTATACTATAGTATACTATAGTATATTATAGTATCCTATAATATAATATAGTATACTATAGTATACTATAGTAGTTGATATATTACAATACTTATAGTTGATGTATTACTCCGTGGTATTAATATATACACACTATGTACATATACTATATTTATATATAGGGGAAGGTAACTTAATACGGACACTTTAACAATAAATAGTATTAACATTTTATTACTAATTATTTTTATTCAAAAATTACAATATATTAATATTATATGATTATAGATATTATTGTGATTTTAAAATTTTATTTAATCTTTTAGTTCCATAGATATCGGGGGTGTCCGTATTCGGTGCCCATGTCCGAATACGGACACCCTGTGTTATAATACGGACACCCTGTGTTATAATACAGACAACATATATACCACTAGATAAATTATATATTATTGATGAATCAATCAGACAAATTACAATTACATTATTTATAATTAATTTTATGAATAATTTAATATAATTTAATTAATTAATAATTTATTTATTTTTATTATTTTTTAATTAATAATACAATTTAAGTATCTAAATAATAAAATTTTAGATTTAGCTTTATTGGTGGTATTAATATTATAACGCACGCGATTTTATGAAAATCAGAATAGTTCACACGCTGCGCGCTGATTGGTTATAGGGTGTCCGTATTTAGACATTTAGAGTGTCCATGTTAGGTACTTATATGACCTCTAGATATATGCTTATAAATTAATGAATATTTGATAACAAATATAGAAATTATATATATAATGTTTAGAATGCTTTATTTTTTAATAATATTTTATTCTATTTTATATCGATACATCTGTATATTCTTGAGAAGGTTTTTAGTAGATATTTTTTTTCATAAATTTAAAAACATAATAAAAAAATCAGTTTATTGGATATATCAGCAATATTTTGAATAATTAAAAAATAAAAAATACTTTTTTAGACTATATATATAATTATGAATATTTTATTCATTAAACATTTTTTTTGTAGGATTTATGGTTTCTGAGATACCGAGAGTGTCCGTATTCGGGAACTGTCCGTATTCGGTTACTTTCCCCTATATATATATAATCAGTGATGGGCACCGATCCTTTTTTCCTGGATCGGCGATACCGATCCCGATCATCTATTTATTCTCTTATGCGATCCTTTTCCAGATCCCGATCCTCAATTCGTTACCCGATCCTTTGCCGATCCCGATCCTCTCTTTCTAACCCAATCCCGATCCCTATCCGAATCGGATCACCGATCCAGGATCGCGATCCTGCTCAACATTGTATATAATATACGCACGTCCATACGCACACGTACACATACGCACGTCCATACGCACGTACGTCGTACAATACTATACGGAAATACACACACACATATATATATATATATATATATATATTGTTATTGTTATTGTTATTGTTATGTTGGTGGAGTCCCCCTTTCATCCCATCCAGGAACTTAGATGAAGTTTTCACTTATAACCATATATGGCTCTAATGTCCCTTCGAATCCGCTCTCATGTTAATGCATCCATGGTTTTAACGAGAGCCGATCATTTATGTATTCCCATCTATATAAGATCACTTCAAAATATTATTTTAATACCTATTTTTTGTAATGGTCCGGAAGGCTCGAACCCGATTCCTATAGTATACTGCTTATGTGCCTTATAATATTATAATCTTATAAGCTATAAGGCTATAGCCAACTGAGCCACACGGGCAATTATTATATAGATCGGGTGTATATGAGTGCATTGTTAGCTCTCCGATATAGATATATATATATATATATATCGGAGAGCTAACGAATATATCTCGATATATTGTGAGTATACTATATATATATATATATATATACTATAATATATAGTATATAGTATATATACTCCCCATATATCGATATATATATATATGTGTATTCTATAATCACTATAGTTATACATAACCCCATTGCGGTGTTAAGTGCTAAATATACACAGTGTAGCCCTCGTGTTAACACTTTTGTTAATTTAGTCATGCATGAGAACACACTTTTCATTTTGCTTATCGGCATTTCGTTCGATAATATTAGAGCACGTAATATCAGGTGATATGCACATGTATTAATCAACTATAGTTACACACACACACACACACACACACACATATATATATATATATATATATATATATATATATATATAAACGATACATATACTCTTTTTATATATTATATATCCTATCGTACACTTTTACGCATTACGATATAGCTAATTAATAACGATAATCGCTTTCACATTCAAAGCGGGTGTGACGTGTTACGCGATATATCAGTGGTTACGTAATCTACAACCGGATGTCATTCAACACACGTGATGCCGGTTATCTAGGGTATACCCTATATACCTTGAGGGTATCAAGTCGATCACTCGTCCTGTGTGACCTTCACGTTTACGTAGCGGCCTAACTAGCTATATAGCTATACAGTTACTATATAGTACTCTATAGAGTATATATATAGTATATAGTATGTATACTATAGGTATAGTATACTTGCGCTCGTCTCGTGTCGGAATCGTCTACAGTTATCCGCGGGTATATCACACAGACGTCTATTGATGAACTATAGTGACACGTGACGTGTGACATATGACGTGTGACCTGTGACGTGTGACATCGTATCCGTACTATTATATAATGCGCGCTATGACATTAGTGCGAATATTAAGTCGTGTATGTGTAAGTAGTACTTACTGAGTACATCGTAAGTACATCGTAAGTACTTACTGAGTACATCGTAAGTACATCGTAAGTACATCGTAAGTACATCGTTAGTTCGTCGTTCTTATATTTATTTATGCATTCATTTATTTACATATATATATTTATTTGGTGTACTATATATATATATAACTTCCTGCCAAAATATGTGTGGCTCAGTTGGTTAAAGCGTCAGACACACAAACAGTAGAGCATATATGTTAAACCTATAGGTTAAAGCCCCGACCGGACCATTACAATATGTATACCTATTATATATATTATATATAATAATAATATTTAGAAGTGATGTTATATAATTGTATATACATAAATGATCGGCTTTCGTTAAAGCCATGGATACCTTAATATGAAAGCGGCTTCGAAGGGAATATCCACATAGTTATACATAACAACTTCATATAAGTTCCTGGATGGAATAAAAGGACTCCACCAAATAAAATAACAATACAAATATATATATGTATTTCCGTATAGTATGGTACGAATATAAAATGTACGTGCGTATATTATATATATATATATATATATATATATATATATATATACATATATATATATATATATATATATATACTATTATATATGTACATATTATGTATATATCAACACCAATGAGTAATACATCAACTACTATAGTATTATAGTATACGTATACTATAGTTTAATCCAACATTAAATATAATTTCAATAACATACTAATAACGGCAGGGTATTGAGGCTGCAGGCTGTGATTTAATGCGAATGTGTTTATAACGTGATAGTGTATCGTATGTCATGCGCGGTATACATATAGTATCTCAACGATTCTATTTATAGTAACATTACCGCTATTCTATTTATAGCCGCGGCTCGATTACCTCAGCGATATCTCAGTGAAGCGATAGTAGACTGCTGCTGATTCAGCTGTAATCGCGCGCGTGTAGAGAGAGAGTATCAGCTGTCAATCAATTGATCACGTGTGTATGAGTCACCGGTGTGACGTCATGCCACATGGTTATGACCTCGGGTGTATGATACACGCATACATACGTGATAATGTTGTTGTAAGCATGTCGATATTATATTTAATGTTTAATAATCAGGTCATCGACCTCACGTATATTTAATAACAAATATATATCAAATATATCAAATATATATATCAATAACAAATATATTTATTAATTTTCTATTTTATTTTATTTCATTTCTCTCTAGATAATAGTCGCACCATGTATGGTATGCGATTTGATACGCAATGTTACAAATGTATCGTTTATTACAAATATAATATATTTATCAATAAAAAATACACGACTTAATGTTGTATTATTTCTGTTCTATCTTCTTTGTATTTAATTAATCTGTCACGGTTACATCTATGACATGTACTTGGTATCCTCTAAATAACATCAATGACCTTGGTTTAACACGTCATTGATAACAGCTACATTATAGAGTGGAGGTAACACATAATATACTATAGTAGTACTACACAATATAGTATATAGTATAGTATACTAATAGTATAACTACAGTTTACAGCTGAATGCGCATGCGTTATACACTTTAGTACTATTATATACTATAGTATAGAAGTTCTCCTATGTTTTGTAATATAAACAAAATAGATGTAATATCAGTTATTAGTAAATACAATAGTATTATAAAAGAGACCCATTATTAGCCGATAATTCAATAATTGTATTCGATGAACTTGATATAAGTTATGTAATTAATTTTATTTATTTTATGTACATAATTAAAATAAATAGTAATCTAATAATTATTAATAAAGCGATAAATATACATTTAAAGTATATATTTATAAATTCCTATACATTCCTATTGATTTATAAATCAATTTATCAATATATCGATATATCAATATATATATATATATATATATATATATATTAATCTATATATATATATATATATATATATTGATAAATATAATAATTAATAAAATATTATAATATATGTTTGTAGTACCCAAGATAACAGTGGTTTTAGTGTTATAACACTAAAGAAGAATTGTTAACTTCAAATAATCACGTCCCTATAATATACCATATATACGTCCCATTACGCCATATTACATCTCTTTATATAGAACTATTTAATCCCTACCTCAATAAAGACACAGCGATAAACCATAACCACTTATGATATCGATAATGGGTTATAGGCACCACTAAAGACATACAGACTAGCCCACATACCTCTAAATCAGAGTGCCAAAGATTGTAGCGGATACGTTCTAGGTACAAAGACTACGAGAAGTATGTTTACCCGAACTGTTAATACTAGTACCGCCTACTTATTGTACGAGGGTGAGGTGTGACCTCTGTCCGGCCGAGTACGCCCTATTGCATAATCCGTTTACCACGCCTACGAATAGCTGTTACGTAATAACTAGGCCACGAACTAGGCGCGTTAGGTTACTATAGTTATTACACACATTAACATTACTAGGGTAGTAAACTATCCCAGAAAACAGTAAGAGCAGCATAATAGCAGCATAACAGCAAATGCTAGAGCCTCGAATGTTTACATTGTGCTATTATGCTGCTATTAAATGTCTATTACGCTGCTATTGTGCTGCTATTAATTTTTAATTATATTATGCTGCTGTTATGCTGCTGTTATGCTGCTATTATGCTGATATTATGCTGCTATTAATTTTAAAAGTATATTATGATGATATTATTAGAAGAGCAGCATAATAGCAGCATAATAGCAGCATTACAGCAGCATAATATCATTACAAATTAATAGCAGCATAATAGACATTTAATAGCAGCATAATAGCACAATGTAAACATTTGAGGCTCTAGCATTTGCTGTTATGCTGCTATTATGCTGCTCTTACTGTTTGCTGGGATAGTTCAAATTTAATTTTGATTATTTCGTAGTATAAGTTTATAGATATATATAATGAGATAAAAACTAGGCCAATGTACTATGTGAATAGTGATACGCGCGTAAGTAACATCATGTGTAGTATCATACAGCACTCGTGTACTATTAATAGACACCGAGATGTGTTCTATAACTTATATCTATTCCGAATAATCTGAAATACAATAATCGGCATGACGCATGTCACTTTATCGTGACACGTGTCACTTTGTAAGGACACCTGTCACTTTATCATGAACCATGTAATTTTATCATGACATATCTCCATTCGTGAAATATCCTCCCATGACATTTATTTCTGCGGAATTTATTTCTGAAATGAAAACCATATAAATTTAATAAAATCTATTCTACAACTAGATGTGCCTATGAAGTATGAAGTATGTGTATCAATTGTATGTACTAGAGATGTAAATGATGCTCAAATCTAGAGCATTATGCAGTCTCAATCTCAGTTACTTAAGAGTCTCAACTCGGATCGGGCTCTTTTTTTTTCCGAAAATGAAAGTCTCGGCTCGATATCAAAAGCTCGGCATCATTTACATCACTAGTATGTACCTACCTGCCAGTAATTATATTGTTATTCGCGTATACTTCGAGTAACAACACAGTATTTCGTTATATAATGTACAATATATCCTCGTTACCATGGTAATTGACGGCAATTGATGATTTATTATATAATAATATGTAGTATTATGTAATATATAGGGGAAAGTAACCTAATACGGACACTTTAACAAAAAATGGTCTTAACATTTTATGACTCATTATTTTTATTCAAAAATTACAATATATTAATATTATATGATTATAGATATTATTGTGAGTTTAAAATTTTATTTAATGTTTTAGTTCCATAGATAACGGGGGTGTCCGTATTCAGTACCCATGTCCAAATACGGACACCCTGTGTTATAATACGGACACCCTATATATCATTAGATAAACTAAATATTATTGATGAATCAATCAGACAAATTACAATTACGTTATTTATAATTAATTTTATGAAAAATATATTGTAATTTAATTAGTTAATATTTTATTTATTTTTATTATTTTTTAATTAATAATACTATTAAAAGTCTAAATAATAAAAAATTTAGAATTAGCTTTATTAGTAGTATTAATATTATAACGTACGCGATTTTTATGAAAATCAGAATAGTTCATACGCTGCGCACTGATTGGTTATAGGGTGTCCGTATTAAGACATTTAGAGTGTCCGTATTAGGAACTTATATGACATCTAGATATATGCTTATATCTTAATGAATATTTGATAACAAATATAGATATTAATAAGACAATTTTTAGAATGCTTTATTTGTTGATAATATTGTGTTATATTTTATATCGATACATTTTTATAATCTTGAGAAGGTTTTAAGTTGACATTTTTTTTCATTAATTTAAAAACGTAATAAAAAAATCTGTTTATTGGATATATTAGCAATATTTTGTATAATTCAAAAATAAAAAATACTTTTTTAGACTATTTTTATAATTATGAATATTTTATTCATTAAATATTTTTTGGTAGGATTTATGGTTTCTGAGATACCGAGAGTGTCCGTATTCGGGCACTGTCCGTATTCGGTTACTTTCCCCTACCCGTAGTAAGGTAAAAGTTAATCACAACAAAAAACCGCCCGATTTGTATAGGCCGATATCGTCGAACATAAAAAACGAACAGTTCAGGTGTTAACGGATATACCGGGCAGGTCACCTATGTGTGTATTTATATATAAATTAATGTATTAAATACCTATTCAATATATTTAATATATATTATAAATATATCTGATTGTCCGATATCAAGTAAATGGTTTAAAAGAACAGCTTATATATAGCTTATATATCGATATCAGGCTGTTTTTTTTTGGTGTGAAAACCCTTAATACATTTATCGCTAAAATCGCGATAAAAGACAGTTTTACGCTCGTTTCCACGTTCGTTTATACAACGTAATACGAAATTCAAAAAGGCCCGCACAATATATTTATCAAATAATGTATTTTCAATATATTTTTTATTTTCGAATAGGTTTAGTTTATTTGTAGGGTAACTTTCTAATGTTTTACATTCTTTAATATAATAATTTCGTTTTATTCTTTATTTATTTCAATAACGTATACGTTATCGTTATCCAGCATATTCCAATCGATACTTTCAATTATATATTTGCTCAAATATAAAATCAATCAATAATAATATTATTAATATTAATATATATAATCTTTTTATATCGTATAATAATAATAATACCATTTATCAATATAATAATAGTGTATAAATATAATGATATTATATGATTATATTGACAAAGTATACCTACGATATATCACCTATTTATTAGGTGGTTGTAGACGATCGGTAAGTGATAGAGAGTGATATACAGCATTGCATGATATGCAGATATTACGCGAACGGAGCCCGTAGTATGAGTCATGTTCCTCTCGTGTGAAGCACAACAATGAAGTCGCGTGACGTCACGTATTACTCATAGTCATGCGCAGTCACGCTATCGATGTGGTCACCTATATAGAGATAACTGCCCAGGTAAAACTGTATATTGCACTTTTGCGCATACCATAGTATACAATCAATATATATATATATATATATATATATATATCATACCAATAACATATAATATATCAGCAATAATTACTACATTCAAATAAAAGAAACCAGGGCCGTATTATTAGTCACGCTCGATGACATTGTACATATGCACAGATGTCAAAGATAGATTCACTAGCTCAACACCTTAAATAATGTACCCACGATAGTAACTAATTATATATATATATATATACATTCCAAAAAATAAGAAACAGCTGAATTTTACATTATTTATGAATTACTGTTAACCAAATAGGTATAGGTATAGGTATACCTAAACACATATGTTTGATACTTGCAGGTATTAACTATGTATATACATAATATCATAGGTTATAGTATATATTATATAATACACATCATTATGGATTTGTAACTGTGCTCCTTAATTAGGGGAGGGGAGGGAGTAGTGTCCGATAATTAATATGCCTCAGAAGATTTAAAATATATCGATAAATACTGAATTTAGGCTCTTATTTTTTTGAATTAACTAGAAATCATATAGTTCTAGAATAATGTCATTTCACTTTTTTATATAAAGTGTTTAACCTAATAATATAAACGTTTGATTAGGCATTAAAAAAGCACTAAAATAAGGCAAGGCTCTAGTAGTGGCCGCTAGTACCAGAAAATGCGATAGGTGTTTAGTAATGTATTCGAATTATATTTTTTTAATTATGTAATATTAAATAATTATATTTATGATGCATACGCACCTTATGTGATTCAATGATTTAATTATATATACACATACTCTTACAAATAAATAAGCATAAATATATAAAATCATGTTTTTGTCAACATTTGACAAAAACTTATTATATAATAAATTAGAGTAATTAATTAATTATTTAAAAAAAAATGTTACTATTTATTATAGATATTTTGATTATCTAAATATTGTATATAGAACTTTTTATCCTATCAAGCACCATTTAAGCGTTAATTAAAACGACCACTACTCCCTCCTCGGCCACTACCCCCTTCCCTCCCCTACATGTCATATTTTACACGTATTATTATTACATTTTAGAAATGAGATTAATAATTACATTTTAAGGTGGCACCATTTCTTATGTAAGAAAACACCATTTCTTACATGGTGTTTATAAACGAGTGTAATGCTAATAGAAAGGGAAAAACAAATGCATACAGATAATGTACATAATAACTTTAACTCGTCATTTATTAATTTGTATAAATATATTATTTTCTATCAATATTAATGTTTTTTTATATTTTAATTATTATATATTTGATCATATGCAGTTTATTATTATTATTATTATTAATATTTTATTGTAACACCGTTTAAATATAATATATATATGTGTACAAAAGTGTATACTCTCTACATAAAGAGAAATTATGACAATTAATAAAGTGCAGTCGTCATCGAATACATAATGTTTTAGCTTGGCTTAAAAACTAAGCATATTAGTTATTAAACTAAGATAGAAAGGAAGTTTTGCATTCATTAGGACCCGCGATACGAACATCTCTCGAGGGTTCACTATGACTGAAGCTTAATGGGGTCACTTCCGGTCTATGTACATTGTACAATGTTTACGGACATTTCCAAATCTTCACTCTTGTATATTATAATATATTATTAATTAGCCTATATGCTGTATTTATGTGGACATTTATGCCGACATTATAGTTTGAGTAAAATAATTATTCAAGGTAAATTCGAAGGTATAAGGGATATAGTGTTGTATATACAACAATAATTATACAACAATTATATATGCAATAGTATATATATATATATATATATATTATATATATATTAAATGTCGATAACTTCGGATATGATAAATGAATGAGTGGCATTAGTTTATACATATATATATATATATATATATATATATATATATATATATATATATATATATATATATAGTTTATAGTCAAATTCTAAGGAGGATCCGTTAAAGCGATGCGATTTATTGATTTGAAACTTATTGACAGTATACACTTTTAAAAATGAGAGTACAGCGAATGCCATTTTTAGGGTGTAAGTAGTGTCCCCATAGCTCTACCCTAATTAGGGTACCATTTTAATAAATACGATTAGTACCCTAAAAATGATCAATCTGTATCCTAAAATTGTTTAGCTGGGTTTACCCTAATTATATGATACCGTGTACCCTAATGCAATTGTATGATATGTACCATAATTGAATTGCACGATATGTAAATATAATAATCACGTACCCTAATATTTAACATAGCTGTACCTTAATAAATATATAGTGTGTTTCAGTATTAACAGTCATGCTCGCGAGCCCTAATATTTAACATATATGTTCCCTAAAAATATATGTATTTAACCCTAGTGAGTTTAAAAGTTGTGTAACCTATATAGGGTTCATGGTAAATTGTTATAAATTGTTATTCAAATAATATGAAAAATGTAATATAACAAAATAAATGTTGTCACAAGTAATGAAATATATTTGAAAAATGTTTTAAAAGAAATACATAATATTATGTTAGTAATAATATTATAAAATTGTTACTTTCAAATATAGAAAGCAATTTGTGTTATGTTAATACTCCTTTTAATAATGAAATATAAACATATGTATAATGTTAATTTAAAAAATATTTTCAAAATATAATATAATAATGTAAATTTAATTTATTGTAATTCATACTATAATCTATATACAGTAGTTTTAAATGTAGTTTTAAACATATATATAATAATTAGTCATATAATTATTAAAAATATATATATACTCATCTTAAGTCATATTCCCCTATCTAATTTCATTATAGGGGAAAGTAACCTAATACGGACACTTTAACAATAAATTGTCTTGACTTTTTAGGACTCATTATTTTTATTCAAAAATTACAATATATTAATATTATATGATTATAAATATTATTGTAATTTTAAAATTTTATTGAATCTTTTAATTCCATAGATACCGGGGGTGTCCGTATTCGGTACCCATGTCCGTATACGGACACCCTGTGTTATAATATGGACACCCTATATACCACTAGATAAACTATATATTATTGATAAATCAATTAGACAAATTACAATTACGTTATTTATAATTAATTTTATAAAAAATATATAGTAATTTAATTAGTTAATAATTTATTTATTTTTATTATTTTTTAATTAATAATACAATTTAAGTATCTAAATAATATTTTTTTTAGAATTAGCTTTATTGTTGATATTAATATTATAACGCACGCGATTTTTATGAAAATCAGAATTGTTCATACACTGCGCGCTGATTGGTTATAGGGTGTCCGTATTAAGACATTTAGGGTGTCCGTATTAGGAACTTATATGACCTCTAGATATATGCTTATAACTTAATAAATATTTGATAAAAAATATAGAAATTAAAAATACAATTTTTAGAATGCTAAATTGTTACTAAAATAGTGTTATATTTTATATCGATACATTTGTATAATCTTGAGAAGGTTTTAAGTTGACATTTTTTTTTCATAAATTTAAAAACGTAATAAAAAAATCAGATTATTAGATATATTAGCAATATTTTGTATAATACAAAAATAAAAAATACTTTTTTAGACTATTTTTATAATTATGAATATTTTATTCATTAAACATTTTTTTTGTAAGATTTATGGTTTCTGAGATACCGAAGGTGTCCGTATTCGGTTACTCTCCCCTAGTAGTATTCTCTTTTATATTTCGTTAATAATTACTTCCATTTTGTTTCGTTAGTTTTTTTCGTTGTTTGTGGTTGTTGTGTTTTATTATTATTATTTACTTTACTTGCAGGTAAGTGCATGTACTCGCGAGGAGAAGTGTGTTACCAATTCATAACGATGACTAATACAATTTATTGCATCATCATCATAAATATATATACACGAATTATATAAATACATTTATATATACAATTAATTATGATAATAATGATTAATATATTAATATATATATATATTAAATCATTTTAGTATTTATTTAGTGTTAATTAGAGTAAACGTGTATAGTTAATTCAATTCGATTTACAATATTATTAAACTTGAATGTGTTATAAAGCTTAGGACCTTTGAAATATAATCTATTTTGCAATGTATCATAAAGGTAAATAAATGTTATTTTATTTTTATATTTTTTAATTTAAAAATAATCAATTGTATCGCTAACATATTTATAATTATAAGTTTATATATAATTTAAATACTTTTAAAAGTTATAAGATCATCACGTTTTTAAATTTTATTCGTATAGAATACTATTGAAGTATGATATATATATATTTATTAATGCTATTAATGCTATTAGTATACTAATATATCGTCAATAATATTTTTATTAATAATTATTTGTATATACAAAATAATATTATTTTGAGTGTAATAAATTAAGATATTTACATTCGATTTATAAATATCCCATCCCATTTCAATTCCTTATACGGCTGAATAAATAATAACAAAGAATTGTATAATATAATCAAATTTTTGATATTTAGATATGATAACATTTGTTATTTAAATAATCCACGCGATTATTAAATATTAATTGTGTATCCAAATACAATCTATAGATTTTTGTATACAACTTTTTGTATACAAAAAGTATAGTATATATTATAATAACTTTTATATTATCAATTAGTATATCATTACCCAGTTTAGAAGGAATGGAAGATAATATGGAATAGTATACCCTATAGGGAATAATTTTAAGTTACGTTAACTTACAACTGTAAATTATTATTATTATTATTGTTATTTTTATAGTTATATTGGTGGAGTCATTTATCCCATCCAGAAACTCAGATAACATTGTTACTTATAACCATATGACTCTACTGTCACATCGAAGCCGCTCAATATTAAGGGGTTATCCCACTACCAGTTTTTCCGGAAATAGTGTCCGGAAAAGTTAGAAAGTGATTTTCTAGCAAGTTGTATACATTAGTATACATACTATAGTGGGATACCACATTTAAAGTTACAATATTTCCGGCAACTTAGTAAGGGGTATCCCACAACAAATTATATACAATTGTAGTTAACTTGCTACAAAATTACTTTCTAGCAAAAATTTCAGGAAATAATGGTAATGAGATACCACCTTTAAGGTATCCATGGTTTTAATGAGAGCCGATCCTTTATTTAAACACAATTATATAAGATAATTTCTAAATATTATTTTAATACCTATTTTTTAGACGGGTCTTGAAACTGCGTCCTACTGCCTATGTATCTGACACCTTAGCTAACTTAGCATTATATAGTATTATATTATTTATATCGAACCAATATTGTAACAACTCAATCTAAACTCGTAACCTTATGACGTCACTACTTGCGCATGCGCTAACTTCACTATGCGCATGACTGCAGCAATACAATAGATTAGTCTACAATAAAATAACTATAATTTCATAAATATTTAATTTAATATTATTTATAAAATAACCTTGCAGATATTTTCATTACATTTATTATTACAAAAATATCACATTTTATGTATATACGTTGAATATCATAAGAGTTCATATTTATTTTACGGATTTTCCTATATATTATAAAAATAATATATTCATTGGGCTATAATATATATATATATATATAATATATATATATATATATATATATATAAATATGCATAAATTACCTATTTGCTTAATAATGGTATATTTAATTAATATTTTAAATATATTTAATTAATGTGTTATAATATATAATTATTCTGAATATAATACAAATAAAATAATCGGTTACAGCATATATATAATTACCAATCGATAACATATTATGATTATGGAAACCTAAAATGACCTGCATTCATATTTAATATATATATATATATATATATATATATCACTATCTGATAACATAAACAGCATTAGATAATATTTCACAATAGTCTTCATCGTATTTTAACTTTGTCTTTTCTGACTTTATTTCTGCAAAATATATATTTTAGTATTACATAAAGTATATTATATATATATATATATATATATATATATATATATATATATATATCTATATATGGGTATACTATTACGTAGGTGTTATAACATAATCGTAATACGCATTAAATCACAATCACTAAAAATTTTTGTTTAAATTATATAATTGATAAAGTAAATAATGTATATATATTATTAAATATTGAATTCTTATAATTTGTTTATATTTGATGCCTAATTTGAGAATTTACGATAGGTAATATCTTTACGAAATCTTCGGAACCTTAAGTTTATTTTTAAAAATGAAATATTATTTGTATCTAATAATCGTATACGATAATAGAACAATAAACTATAATAAACTATAGTTTAAATTAATTCCAATAAAAGTAACTTAAAAATATAATTTCATTAATAAAAAGTCACGAATGAATCGCGGCGAATGATATCACGAAGGGTTTAACTAGGGGTTAATTAGGGGTCACAACACGTATACACCCTACCAACGAGGATATCACACACGTGCCAGAAGTACACGATTCCGGTCCGAACGGAATTCGCCGATATTTCGGGACAGCCGCTTTCGGGTAGGCCAGTCTTACGATAAACTGCGCAGCCTCTTTCGGGGTCATGAACCATCTCATCTTCTCCATATCGTCGGCTATCTCGATGTCGATCGGTAACCATACGTTCTGGGGTGGTGAAGAAGTAAGAGTTAATACCTATAGATGTACCGTAGGCTACAGTCTGCAGCGTTATGTAACGAATGTCGTTATTTTAAAATGTTGTTACTTTTAAATATTTAATTAATATTTCTTATATCGACATTATATACACAATATATTTAATATATATATAGTGAATAGGATCCTACATTGATAGAAAAGGATACCGCTACTGGAGAATCACTATCCTTCGCACGTGATAATTATACAGTCATATAGAACAAGTGGAAAAGAAGTTAGCAGATATTCATGAGCGGGAGTTTTCCGCAATTTACCTCTCTTTTATTTATAGAAATTTTGCATTTACAAGCGAATACTAAAATTTAAGATATCGCAATAAGTTATTACAGATGGCTTACAAAAATGATATTATGTGTGTCCAGATACATTATAATTATTTATAGAATGTACAAGTATATGCATATTTAATAAGTCCATTTTTAAGCGATATTTGTATTAGGTCGATATTTATCCTATATATATATAAATATATATATATATATATATATATATATATATTTATATAAATATATATTTATGTACATATATGATATATAGTATACTATCTATAGATAACAGATAATAGTAGTTTTAATGATAAGCAACAGCGGTCTTACTTCGATAGCATCCCTGAACACTTCTCGAGCTGCCTCCAGACACTCGTCGTAGCCGGCGACGCCCGCCACACCTTTAGCCACGCCCACTAGCCCGATTCTGTTCCGATACCGTATCTGCTTGAGTTTGGCGACGCCGGCTCCGCTAGGGGACGTCGTACGGTGGCGCCACGAGTACGCGACGTAATCGTACTGCGGTAGGAGGCGCCACCCGTACTCGGCTACCATGGCAACCGCCTTCGTTACGTAATCCACCGTCGGCTCGTCCATGTAATAGGCGAAGTTTAGCCGCGCGAAACCGCACTTGAAGATCAACTTGTTGGCGTTACTCTCTTGACTGTATTCGTACGTTTAATATATTAATAATAATAATAGTTTATTATATATATTAATAGTTTATTACATATATATTAATGATTTATATTAATAGTTTATAAATATAATATATATTAATACCTTATAATATTATAATATATATAAGCGTTTAGGTATTCTATCAAAAAATGTCTAGCGTCGTTGTAAATTAAGGTTTCAGTAGACTAATGGTCACCCATACACCACGTGATGCACCACGTGTGTGTACACAATGCACGTGTGTGTGTACACAATGCACGTGTGTGTGTACATAAGAATAACACGTTAATACGCTAATATCTAGATTAGGAATAATGAAAGTTTAGAAAATCAACGCCATTGAATGCGCCTCACGACAGCACAAAATCATCATATAAGTAACGGTTAACCGAAGGTGTGAATAGGTTAGAGGTTAACGACGGCGGTAAGGACATGACCCGGCGTCGCTGGGTCACTAGCGAGGTCATTATATAGGTCACTAACAATTCGTCTAATCCCTTGGAGTAGAATCGCGATGTTTTCAGATCTATGCCCATTAGATCTTCGGTGTAGGGACCCGCGCAGGCGCAACCGCCTCTCGACTAGTGTGGGGAGGGGTGGGGTTGTGGTGGGGGTGGGGTATGGGATCCTAACTGTGCGGGTGTGCGGGTGTGCGTATCGGTGCGAGTGTGTGGATGCGCTGCTAGCGAGAAGAGCGCTCCATGGAGCGCCAAGCTGCAGGTTGCATTACAATTTAGAATACCTTTTTTATAATTAACAATACTATTTATTTAAAATCAGTTTTCCATCTAATAATGTGGCCGAATACTATACTGAAGAGTATTCCATATCATAACGGATATAAAACTATCGAAAGAGTATTTAATATAATATATACAAGATCTATTTAATTAAACTCTTTTTATATAATATATAAATATAGATGTGAATGATTATGTATACATATATAGTATACGTGTATGCCACCTATAGTATCAGATACCAGTAACACCCGTAATACTTCCTACCATTATTTTAGCAATACATTCGTTGCATATGATTTTAGAAGTCGAAAGGTTGAAGTTAGCGAAAATATGATCCATATATACTTTTTTTAATATATATACATTTTTTAATATATTTATTTACATATATATAATATTATATATATTTTCTAGGAATACAATTTAAACTGATGGATTGCTATAACTGTACAAATATAGTTGTTATATTTATTATATATTATACATACTATAAATAATAAATATTTAAATAGAGGTTTTTTTTTATGTTTACGATTGATATAAATTAAAGTTTACAAAACCCAAACTGTATCTCCTACCAACGTAACCAGTAGCAGCACACCGATTCTTGCGAGTTGAGGTCTATCTTATATATATATATATAGGTATAAATTCGTAACAACCTATACACTATCAAAATGTAAAATACTATATATTAGTAATGAACCGTTTTTATTTTATCATTTTTATATAAAAATAATGTAAAACATATGTTTTATATAACAAAGCATTATGATATGTAGGTTTGAAATGCTATACATATCTATGTGGCGAGTAAACGCTAATTTAAGTTGCATGTCATTTAATAGAGCATTGAAAACATTGTGGTATGGAAACCGCGCAGAACCTAAATATCTTTCAGTGATTCGATACTACTGCTAGTAGCGGCAGGTAGTAGTTATTAACTACGTCGCATATAAAGAGTGTTATATCTTTGCTTCGCGAATATTTGCCGATACCATATATCCTATCCTCTAACCTGGATACCGAACAGATCGTTGAGCAGAGTGCAGATGAAGTCGTGATGAAGCAGTAGTCCCGACTGAGGATGTCTGACTAGGAACGAGAAGATGGGAAGTCTTTCTGCTGTCTGACTCCCCAGGATGTGAAGGTAGTCGGAGCACTGAGACCACCTCTCGAACGCGCGTCTGTAGGCGTGCACCACGTGACACTCGTTATTATCTATATCATCGCGTCACGTGATATGGCAACGTTGTCGTGTCACGTGATGTGGCAACGTTGTCGTATCACGTGATACGACACCGTTGCCATATCACGTGATACGACACCGTTGCCATATCACGTGATACGACACCGTTGCTTAGGTTGGAGTGAATTTTGAAATAAGTATGGCCGTCTGATTATGTCTCACGATAGAGATATAACGTTGTATGTGAATTTATTGAACTCCACGTATAACGTTATATCACTATCGCGAGACATAACCAGACGGATATAATTATTTCAAAATTCAATCCAACCTAATATATATACATATATTATTCGTTCCTTCATTTCTATTTATTTCTGTTTTTTATTTGTTATCATCCAACGACACATAAGGTATATATACTAATCATGTGATCGTCATAATCATCATAAGCATCATGTATTATATAGTCGATGCAATATATGTTAATAAGTACATTTATGATGTATCTATCTCAGAAATATATACATAACTATATATTGTTATTAATTTGTTGACGAATTTTTACTTTATTGGTGGAGTCCTTTCATCTTATGGGATGCATCCAGGAACTTAGATGAAGTATTCACTTATAACCAAATGGCTCTAATTTCCCTTCGAAGCCGCTATCATGTTAAGGAATCTAGGTTTTAATCAGAGCAAACCTTTTGTATACACACTTATATACAATATTACTTCTAAATATTATTTTAATAATATTGTAATGATATGGACAGGCCTTGAATCCACGAACTAACACCTGTGTGCCTAATGCCTATAGACATGGTATACTGTGGCATTTGGAATCTTATAATTAAATATATTTTGAATTGAATTTAATTGAAAATAGTTTATTGAGTACAGACAAAGTGATACAATTTCTTCTCAAATGAGAGTAACAGAGATAATCTCGTATTATATGGTAGTAACCATTACATATATATAAATGTAATATTCACGTACACACACGCATATATATATATACGCCTTCACGCGCGCACATATATACATATCCACTCACATAACCTACTAGGTAATACTCATGCGCACACCTATACCCGCACCGACATTCGCACACTAACCGCACCAGCATACTATCTCGCTTCATTATCGCTTGGCTGCCTATGTCGTCCTTCAGCTGAAACACGAGACCGGCTCTGATGGAACCCACGATCTGCGGAGTTCCGGCGTCTTCCCTCTCCTCTATGCCCTTCAGGTATCGGTGACCGTCTCGTCTGACCTTCACGATACGATAGAGGTCATTACGCGACTTTACACACGTGTTATGACGTATGTCACAACCCGAAAGATGTAATCTTAAGTTGAAACCAATGCATATTACAACTTCATTACACACATGTATATATATACATGTATATATATATATATATATATATATATATATCATTTACTATTTTATTGATTGTATTTTAATCTACGTAAACAGGAAATCAAATAATATTTTACAATTTTTTATTTATTTATAGATTAATTAGGCTTATTTTAATATTAAAGGTAATTGTATCGATAAGCTTTATATTCTACAACTACCCGGGTGTAAAACTTTAATTTGATAATATATATATATATATATTTATCATTTCTTATTATCAATTTCATTTATGTCGCATTACGCCACACATTACACTACACCTATGTTCTTAGCGCGATACTACTCAACACTAGAGGGATACGCGAGTGGGGCTAACGTAGAGCACGGTTCCACCCCCCACAACAGAGGGTACGGGGCTAGTCAACAAGCGGTTCTTGACGACGAGCAGGCCGGGTGTTTCCACTCCCACCACGAACTTGTGTATCGACAGGTAGATCGCGTCTTTGTCGTATATAGAGGACGTGGTAGCACTTCTGTAGTGGGCGTGTTGTGGGCGTGTTGGATACTTGAGAGACTGGGTTGTTTAACTTTAAGTTAAGGGTTAAGGTTAGCCTCGTTTAACTTAACTTTAAGGTTAGCTTAGGTTAATTTAACTTTAAGGTTAGCTTAGGTTAATTTAACTTAAATATAGCTTAGGTTAACTACACTTTAAGGTTAGCTTAGGTTAAATTTACTTTAAGGTTAGCTTAGGTTAATTTAACTTTAAGTTTAGCTTAGGTTAACTTATCTTAAAGGTTAGCTTAGGTTAATTTAACTTTAAGGTTAACTTAGGTTAAATTAACTTTAAGGTTAGCTTAGGTTAATTTAACTTTAAGGTTAGCTTAGGTTAATTTAACTTTAAGGTTAGCTTAGGTTAACTTCACTTTAAGGTTAGCTTAGGTTAAATTAACTTTAAGGTTAGCTTAGTTTAAATTAACTTAAAGGTTAGCTTAGGTTAATTTAACTTTAAGGTTAGCTTAGTTTAAATTAACTTTAAGGTTAGCTTAGGTTAATTTAACTTTAAGGTTAGCTTAGGTTAACTTATCTTAAAGGTTAGCTTAGGTTAACTTAACTGTAATATTAGCTTAGGTTAATTTAACTTTAAGGTTAGCTTAGGTCAATTTATCTTTAAGGTTAGGTTAATTTAACTTTAAGGTTAGCTTAGGTTAATTTAACTTAAATATAGCATAGGTTAATTTAACTTTAAGGTTAGCTTCGGTCAACTTATCTTTAAGGTTAGCTTAGGTTTATTTAACTTTAAGGTTAGCTTAGGTTAATTTAACTTAAATATAACATAGGTTAATTTAACTTTAAGGTTAGCTTAGGTTAATTTAACTTGAAGGTTTGCTTATAAGCTTATAAGCTTATAACCTATAAGTAAACCTAACTGTAATATTAGCTTAGGTTAATTTAACTTAAATATAGCTTAGGTTAACTTCACTTTAAGGTTAGATTAGGTTAAATTAACTTAAGGTTTGGCAATAAATGGAGAATTATCAATGTAAAGGGTTGGGAAATTAGGTATTAATAAATCTTCGAAATTTCGAAGATTGCAGATATATTGAGTATCTGTGTCGGTAGAGTTTTGTAATAAGTTGTTTACGATAGTGAATTACGTAACCAGTGAATTACGTAATGATTAGTCAGCGTGTATACGCATGCGTGTCGTGCCGATATATGGTAGTATTTCCCGATGAATGTCGTAATATTGATAACTATACATTATAAACACTAGAGAGATTCACAACCGTGTATCTCTAATAATATACGTGTCCTTACAGATATGTCCTTACAAAAGTACGGGGTCATAACCTTTCTTTGTTGACCTCTATCTCAACGTAAGGACCGCAGGCGGCGTAGTCCCAGAATGCGAGGGAACCGTTCTCGTGCAGAAGTTTCGTGATGGGGTCGGTGTCGGTCAGGATGCCGGTGACATTTGACCCCGCAGAGAAAGCGCCAATCAAAACGTTCCCTTTTTTGTTATGTTTCTGTGGTATAGCGTGAATGTAATGAAATACCGTAAACGACGGTCATTGCACGTATTACAAGCAAATTTAACATCACGATTTGCGTCATCATACTGTTGAGATATTAAGTTATTTATAACAATTTACAACCTATATTCGTATCATATTTTTAATTTCGTGTAACAACTTTTCGTTCTATATCGGCCTTTTTTTTAATTATTCATTATTATTTTATGAACGCCATTTCGCTGAGGTCATACTTGTAAATAATGATCGCGCTTTATATAGATAAAACATGTTTTATATATGCATATTAGATATTTATGAATATTCGCAAATGCGATTTTCGAGCACGAATATTCCCCGAAGTATGGTCTGCTCTGCGTTAGAATATACTATAGGCTTCTTACGTAAGTTATTAAAAGTGTATTATTTCACGGTTGAATGATTACATCAGAATTACACTTTTAATTTCAAATTAATAAATATACAAAATATTATATTATATTATTCTTTGGTAATATCCATCGAAAAGTATGTATCGAGTGTATATATATATATATATATATATATATATATATATATATATATATATATATATATATGTGTGTGTGTATATATTTCTAAGTACATATCACATGATGGTTCATCATTCTAAAAGTTACAGTGTATATAATATCAGTTACCGTTGATGATAAAGTGTACTCTGCATAACAGTACTACATATATCATATAATATACTATATAATATACTATATAATATACACATATAATATACTATATAATATACACATATATAGTCGGTATATATTTCTATTTATTTAATATTTCTCTATTATGAACAAACACAAATAAAAATGTACTAAGTTATTTATAAAGTATATTATTTATATATAGATATTTCTTTTGCTACGTTTCATTAGCAACACACAAATAGCCTATATATAAGTAGCCAGCTAATGTTGCAATAGCGAGTCAGTCTTAGCATAGGGATCATGTGCACATGTTTGAGGGAAACATGTTTGGTACTGTCACAAACAAAGTATCCAACATATCAATTACTCAATACTAGACGATTAATCACAGATAAGCGTTCTGTGATTACGTAATTAAAACCTGATATTTACGTTAGCTGACTGTTACATAATCGTACGTAATATAACAATACCCTCTGCTCGATTTACAATTCCACTAATATATCGCGATATCGTAGAATTATAAAGAATATCAAAGAATTTCATAGAATATTTGGCGAAGGCTACTGTCACGTGTTGTTTACACACGTGACCGCGGTTATACCACGTGACATCGGTTATATCACGTGGTTGTTCTAGGAAACAAAGGCAATAAATAGCATAGCTACATGCAAGCTAATCAGGTATCTTACGTTCATCGTTACAAGGTATCGCGTCTCGCGTCGTTTACGTAACGTAACAACTATTTCACCCGTTAGGGGGAGCCACGTACCTTCAGTTCGACCTTGAGATGGCCGAGGTCGACGTGACCGTACCTATCCTCCCGGATACGAATGCAGGTGCCGATCTCGCGCCAAGGTAGTATGTTGGAGTGGTGTTCGTATGGTCCGGTGAACACTACCTGTGCGGTCAAGACACTGTTCAGTACGATGGGGCTATACGCGCCTACGTGTATTGGTCAAGTGGTCAAGTGGTCAAGTGGTCAAGTGGTCAAGATATCGATACGCCGACATGGGGGTATACTCAGAACGCTAATATACAGTATAATAATACCCAGCTAACAGTAAGAGCAGCATAATAGCAGCATAACTGCATATGTTAGATCCTCAAATGTTTACATTGTGCAATTATGCTTCCATTATGCTGCTATTAAATGTCTATTATGCTGCTATTAATTTGTCATGCTATTATTCTGCTGTTATGCTGCTATTATGCTGCCATTATGCTAATATTATGCTGCTATTCATTTTAAAAGTATATTATGCTGCTATTATGCTGATCTTACTGTTAGCTGGGTATGTCAATAATTATATTTCGTAATGTTTTACTATCCTATAGGGGGAGCTATAATTCCTCAATTTCAACGCGGAGAGTATACGGAATTTAACGTGGGAATTTTTAAAATGACTAAAAGTGACCTTTAACCTACCGATGATGATTTTTGTTACAACCACGTGTAAAAGTATATAGAATAAATTGATAATTATCGAAAATTTAAATTAAAATTGTTTAATTTCGCGCCTATAAATTCAATTCCAATAACGACGTTTCCAAGCTAACCAAAGCCTTCTTCTTAAGCTGATCTAGACGCAGGCAGGCGATAAGTTTGCTGATGGCTCCGGTACATCCACTGCCGCAGAATAGCACCGAGTCTGTGTCTCTAGCGTTTGTGCATCTCCGGATGATCTGTCTACGCACCGGAAGTTGTTATGATGTGATCACGTGGTATCGATTAGACAACATTCATTTCGATAAAGTACTATACAATATCTAGTATCGATACTATTATTTATGTAGTCAAATATAATGTAGAGAATATGCTATTAATAGATAGCACCGATTAGATAATAGCTACCCTCAACTATTTCGTAACATAATGAATGTATCCGTCAGATAAACAAGACACGGGCTATAGCCGTATGTACGTATACATACGTATATATATATATATGTTATATATATACCAAAGCGATGCAATTAGTAACTGACTCTGCTACTACGGCCTACTTTAGCGACACGTGAAAGTCTTAGTACACTAGTATACTATTATAATAGTTACTAAGGTAGACTAGAGCGACGTCTATCAGATGTGACTACGATCATTGCAGCTATAGGTATATAGGTCGCGACGCAGGTAAACTTTACCGTTAACTCTCGATAAGTCAGAATTCGAGGCACTTAATAAATGTGTAAGATTTCTAATTATTATTACACGTATTTAAATAACTACAAAACTAAACTATCAATTGTGACATGTATGGGATATTGAGAGTTGAAAGTATACCTTCATATTAATATATGTAGAATTGTATATATAAATATATATATATATATAATTCTACAATTCTATTATTTATAGAATTGTAAATAGACTGCGCATTCATTGTGGCATGACCTTGCCAATGAAATCTTTACATACTTCTAACAATAGAGCAACGTGATACCGCTGAGCTATAGATTAAAATACATCAGATACATCAGGTACATCAGGTACATTAGTTACATAATTAGTCCTTATCAATTGAGTACACGTGTGCATGATATATAATGTATTGTATTCATTTAAACCTATTGACAAATATTACAATACACACACACACACACACACACACACACACACACACACACACACACACACACACACATATATATATATGCATACGTATACATATCCAATACACTCACACCCATACACACAAATTAATTGTATAATTAAATTAATGTTTAACTACATTCATCATCATTACAATCATCCAAACACGCCCACACGCACGCATACCTGGCTTCTTCGCGATAGGCCATGGTCTGTTGGCCGGTTACCGTGGCTTTAGTGTGGGTGTTCGCGTAGTAGGGCAGCACCGTCTCCCCTATGTATTCCTCGAAACATCTGACAGCCCTAGCCGATGCCGTGTAGTCGCAGTACACGACTAGCGGTTACGTAACGGGGGCGTGGTTAGGGGCGTTACTAGGGTGATTCGCGCGTTAGTGGGCGTGAGTTGGTGGGCGTGTCCTAGAGGCGCGTGTATATACCGTGTATACGATATAATGTTAAACATCATTTTTTTAAATTTTATTTATTTATAAATAAATATTTAATTCAATCAAAAAAAATTAATATGATTTGTCAAATATTGAATTGGTACTGGGTGTGGCCAATTTTCATTTTTCTTTCATTTATTCTTAGTGTATATATATATATATAAATATATATATATATATATATATTAATATTATAGTATTAATGTGCACGAGAATAGAAAATTATCAATATTAATATAATATGGTATAAATAAATATAAACTCTATTCATCACATTTTAAAATAATTATTATTTATTATTATTAGTATAGTATACTATGACGTCACAGTTAATTTTTCGATTTTTGAATACAACTTTTTGGTATAAATAATAATTAATTAATAATAAATAAATCCTATAGGATCCCAAATATAAATTCTAGAATATTTCAATTTTAAATTTAAAAAATATAATATTCAATTTTTATTTTATAAAATATATAATTTAATAAATAATAATTCTATTTAGGATTTTATTTAAACAAACATTTAGATTGCAAAGTATAGTCAAAGGAATACGGATCAATATGTGTTAGGTTTAATAATTCGAAATAAAAAATACGTATAATTATCAAAATAAATGAGGCTGTCTATTGTTCCCTTTAATATGATAAATGTAAGGTGTATACGAGTATATAAATGTTATTATATAATATAAATAGATATTCACTTAACATAATATTGATGCTAATAACATATTAATATTATATTAAATATGTAAGATACAACTTGAAAATATATTAATTTGTATGACCCAATCGGCTATAACCATATATATATATAATTCATTAATTATATATGCCGACATTGTAAGTAAGTTAAATACTAGAGATTGGGAGAAAGTAATTATTCTAAAATAAAACATTTTAAAATAGAGTAAGGATCATGGTATTATTTCAAATAATTTACATTATTTATGTAAGTCTATTTATTTCATAATACAATATCGATAATAATCAAAGAGGATTGTATAATTGAATTCAATAAACATATATATATATATATATATATATATATATATATATATTTCATGGTTGATATTTCGTCGAACAGAATTTTAAAGGTATTAACTTAATTTTGGATACTTACACTAAAGATACTTATATATATATGTATAGTATACTAAAGTATTGGTATATTTTGAATAAAAGTATAGTGTATTAAAGAACATTTTACATTATTATAATTGTGTTATACAATAATCTTATCTATAGATTTTTAATGAAACATACAAATGTGTATATACTAGTATATCTTTATATATATATGTAACTTTATATATGTATGTATTTTATTAATTATTTATATGATTTATATAGATACTTTTTTTCGGGTTAAAGTTTATATAAACGTTTATGTATACTCTTTGTATATGTCAAAGTATACGCGTTTACGCGTGACATAACATATCGATTCACAGTAAACATGTAAAATGTTGTTTTTATATAGACCACTAGTTAAGAGAAACAACAATATATTCACATCTGAATCGTCGTGCGATATTTGGGGTAACAAACCCCCGCAATATTCCAAAATAGATGGCAGATCTGATATATATCACCCTTTATAACGGATAGCATATATGCTTAAACATAAATATACAGTAATGTTAATATGATACTTTTCAAAAAGATGCGGATTTTACGGACTATTACTCACCTATAATGGCCAATGTGATTATTTACATCAACTTAGTTTTATTTTATCTCAGTTTTTAGATCCGTTTTTAGATCCGTTTTTACCTCAGTTTTTTAGCTCCGTTTAAATTATAATTTAACTATATATAGTTTAATTTTAATTTAGGGTTACGCCTACATTTACGGATGTTAGATGAATACATCATAATACATTACGCAACACTAGGACGTTTATTATGATGTAATGCGTGTGATGTGACTCATTGATCACGTGGTCACGTGTATACAACGAGGTCACGTGTTAATGAATGTATAGCATCCGTCAATTAACAGCCAATATAACGACTGTTTTAATCTGTATTATTGATCTATATTACATAATATATATATATATATATATATATATATATATATATATGATATTGATATTGATACTGAAATTTGTGACGCATTTATTTCGTGGTATATAAAACAATATTATGGTATCATTTGATTGTACATTGTACATTGTACAGTGAATACATAATTATATAGAAAATAAAGCTAAAAAGTAAAAAAAAACAATAGAGCAATAATAATATATACCGAGAGAATTAACGATATGACACTTAATGATGTGACATGTGATAAGGGACTCGTGGTCAGGTGGTACGTGATGAAATGACACGTGATAATTACATTTAATTAATAAAACACGAGTGCGGTGCTATTGAACGTATCTAAGAAGTAGGTACTATAGTATATGTATATCTACTTCTACCTATGAGGAGTTCGTGGAGCGAGGGAACGAAACGATTTGTTGGAATTAATGGAGCAAGGATAGAAATAGGACTATATAGTCCCTTGCTCACCTATAGAGAATGTTAGATAATGATGATGATGATGTACTGAAGTATATATTGTAACAACCAGATAATATGTATATATATATATATACATATACATATATATATATATATATATATATATATATATATATATATATATACACTTAGCTATATCTCTGATCTAATTAAAAATGTACAATATTACTTTTTCTTCGTTACTAAAATCTCCTTATCTCTCGGAACTATAGTAAAAATTCCCACAATTTTAGATTTAAAAAAAATGCCGGTCCCACTCTATGTAATTCCCTCCCTCCTACCATTCGTTCTATTTGATCCCACAAAAGATTTATAAATCTAACTTCTTCTTTTCTCTCTACCTCTAGTCATTAAATCATCCAACTTATTATTGTTTTACAATACGTATTCGTTATTTTTGTCTCGTTTTATTTTCAACGTATTTTTTTATCTAATTGTTATTGTATTATTATTATTTTATTAGGGCACGAGCGAATTGGTCAACATGAATCTATTTGAGTGGAGCAAGGGTATATATTAAAACTTATATAATCATATATATATATATATATATGTTGTTATTGTTATTTTTATTTTGTGGATTCCTTTCATCCTATCCAGGAACTTAGATGAAGTTTTCACTTATAACCATATATGGCTCTAATGTCCCTTCGAAGCCGCACTCATGTTAAGGCATCCATGGTTTTAACGAGAGCCTAACATTTATTTATACACAATTATATAAGATCACTTATAAATATTATTTTAAGACATATTTTATTGGTCGGACGAGGCTCGAACCCGCGTCCTACTGCTTGTGTGTCTGACACCTTAGCCAATTAGGCCTCACAGGTAGTTATATATATATATATATATATGTATGCGTAAACTAACTCTTTCTGCGTCCATAAGGTGTATTGATAACTTCATTTCCACCGATAATTTGATTTTCTACGTATGACAGTAAACTTGTTATGTGGCTGTTGGGAGAGTCGACTTTATAATATATATTTATATATTTATATATATATGTATGTGTTCCCAGGCATTGCCATAACAATAATACCCTTGTAATATACCCGGATGGTCTCGCTATGGTGGTCACATCACAGTATGTCTATAATCAATGTAATAGTGTAGTAACCCGACATTATGATATTGTCCACGATATCGTTACTACACAATTAGGGTACAGCGAGTTCAATTTATAGGGTACATATCGTTAAAGTATCACAACAATTTACCATGTACCCTAACTAGGGTACACGACTTTTAAACTCACTAGGGTACAATATATATATTGTGTGGCTACATATATGTTAAATATTAGGGTGCATGACTGTTAAATGCACTAGGGTACATTCTATATATTTATTAGGGTACAGCTATGTTAAATATTAGGGTACGTGATTATTATATTTACATATCATGCAATTCAATTATGGTACATAAAATTGCATTAGGGTACACGATATAATATAATTAGGGTACGACCAGCTCAAATTCTTTAGGGTACAGTTTGTTCATTTGTAGGGTACTGATCGTATTTATTCAAATATTACCCTAATTAGGGTACGGCTATGGGGACACTACTTACACCCTAAAAAAGGCACTCGCTGTAGCCTAATTTTTAACACTTATAAGTATACTTAGTATATTAAATATGATAAATATAACGATATCGTGGACAATATCACAATGTCGAGTTACTATGTGTATATGTCTCTTTTATATAATATTAATATGCTAGTATATATATATATATATAATATATATATTTATCATGTTGGGGTTTTATTAAAAAAGTTGTTATTATATGTATTTAATTGGAATTTATAAATATATCATAACAAATCTCATTGTATTATATAATATATATCTATGTGAGTAAGTGTAGGTATTGTCAGACAAATGGTAAACACATATTTGTGTAATATTGTGTTATGTAGAGCCCTAGTATTCAATCTATAAATAAACATGTATCACAAATGTATAATATATTTAGTAAATATTATTTACCAATAATATCAATTATAATGTAGTTATTACTGAATGAACTCTATACAATATATCCAATACACAGATTTAGCTTTACATTTTTATCATTCCATAGTAGTAGTAGTAGTAAAGGTAGTAGTAGTAGTAGTAGTAGTAGTAGTAGTAGTAGTAGTAGTAGTAGTAGTAGTAGTAGTAGTAGTAGTAGTAGTAGTAGTAGTAGTAGTAGTAGTAGTAGTAGTAGTAGTAGTAGTAGTAGTAGTAGTAGTAGTAGTAGTAGTAGTAGTAGTAGTAGTAGTAGTAGTAGTAGTAGTAGTAGTAGTAGTAGTAGTAGTAGTAGTAGTAGTAGTAGTAGTAGTAGTAGTAGTAGTAGTAGTAGTAGTAGTAGTAGTAGTAGTAGTAGTAGTAGTAGTAGTAGTAGTAGTAGTAGTAGTAGTAGTAGTAGTAGTAGTAGTAGTAGTAGTAGTAGTAGTAGTAGTAGTAGTAGTAGTAGTAGTAGTAGTAGTAGTAGTAGTAGTAGTAGTAGTAGTAGTAGTAGTAGTAGTAGTAGTAGTAGTAGTAGTAGTAGTAGTAGTAGTAGTAGTAGTAGTAGTAGTAGTAGTAGTAGTAGTAGTAGTAGTAGTAGTAGTAGTAGTAGTAGTAGTAGTAGTAGTAGTAGTAGTAGTAGTAGTAGTAGTAGTAGTAGTAGTAGTAGTAGTAGTAGTAGTAGTAGTAGTAGTAGTAGTAGTAGTAGTAGTAGTAGTAGTAGTAGTAGTAGTAGTAGTAGTAGTAGTAGTAGTAGTAGTAGTAGTAGTAGTAGTAGTAGTAGTAGTAGTAGTAGTAGTAGTAGTAGTAGTAGTAGTAGTAGTAGTAGTAGTAGTGGTGGTGGTGGTGGTGGTGGTGGTGGTGGTGGTGGTGGTGGTGGTGGTGGTGGTGGTGGTGGTGGTGGTGGTGGTGGTGGTAGTAGTAGTAGTAGTAGTAGTAGTAGTAGTAGTAGTAGTAGTAGTAGTAGTAGTAGTAGTAGTAGTAGTAGTAGTAGTAGTAGTAGTAGTAGTAGTAGTAGTAGTAGTAGTAGTAGTAGTAGTAGTAGTAGTAGTAGTAGTAGTAGTAGTAGTAGTAGTAGTAGTAGTAGTAGTAGTAGTAGTAGTAGTAGTAGTAGTAGTAGTAGTAGTAGTAGTAGTAGTAGTAGTAGTAGTAGTAGTAGTAGTAGTAGTAGTAGTAGTAGTAGTAGTAGTAGTAGTAGTAGTAGTAGTAGTACTAGTGCCGTATAACTTTCGTGTGTATTGCATTACCTAAGCATCGCTTATATATCTAGATATATGGATCTGAGAAACTGATTGTCTTCTTCACAGCTTAGTGTCTATATTACTATATCTGATTTAGCGCTAACTTGTATATGGTTGGCATTGATCATGCTTAGTAATTGTTTTCACTGCAATAAAATTGCTTCATCAGATACAATTACATGTACTTTTTGTAATAATATTATTCATATATTATGTCTCTATGACGCTAAAATTATTGATGTACAGGTAGCTCATAATAATAAAACCAAGGCACCTCCGAATTATGCTAAATCTATATTTAATAGTGTTAATTTTTTATTTAAATGCCCTAATTGCATATCAGCGGTACCTATCAATAAAAATGCATCAAATGATTCATTAATATTACCACAATTAACTAGTATTAATGATAAATTAGATAATATTAAAAAACTAATTGAAACTACCACTCATGACTCCAATAATAATAATATGAAATTATCATATGCTGACTCACTGAAATCTATTTCTAATTTATCTACTCAACTAAAATCTTCATTAGAAACAAATATCAATTATAATCAAGCTTCTAATAATAATTCTAATATAGTAGTTATTGATAATATACCTCATCTAAATAATAATATGAATAATCTTCAATCAATTTTTCAATTATTTAAATTAGATATTAGTATAATTACTAATGCTAAATTTCATTTTAGTTCTGCCATTATTACTCTTAATTCTACCTTTTCTAGAGATCTAACTAATCTATTGCGAAATTCTGATTTCAAAAATGTATTCGTTCACCCTTTGTTAACACCTGAAGTTAAACAATTCAAACATATTTCTTACCATGCTTTAAAAAGCAAATTAATTCAAGGTTATAAATGTGTTTTAAACCGAAGAAATAATAAATATGAATTAAGAAATATTATAAATAGTGATGGTTCTGATGTAATTGACTGGAGTGGTAATCCTTATATACCATGTGATAATACATTTAATGATTGGAAAATATCACTTAATAGTTATATAAGTGATATCAAAAATAAATCTTCTGATCCACAATCAGCTTGACTAAATGTGTCTACTAAGTCCTACCACCCTACAATTTCATTAATAAATGCTCGTTCCGTTAAGGCAAATTTGATTTTCATTCTTGATTTTATTAATGAATTTAATCATGACATCATAGCATTAACGGAAACATGGTTTAATGAAAACGACTGTGCAGTCATTTCTTCATTAAAATCAACAGATTATAATTTTATTCAAGCTAATCGTGTGTGTGGTCGTACGGGTGGTGGAGTAGGTATACTGTATAAAAAAAAGTATTGAACTTGTCAATTCAAGATTATTTGACTTACCTAATAGTGAATGTTTAATTTCAAACTTTAAATTAAATTTTTGCAATAATTTTAAATTAATTGTAATTTATAGACCTCCAAGTAATGCTTATTCTTCTTTCATTGATTGTTTTTTTGAACTTGTTTCCCACATCTCTCTTACTAATACCGTTATTTTAGGAGATTTCAATTTTCATATTGGATCTGTTAATACTGCTGCTCTCTCTTTTAATAATATTTTACAATCTTTATCTTTAACTCAACATGTATCTGAAAGGACACATATATCTAATAATATTCTTGATTTAATTATCAGTTCTAGTTTTCATCTAAATTATTTAACAATTCTTCCAATTAAATTTCTTATTTCTGATCATTATGCTGTTTCATTCATTCTGAACGTTAATATTAACTGCAATTCAAATCGAACGATTAGCTACAGAAATATTCGCAATATTGATTATGAATCTTTTAGTACTGATATCAAGTATCATACTAGCTCCAATTTCAACAATATATCTATATCTTTTTTAGATCAAATTCTTACTTTTCTACTGAATAAATATGCTCCTTCTAAAAATAAAGTAGTTAGTGATCGTACTAATGAATGGTTCTCGAATGATAATTTATATATCAAACGCCAAATGAGAAAAGCTGAAAGAATGTTCAATAAAAACTCAACATCTTTTAACATGATAAATTTAAAAAAGTTAAAATTATCTTTTAAAAGGAGTATAACTTCTACTAAAAAAGAATTTTATAAAAATAAAATTTTAAAGTGTGGTAATAATATGGGCAAGCTTTATGCTTTCACTAATTCTCTTCTAGGTAAATCTCATCACAAATCTTATCCTAATATTTCTGATGATATTTTATGTAATAATTTTAGTGATTTTTTCATTTCTAAAATTGATATTATTTACTCAGTCATTAAAATAAAATTGTCATCCCCTTCTATAAATCAATACAATTATTTGAATAATTCCTCTGAAAATTCTCAAAATACTCATTTAAATCAAACTCCTACTCTTACTCATTTTACGCTCCCTTCTAATGTTGACATCTATAATCTTTTAGTTACGGCTTCTTCTGCTTCTCCCTCTGATTCTCTGCCTCTTACTGTGATGAAATCTTTAGCTAACACACTCACTCCACTTTTTTCTTCAATCATTAATCAATCCCTTATTACAGGTGTTATTCCTTCTATTTTAAAACATTCTATTATTACTCCTATTTTAAAGAAAAATAGTCTTAATATAAATGAACTCTCGAACTTTCGCCCTATTGCTCAACTACCTTTAATCTCTCAAATTCTCGAAAAAGTTGTTTTTAAACAGATAACTACTTTTATTGATTTTAATAACTTATCCTGTAACTTACAAAGTGCTTTTAGAAAGAACCACAGTACAGAAACTGCGATAACCCTTATACTAAATGATATATATACATCTTTAGATAGAAATATGAAAATTCAGATTCTACTTCTAGATCTGTCATCTGCCTTTGATACGCTATCTTTTGATATCCTTTCAGATAGACTTTTAGACATTGGTATATCTTCAACTGCTCATGATTTCTTAATTGGATTTGTCACTAATAGAACTTTTTCTGTTAAGATCAATAACTCCTATTCTAAATCTCAATCATTTAAGTACGGGGTTCCGCAAGGATCCGTCTTAGGTCCACTACTATTCTCTATATATCTGAACCCAATAACTAATATCATCAAATCATTTAAAACATTAAGATTTCATCTCTATGCTGATGATATTCTTATTTATTCTGTTAATAGTAGATTGGTCATGAATAATGAGCTAGTTGAATGTGCCAATCAAGTGAATAAATGGCTACTTATGAACAAACTTCTACTTAATACTTCCAAAACTGAATTACTGAACTTACCGCATAACTTTAATAACTTCACTGATGTATTTATTGATAATATTAGAATTATTCCATCACTAAAAATTAAATATCTTGGTATTACTATTGATAATAAATTGAATTTTGATGATCATATGTCAACTGTTTGCAGGAAAGCAAATTTTCATTTATATAATATACGCTATATAAGAAAGTTCATTAGCAAAGACCTCACTACGATGCTAATTAAAGCAATGGTATTTTCGTCGACTAATTATTGTAATTCGATATATTTAGGTCTATCCAAAAAATTGAATAAATGTATCTTTAGAATTGATCATTCGGCAGTACGATTAATCTATCAACAACCTTTATTTGATCACTCGAGTGTTACATTGCGTCAACATAATCTTAATATTCTCAACAATATTAATAGAAGCAAATATAGAATTCTATGTATAATTCACAAATCACTCACTGCAGGTCCTTCATATATTATAACTTGCCTATCAGTTAAAGTGCCTATCTGTCGTGAACTTCGATCATCTAATGATGTATACTGCTTACAAGTCAAGAAATCAGTGAAAACAGTAACTTCCAAGAGAGCCTTTCAATACTATGCGCCGCCACTATGGAATTCTCTTCCCTTGCAATTAAGAATGATTCCTAATCACGATACCTTTAAATTTAATTTAAAACGTTATTTATTCAATATTGAAAAGTCTTAATTTATTATTTTTACGTTATTTATGTTATGTATGTTATTGATATGTTTTATTTTCCATATTATATCATATGGTTTTTTTTTTATATATCAATAACCAATATTGCATTTTGCAATGTACAGTTTATAATAATACTAATTATTATTTTGTTTATATTCAATTATGTTATTTTTGTTTGTTTACTTTGTTACACTCTTGAGAACGCCTGGTGTGTTATTTGCAGTGTTTAAATAAATCGTTTTGATTGATTGATTGATAGTAGTAGTAGTAGTAGTAGTAGTAGTAGTAGTAGTAGTAGTAGTAGTAGTAGTAGTAGTAGTAGTAGTAGTAGTAGTAGTAGTAGTAGTAGTAGTAGTAGTAGTAGTAGTAGTAGTAGTAGTAGTAGTAGTAGTAGTAGTAGTAGTAGTAGTAGTAGTAGTAGTAGTAGTAGTAGTAGTAGTAGTAGTAGTAGTAGTAGTAGTAGTAGTAGTAGTAGTAGTAGTAGTAGTAGTAGTAGTAGTAGTAGTAGTAGTAGTAGTAGTAGTAGTAGTAGTAGTAGTAGTAGTAGTAGTAGTAGTAGTAGTAGTAGTAGTAGTAGTAGTAGTAGTAGTAGTAGTAGTAGTAGTAGTAGTAGTAGTAGTAGTAGTAGTAGTAGTAGTAGTAGTAGTAGTAGTAGTAGTAGTAGTAGTAGTAGTAGTAGTAGTAGTAGTAGTAGTAGTAGTAGTAGTAGTAGTAGTAGTAGTAGTAGTAGTAGTAGTAGTAGTAGTAGTAGTAGTAGTAGTAGTAGTAGTAGTAGTAGTAGTAGTAGTAGTAGTAGTAGTAGTAGTAGTAGTAGTAGTAGTAGTAGTAGTAGTATTAGTAGTAGTAGTAGTAGTAGTAGTAGTAGTAGTAGTAGTAGTAGTAGTAGTAGTAGTAGTAGTAGTAGTAGTAGTAGTAGTAGTAGTAGTAGTAGTAGTAGTAGTAGTAGTAGTAGTAGTAGTAGTAGTAGTAGTAGTAGTAGTAGTAGTAGTAGTAGTAGTAGTAGTAGTAGTAGTAGTAGTAGTAGTAGTAGTAGTAGTAGTAGTAGTAGTAGTAGTAGTAGTAGTAGTAGTAGTAGTAGTAGTAGTAGTAGTAGTAGTAGTAGTAGTAGTAGTAGTAGTAGTAGTAGTAGTAGTAGTAGTAGTAGTAGTAGTAGTAGTAGTAGTAGTAGTAGTAGTAGTAGTAGTAGTAGTAGTAGTAGTAGTAGTAGTAGTAGTAGTAGTAGTAGTAGTAGTAGTAGTAGTAGTAGTAGTAGTAGTAGTAGTAGTAGTAGTAGTAGTAGTACTAGTAGTAGTACTAGTAGTAGTAGTAGTAGTAGTAGTAGTAGTAGTAGTAGTAGTAGTAGTAGTAGTAGTAGTAGTAGTAGTAGTAGTAGTAGTAGTAGTAGTAGTAGTAGTAGTAGTAGTAGTAGTAGTAGTAGTAGTAGTAGTAGTAGTAGTAGTAGTAGTAGTAGTAGTAGTAGTAGTAGTAGTAGTAGTAGTAGTAGTAGTAGTAGTAGTAGTAGTAGTAGTAGTAGTAGTAGTAGTAGTAGTAGTAGTAGTAGTAGTAGTAGTAGTAGTAGTAGTAGTAGTAGTAGTAGTAGTAGTAGTAGTATTAGTAGTATACTACTCTAGAGGAAATTATCCTATTACAACCCCTAAATGACTATTTTTGTAACTTATTCAATATTCAATATATTTATTTGAAATTTTATAAATAATAAAATGTTATATCATAATTTTACTATTTTAAATTGTTGATAAAATTGTATTGACAAGAATAAACAGGATGTCGGTAATTAAGACATATTAAGACACATTCGTAATATTTTAAATCATATTGGGTAAGTAATATGGTTGCTATAATTCAGATATATTGGTAATATTAATACATATTAAATTTATTTTTTGTTATATTGCTTATAAACATTTAATTGATCTAATATAGTATGCATAGATGTAAGTTTTATTTTAATTAATACATTATTTATTATTATCTAAAAAAAGTTATAATTCAAATATTTAAAAGATATAAACAGGATATAACTTTTTATCAAATAACTATTGTAGGCTTGAATATTTTGAAAAACAAAATACTTATTTATATTTACCATTAAATTACTAATTTATAAATAAAATTCTTTCATAGCTCTTATAAGTACTGAGATACGATAGGGTTCGGTATTTGGAGGGGGTCGTATATGTGTATATTCAGTATTTGTGTATATGTTTAGATATGTGTATGTAGTAGATGTGTGTATGTAGTAGATGTGTGTGTATGCATGATTATGTGTATTACATCGTACCTAATCAGATGCGTGAACATGCAATAATAACAATAATACAAATATCAATAATAACATTTATAACAAGAAAATGGACGTGAAAACCTTGACAAAGCGTGATTATATATATATATATATATATATATATATATATATATTATTACATAGAATAAAGTACTGATTAATAACATGATATAATCAAGTTTATAAACTACATTAATATGTAAATATTTATATAATTAATCATGTTTAGGCCTATAATTTAATACGTAGTACAGTTTTTATCAGTGTATTAGTAGTGTAGTTAGCCTATTCTATGTGTATTTCAGGGTCGCGCTAATGTGCAGTCAACGTAAAAATGGGAAGTCAATAATTTATTTGTGCAGTCAATTTTTCAATTTTGTGCCGTCAATTTTTTAATTTTGAGTATCAATATTTGTATTATTCTAATTAATTTTTGAAGGCAATATGTAAGATGCATACCATGCTGGGCGTTTCTCGATATTGTTAGATTACTAAGAAAAATAAGATCACCAATAACAACAGAGTATGGTGTAATTATATAGAAAAGAGACCATTAGTAAGCATATAAGTTCTGAATATCATAAAAAAAATTATTATTTCTTATCAAAAAAATATTGAAGGGATAAAACAATCAGATAAGACACCACAAGCAAACTATATATCAAAGGCAAATAGTGATTTAGCTTATAATATAGGATCATTATTGATCATGGTGTATTATGATGCAAATAAGTTGGTTTTACCTGAATATTCTTTCCCTGCTAGAGTAGTTGTGAATGGTGGCATAATAATTTAAATATAATTATGATGATACTATTATTACGAATACCGATTTATAATATCTGAATCATAAAGAATTATTATCCATTATAAATTATAATTTATAATAGGTACATATATGGACATATTACAAAATAAATTAAAAATGCTACTGCAATATCTCTTCGGTCAGACGGTAGCGTACATAGGATATATGTTGTTAATATATACACACTTGTTAAATTAATAGATAAAGTTGGAAATGAATCGCTTATATTTTTAGGTGTAGGAGAACCTTTGGAACGTGGAGCTCGTGGGATATTTAACACATGATTAAATCAATGGAAAATCATCTTGGAAGTAACGTAATAAATTTAATAATGAAAAAGGTTTCGTCGTTTATGAAAGATGGTACATCTGTAAATACAGGACATAATAATGGTTTATGGAAGATATTTCAAGATTGTAGATTGGAGAAGTTCAGCGAGACCGTATCTCTTCTACTTACAATATGGTGTTGTGCACACAAGTCAAGTCTGGCTCATATGGAAGGCAGCAAGCAATGAAATACCAGAAATTGTAAATATCCTATAACATTAAGTGGTATTTCATCATATTTCGCTAATTCTGGAGTCATGACTTTAACTCTTTATATCTGCAGATATAGAGAGTTAAACAATATTGCAGAGTATAAAATAACCTTATTGTTTGCTCATTTCTAAAAATATATGAAATACGATGGAGTGAATTCTAATTCACTCATCAACTAGTTGAAAGCATATTAACATTATGGAATGAATTAATAATATATTTTAATTCAACGACATTCAATGAAGCCCGGGGATTTTCAATGTACCTTTGCAATGAATATAATCTTCATCTATTATGCTTTATGGCCGATGTAATAATTTTATTCTCTCGATATCAAAAAAATATGCAATCCGATTCGACTACGATCTGTGATATTCGTCATCAACTTAATAATATTGAGGTTTGTCACATTTATATATTTAATATTGCAAAATACAATGCATATAGCCCTTGCTATTCAGAGTAAAGTAAATAATGTTTCATAATATTTCATAATATTTTGTAACTTTAATAGATTATGCTGAATACATTATTAACAATGATTTAATTGGCGGATGGGTTACTAAGTTAATCTAGTTAATTGAAAAAACCAATGGTACTCATTACTTGAAAGGTATTGAGTTGAAGAGAATAATTAAGCGTGAAGTAAGACATAATTATGTATATGTATCTGAAATGAGAGATATATCTGCAATAAAAGTAGAACTTATAAAGACTTTAGTAAATAATCTTTAAGAGAGATTTACAACAGATAAAAATATATTTTAAAAACTTGAACATTTTATTAAATTAAAAGAAGAAGTAAAAATAAAGCAATTACATACTTTGATAAGTGCTGATTTGAATTTAAGAGATTTTTACTTACAATATAATGATTTAGTATTGCATTCATAAAATAAAATCTTCATGAACTTGTTATAAAGCTATCAATGTATGTATGACATAGACATAAAATATACCTAATATACATTTTTTATTTTCTAGAATGAAAAATGTCTACATAGTGTTGTACAAATGTAGTAGAATTACGTGTGCTAAACCACACAGTTCCGATGTTGAAAGAATTATATCTGCAAATAATGTTCTTAAGTATGTATAGTACATAGAATGAAAATATAAACTGAGAATAATCAATTATTTATTCATTATACTATTCCGGATCTTGAAAATTGGAATCCATGACCTGCAGTATTAGCTTGGTTAGTTATTAAATTAAAAAGTCATTAATAATATTTTAGCCATAATTTAATGAAATTTCATATTAACCTAAAGTGTTTAGGATACATAAACGAAATCATAGATAACACGATAGAGAGCATGGTAAAACATAATAGTATTTCAAGGGACATTTTTTCTGGTGCAGGAAAACATAAATAAGAAGAATAAAATGAAATTCTTTTTAAAACAATAAGATTCTAAATATAGCACATTAAATAATAAACATAAACGCTTCATCTTTAAAATATATTTCGTAGTCATACGTTTTAGTTGTAATTAACAGTATTTCAGCCTACATGCATATATATTAATATATCTACCTATACATTGTAATAATTATATAAAACTATTCAATATCAATTGATAAATAATTATTAATAATTATATATTTATGTGCAGTTAATATTATTCTTTAATGAGACCCCTGATGTGTACTATATCTCAAGTATACTGTATATATATATATATATATATATATATATATGTATATATATTTAAGTTTAATATATTATATATAACATATATGTAATATATTGAATATATTTTAATATATATTACCTACTATTAATTTAATGAATTAATCTACTCTAGTATTTTTCAATTCAGCACATTTTAGTTTAATGATTCTACGTATTATTTTTGTGTTATTTATGGGGTTATTAGGAGGGTTATTAAAGGTTATTAAGATGATTACGTAAGGGTTATTTATTTGGCCTATCTACATTACAACGTGTGTATACGTATCTATAGCTATGCGCATGATTCTTTTGAAAGTTACATATGTTAATGTATTCAGATATGATTTAGAATCTCGGATAATAATATAGAATAATTTAGAATAATTTTGAAAATTTTTAATAATAATAATATATATATATATATCCCTCCCTCCCTCCCACCCTCTCTTCACGAGTGCCTTAATAGTATGAATATATATGATATGTGTGCCATTTATCGTATAACGTATGAATATACATGTGTATGCCGATATCACGTGATTACTATCGAGTATACGGCGTACACGGTAACGTGACTATCGGTGGTCACGTGACGATCACTAAACCACGTGACTAACCTTTCCTCCGATACGTCGTTGAAATTGCTAACTTCAATTTTCATGGCGAACAACTTCGGACCGGCGATCGTCTCAACACCTCTATGAACTATTGACCTCGGAGCGATATTATATCGGGTAACACCCACACACACGAGTGTACCGGCTAGTAAGTGCTGACCGTTAAGGGAGGGTAGATTAGATATTAGGGTTGTTCGGAGATGCGAGCGTAAAAGTTTCGCCGATTATTTAGATAACGAAGATTAAGATTTTTAAATTACGAGCATTCTTATATAACGTATACGACTATATATATACGAGTGTGCATTACGCGTGTATGCGTGCGTGCATGCGTGCGTTCGAGTATGCGTGTGTGTATGCGTGTGTGTATGCGTGTGTATATTAGTGTAGAGTTAAAGATTAAAAATTAAAGATTAAAGCCGAACTTAAACACGAAAGCGAGGCCGTACCTCAAGGTGGGCGTATCCCGCTTCTGCAGGTAGGCGTATCCCGAACCTGCAGGTAGGCGTATCCCGCACTCCGAGCCACATTCCGTTAGCAACGCCCTTTTCTCGCGTTATCTCTCGAGTGCCGTTATTATAATAAGATAACCTCGTACCTCATGTGCAGAGGTGAGTGGTTACTATATGCGTAGTACACTCACCTGCGGCGTTGTGATAGTACGCGATGTCGTTATATACGGCGCCTACACGCGTTACCCCCTAAAGATGACGTTATATAAGTCGGTGTTTCACATTATCGAGCCCCCTTTATTCACGATAGGGTGCGCCCTAATCCCATTCAGTGGACACGTATCGATTGTATCGTAGATCTACCGTGTACCGTTGTTATATGCTAATTCTAATGTATACCCTCTTTGTAAACATAGATTATAAGATAATCGCGTATACTGTTCTGTGATCAGAAATATATTTCTTTGTGTTTACTCGATAAACTATTTTCAATTCGAAATTCAATTCTAAATAATGTGGCGCGTTCACACGGCGTCAGATCGCTGCACATTGGTCCCATTAATGCGTTTACATCATAGAGCTATACGAGTGATAAATAGAGAGGGCCACATAAATAGGCATACACTGAGAGAGATAAGGAGATAGAGAGATAGATATAGAGGAAATAGAAAAGTAAAGAGTGAGGCCGAGAGAGACAGAGAGAGACAGAGATATACATACTTAGATAGAGATAGTGATATATATAGAGGAGAGAGTAGGATGGAAAGAAAGAGAGGTATAACTACATATAGAAAGATATACATAGACATATATATATATATGTTCTTAGATACATATATAGTTTATTGCATTAATATGAACATACGTTTACAATTATAAAATGAAATAAAAAGACATGAAAAAAAATTAATTATTAAAATTGATAATTGTATTCGTGCCTCAGTGGTATACATCCACGTAGAAGTATAAGATTTATTGAAAAGTTATTATTTGTTAAGCCAAATTATTATATATAGTGATTAATGAATTGTTTTTGTATTATATATAATATAAATTTATCAAATATAACGATTATGTAAAAAATTATAAGAGGTCAAAAAAAAATCTGGAAAATCCTATAATTTAAAAAAATATCATAGAAATAAAATAAATTGTATTATGAATTTGATATTATTCATAGGAACTATAAAAATTACACATATTATGAACATTTCATGATTAGCTAATATTCATATTTTTTTGTTGGTATTTTCCTATATATTCCCATGTTAAATTTTGTTAAATTTGACCAGGGCATCGCGTGGCCAATATTGACCTAAATTTAAAAAAAATATGGTTGAATCCATAATCAACAGCACGTTAAAATCACTCTTATTGCTCATGCGTGGCAACATTTCGAGATTATCATGATAAATAATGTTGTATGCTTTAAAACCTTTGTCCCATCGCCACTACCGAACAGTGAGTTTTACAACAATAGTGTAATGAACATCTTAGCTATAGTATCTACTGTTAAGCAGTGTGATCTGTACAATAAATCACTCTTATTATGATAATGAGTCATAATGAGTCATTATCCGTTAGTGTAACCCCGAGATATTTAAATGATTTTACTTGTTCTAGTTTTTTTCCATATCTGTCCTACATGTTTATTGTTAAATCGTTACTTGAATAATCTAGAGATTAATTATATTTAATTATATTTAATTATATTCTTTATTAATTAATATGTTTGGTTAATGTTATATTTTAATTAGATTTATTTTTTGAATACATCATATGATAATTAGTATATTTGGAAATGAATAAATATAATTATTAAATTAAATTATTATCATTAATTAATAATATTGATTATTATCTATATGCTGTGAGTGTGTAGTTAATTTACTAATGAGTATATAGTTCCTAGATGGTATATATTCCAGTATATAATTATGTTATGCAATATGTATATTAATGTAATGTTATAATAGACGATTCATACAAAATATATTTGTAACAAAAGTATTGATATTTATAGAAATCTAATTAAAAAAGTATATCACAATCGTAATATGTATTGAATAATAAGCTATTGAATTGTATACAATTCATTATCAATTATGTGTAGAGAATTATAATTGTATAGTTGAATCAATTGAATTGTCATTTTAGTACTATAGTAACTTTTGAATAGTATATATCAAATATAATCTGAAGGTCACCGAACTTTATGGTATATTGTATACATATATGTATGTATAGTATACATTGTATACTAACGGTATTCAATATACATACACACATTATAATATATATATATATATATATTTAGATACTTATTTTATGATGCGATATATATATATAAACTTTGAAATAGCAATTATAATACAAAATTAAGACACGCACCAATACAAAATTGAAAATCAGTGAACAAAATATGTAAAATTATAATAGAATATGTAGAAATATATATAACAACATATTTATATGAATGAATAAATATACGGTTGACAAAATTGTGATATAAAAATAAGAAAATGTCACCAAATTATATAAATGAATAAAATAGAAATAACAATGAAGAAATTTCGAATATCGAGCATAACTTTAATTGTCCTTAGATATATGACGTCTATATACGTATAGTATATGCAAAGATTTTGTGAAGCAAAGATATTGCACTCCCTATCAATCTCTAGTACCTTGAAAATGTAAATTTAAAATGAATCTGACCATTAACACTATATGGCGAAATTGTATATTACATATTATAACATGTGATATTTTAATTAATAAATTAAGAAATTACTATACATATAGACAATTCTTATTATCTGACTAATACCGCTAGATGGCCATATCGAATTACTAGGCTACACAAATATACACAAGTGTAATATCTTTCCTTTGGAAAATCTTTGGTATATGTATAGTATACTATACTGTATATTATACAGTGTGTAATATACTCATGCAAACGTATGTGTTTCTAGTGACTATATTGAATTCGACAACTATTTGTTATCAACTGACTTTAGAAATGACCATACAAAATATGTAGAATAACTTGATATATAATTATATAATAATGAATGTAAGTTAGGAATGAGATAACATTCATAATTTATTGACAAATATATAAAATTATCATAAATTATCTATTATAAATAATATCAATGTATATAAATACACTATTTACAAATATATGGTTTATAATATTAATACTATTGAAATAATAATACATTATATATCTATGATTAATACACACATTGATAATCGTTAATTAAAGTAACATGTAACTGCAGTTATTTCAAAGAAATAGATTGCAAAAACTACGACCTACATTTAATTTATTTCAAAATTATATTATTTTAAACTAACAATTGTTTACATTAATGTACATAACATATGATTCATGCCTCTCTATGCATTAAGGGGGTATCCCACTACAAGATTTTCCGGCAACTTGCCGGAAATAGTGTAACTTTAAAACCCTATTCTATCAAGTTATAATGGGATACCCCCTATAAAGGTACTATATTTCAGGCAAGTTACCGGAAAGTAAGGGTTATCCCACTAAAATCGCAGTTAACTTGATAGAAAATCGTTTTAAAGTTACAATATTTCCGGCAACTTGCCGGAAATACTTGTAGTTTGATACTTCCTTTAGATACCATCTCGATGAGCTAACAATATTTTCCTGTCTCACTAAGTCTTAGATAATATTGATTCTACTGTATTTTAAGTATATTAAACTTTACATTATTATTTAATATTTATTATATAATATAAATTATATTTCAATAAAATATTTATTATAATAAATAAATAATATATTTATTATCGATTATTGATATCTATATATACAAATTATATTTTATTCAATGTTAAATTTCAATTATAATTGTTAATAATTATTAATAATTATAAAGTATACGTTTAACACACTGATATAATTACAAATAATCTCATATGTACTTAAGTTATATATATACCATACTATATTAGTATGTATAAGTGTGTATGATCATTTTCGTATATATATAAACATATATATATATATATATATATATATATATATATATATATAATACAATAACACATATACTATAGTATGTGTAATATATTACACATAAAGATTTCCGCGAACATATTTAAATATATATACAAGATTTACATATTTACATATTTCGATACACGCATACATATTTAAAATCAACATATGCTTTTACATATCAATACGTATAGACATTCTTACGCATGCGATCATATACAATAATACATATACACTAATATAACCAATACGTGAATAGGTATCTCTACAAGCGAATGATTTCAAATACTATGTTATATATATACATATACGTATACATTTAATATATTAATGTATCATAACATAACATATTATATCATAATTAATATATTAATAGATCTGTCTGGTTATATTTCGCAGGAATGCGGCGCCATTGCACGTCTCACTATAGATTGGCAGATTTGTTATTATTGATGTCCCATCAACTGTCCGCCTAAGTGTATGCCTAGTCCTCATGTCTACGTATCATTTGTCACCGCTTCTATTCTTACAGAATTCGATACATCATTGTTGCTAATTAAGTTTAGTAAATGTATACTTTTTTTGTGTTTAATTTGTTTTCAAACTAATTTAATCTTTTATAAAAAATGTATTCGTTATTAATTATATATTTTCTTATGGGGGTATACTATTCTTAAGTAGGGGTACTATACCCATACTTTTTATTTCAGTTTAACTTATTTTATTTTTATTTTTTAAATAAAATTGAATTATTAATTTATTATGTTTTATTTATATCCGAATGAATATGATGATATATGGCACTGGTGGTATGGAATCAATAAAGCTTATCACTTTCCCTGATCCTCATATTTCTATCAACTGATTTCACACATATATATACAGTGATGGGCAGGATCGCGATTATTGATCGACGATCCGATCCGGATCGGGATCGGGTAAGAAAGAGATGATCGGGATCGGGATCGGCAAAGGATCGGGTAACGAATGGGGGATCTGGATCGGGATCGCCGATCTATACAAAAAAGATCGCTGCCCATCATTACATATACAATACTCTAATATTATTATATTTATTTATAATAATATTAATAACATTGTAGTATTGTATTATTACATTGATATGATATTGTATTGAACATTATTTTGTAATGTTTTCCAATGCAAGACCACGTAGTATTTAAATTATGTTTATTTTTACCATTATATAATTTAATCAATTGATATCATATAAGTAAACCACCGACTTTGACTCAATGTACATTGTATGTTGAGTACATTGTACGATGTACAGTGTACGACGTACAATGAGTAGATATTTGTATCCAATTCAATGCATTTATATAAATAAAATATATATTAATTCACTAGACTATATGATATAGCCTATAGACTATCATATATCATATATATATATATATATATATATATATATATATATATATATATATATATATATATATATATATATATATGATATACATTTAATATATGCATTTAATTCAATGGACTTGATTTAAATATAATACAATATATTAATAATAACTATTATTTACAATTAACAATTCATATTATATAGGTATGATATTATACCTATTATACCTATATATTGCTTCGAATTATGAAATAAAATCGTATTAATTGAATATTTTCACTTCCTGTTTACTATTATTCTGTCAAACATCAATTTAATTCCAAATTAATTTAGCCTGCTTAATCCGATATCCAGATAAGTTTTCCATGAATATTTTATAATCATCACATTTATAAACATATAACACACATTGTTTACTTATTAATTATTTTTTTCACGCACTACTTTGTCATTTATTCAACTTTATATCATTTATATTTAAAATATTATTAAAATCATTGGAGCATATCATTTCTATTATATTGTTGTTTACATTTTTCTCTATTCTATTATTTTTATTTATAATCTCTATATTCATATTATAATCTCTATATTCATATTATAATTTCACTATTATTACACGTCTTACACTATTCATATACATTCATATACATACATATACATTATATACATTCATATACATTATAAACATTCATATACATTATATACATTCATATACATTATATACATTCATATACACTATATACATTTTATTTTGTATTAGTTTATATACATTTCATTATATCTATAATTGCATAATTAATAAGATTTAATTATAATAATTAATTATTACATTAAACTATATACATTATATATTTATGCATTGCCATGTATATTTGTGCTTATATCCAATATAAATAAACAATAAAGTATATATATATATATATATAAATATACTTTTTTAATATTTTTAATATATTTGTTTATATATATATATATATATATATATATATATATATCATTTTATCCTTTTATTATTCTATGTATAATAAATAAGATACATTATATATAATAGCATATAGCATATAACATATACAAATATTTTAAATATTTCGAAAATATATTACTTATAAAAAATGGCAAATAAAAAAAAAAATGACAACAATAACTTAAATTTAAAGGATTTTAATGAAATATTATCTAATCAAAAAATTATAATTGACAATCAAGCAATAATAATTGAAAAAAAAAATGATGACAATTACTTAAATTTAAATGATTTAAAAGAAATGTTATCTAATCAAAAAATAATAATAGATAATCAAGCAATAATAATTGAAAATCAAAACACAATAATTAACAAATTAACAAATACAACACATAAGTCAGATTTACAATCTTTCGCAGAAATTACAAAACTAAATATAAACTCAGCAATCCAAACTAATATGACCAATACTATAAGAAAGACAATAAATGAAAATAATGTTAACGTTGAAAAAAATAAATCCATAATACTGTATAATGTTAAAATGGAAAATGATGACAATTTCGAAACAAGAACAAGTAATGAATTAAATAAAATACATGATATACTGAAAAATACTGAATGTGATTATAAAATAACTAAATACCATAGAATAGGAAAATATGATGATAAAGCTAATAAAATAAGACCAATAAAAATAACATTTAATACAGAAAACGAAAAACAAGACATTATAAATTCAGCACATAAATTAAAAAATACGCAGTATAGTAAGATTAGTATATCACAAGAATATACAAAAGAACAATTAATAGAAATACAAAAGCTCTCCATAGAAGCTAAAGGTAAAACAATCAATGGACACAAATTTGTGGTAAGATGTTCAATAAATAATACATTCAAAATAATAGAATTACAAAATAAAAATGAATAACTCAAAAGAAAAAAATGAATATATAACAACAAACAATTTTAATAAAATAAACAAAAAAATAGACGAACATAATCTAACATTTATACATCTAAATATACGAAGTCTTAATCACAACTTTGAATACTTGACAGATTTTTTAAATTTATTAACAAAAAAACCAGAAATAATTTGCCTTTCAGAAACCTGGCTAAATAACATAAATAATAATAACTTAAATATACCTAATTATAAACAGGTAATAAATAATAGACATTGTCAAGATAAGAGACGAGGAGGGGGAGTATGCATATACGTAACTAACAACCTAACATATAACATAGTAAATGAACTAACATTTAATATAATAGATTATCTAGAAATAGTAACAATAGAAATAATACAAGAAAGTGATAATAAAAATATAACAGTATCATGTATCTATAATAGTCCATTTAACAAAATAGAAGAGTTTAATACAATATTTTATGATAAATTTCATAAATTCATCAACAAAAAACTTATAATAATGGGGGATTTCAATATAGACACGACGAATAATATAAATTCAAAAATAAACCAACTAATGCACCAATTAGGACTAACACCACTTATACATTCTAATACAAGACCAATATACAATACAAATACAAACTTAATAATTGACCAAATCTACACTAATATAGATAGAAATTTCATAGGAAAAAGTGGTATAATACAAGAACAAATAACAGACCATCTTCCAATATATGCAAACTTTAACTTAAATAACAGATTACTGAAAAATAAAACATTAATAACAACAAGAAAAATTAAAAACAATAATATTGTAACATTTATTAAAAATCTATTACAAATAAAATGGGACACTGTATATAATAACAATAATGCAGAAGATGCCTATAATATTTTCTACACTCAATATATAAATATAATAAACAAACACTTTCCCATAATCACTTCAAAAGTATCATCACAAATATTCTCTAAAAACTGGATAACAAATAACATAAAAAGAAAAATAAATAAAAAACAAAAACTATTTAACTCATATCTACAAAGTAAATCAGAATTAGATTTATACGTTTATAAATCTTATAGAAATAATTTACAAAACACAATAAAACAAGCAAAACAAAAATACATTAACAAACAAATAAACGATAACATAACATCGAAAGAACATTGGAAAACAGTAAATAATATCATTAATACAAATGTAAATAAACACAATATTACATACATTAAAGATAAAAATAATAAAAACACATTTGACTCAAGTAAAATAGCAAATATATTTAATGAACAATTTATTAATAATGCACAAATTATAAATGATCAATTTAAAAATCAAAATATAATAAATCCTGTAGAAATACCAAATATAAATAATTCTATATTCATAGAACCAACCAATAAACAAGAAATAACTTCAATAATAAAAAATAGTAAATTAAAAACCTCATTAGATATAAACCTAATTAACATGAAAATTGTAAAAATATCAATAGATTATATTTCATCACCACTAACACATATTTTTAATTTATGTATTAGTGAAGGTATATTTCCACAAAAAATGAAAAATTCCATAATAAAACCCATATATAAAAATAAAAACCAATACGAACCATGCAACTACAGGCCCATATCAATACTATGTCAAATTTCAAAAATATTTGAAAAAATAATACATCAGAGATTTACTTCATTTTTTCAAAAAAACCTAATTATATCTAATACACAATACGGATATACTAAAAAGCATAACACAACACATGCTATTTTAGATTTATATAACCATATATTAATAAACAAAGAACAAAATAAATCAATAAATACTCTATTCCTTGATCTAAGCAAAGCATTTGACACGCTAGATCACAACATATTAATAGATAAATTATATAAATATGGAATAAGAAGCAATTCGCTACAACTTATCAAAAGCTACCTAAGTAATCGAAAACAAGTTGTTTTGATAAATGATAAAAAATCACAAATATTATGTAATAATATTGGGGTACCACAAGGATCAATACTTGGTCCTCTCCTATTTATAATATACACAAATGACCTATCATTACTATTCAATAATAACCAACAAGTAAAACTTATAGTATATGCTGATGATACAGTAATAACATTTACAAGTGAAAACAATGAAAAATTAAAATATACCATAGATAATATGATTACAAAAATAGAAAAATGGTATACATTTAATAAACTTAAAATAAATATCAATAAAACTAAAATAGTCAATTTTAACTCGAGAAAATACAGTAACATACATCTAAAAATAAATAACATATCAATACAAAATGAAATAGAATATAAATATCTAGGAATAATAATTGACAAAGATATAAACTTTAAAAATCATATATTTAATCTTAATAATAAATTATCGAAAATACTTTACTCAATAAGCAGATTATCAAAATACATTAAGACAAAACCAATGATTATCATATATAACAGCCTATTCCTGCCACACATAATGTATGGAAATATAATATGGGGTAATATTTATAAAAGTAATCTTACAAATTTAATTCTCACACAAAAAAAAATCATAAGAATAATAAACAAAACCAAATATTTCAGAGAACATACAAATTTGCTATTTGAAAGGAATAATATATTAAAACTCAATAGTTTAATAAAATATAACACGCTAATATACATGCATGACCATCACAATAATAATCTACCACAAAATATTTATAACATACATAAAAAACACGAAAATAAAAATAAAAATAAATTAAGGAAATCACCTATCTACAAAATACCTTATACAAAAAAAAGTCAACTAATAAATAGTATCCTAACCATGGGACCTAAGTTATGGAATAATCTAAATGCAGATATCCAAATTATAAAAAACAAAAATTCATATAAAAAAAAAATAAAAAATCAACTCATTGAGATACAAAAAAAAATTAAAAATTAAAAAAAAATTAAAAAAAATAAATTATATAAAAAAATTATTATTATTATTATTATTATTATTATTATTATTATTATTATTATTATTATTATTATTATTATTATTATTATTATTATTATTATTATTATTATTATTATTATTATTATTATTATTATTATTATTATTATTATTATTATTATTATTATTATTATTATTATTATTATTATTATTATTATTATTACTTTGATGTTTATGTTTTTAAATGATAATAAAATATCTTATAAAACATAAGAAGAAAACGAAATGAAAAAAAAGTAAAGTAATTCAACAAAAAAAAACGTTCCGGTGATGGTGATGCAGGCGACAGCATAGAAAAGATAATTATCTTCATCTGAAGCCTTTTAGAGGAAACAATAATATAATGAATTTAATAATTCACATGATATATATATATATATATACAACTTTCTTCTAATAAATATTATTATTATTATTATTATTATTATATATAAATAATATGAAAAGAAATGGGCAAAAATTAAAATTGTCGAAAGACATAATACTTTTTTGATACCATTTATAAGGTAATCTAGAATTGATAGAAGACATTTTTAATAAACAAATTTTATAAAATTATATAAATAAATATAAATTCCTAATAATTTCTCCCTTACGGTGGAGTGTCCACGCCGATAGAGCACGTCCCCAGGTTGCGGATAGGGTAATGACCCCTATAGGGGGTTAGCTGCGAACTAAAATAAACAGCCGCGGACAAAACGACACACCTGTTGCCTTGCAGGAGCCCATTGGTTTGGAAAAGGCTAAGGTAGAAAACTCTAACAGAAACCGGGAACGAGAGGTTCTCTTAGGCGGTCACTAATTATGTTGTTTAGTAGCCGGCGCCTTATCACCTAGAATGTCCTTGAGCAAGTGTCTAGGTTAAATGTCTCAAAAACAAACATGAATACAAAGAAAATAATGGCCCTCATTCCCGGGCAAATAGAGGGTGCGAATAATATCCCGGTTAGGACGGCTACATGGAACACTAGAACATTAATTTATAATGATATTATTGACTTATTGATAAACGAAATTAAATGAATGGAAATTGATATAATTGGCATAACTGAGACCCATTGGACAACAGATATACCTACGCTGTGGGAGAAATATGAACACGTCATCATTCACTCACCACGACAAGACGGCATACACAGACAAGATGTCGCTTTAATACTGAATAAACAACTAATTGAGCATATGATTAACTATGAGTGTATATCGAGCTTAGATCAGATAGAATAACATACTTCGTTGTGCACGCCCCAGCCTATAGCTACGAAGATACATATGTAGAAGACATTTTTCGGAACGTTACAAGATGAGATTAACATCCTACCACCAAGCGACAATATTGTACTACTAGGTGATTTTAACACATCAGTATACTTGTATATATACATCCTATAGGAATCCACATGCAATATATCTTGCCAGAAGTAGTTGGGAGTTATGGTGCAGGAATACAATGAAAGAGGTATTAAACTACTTCAATATTGTGCAATACATAATCTATTTATAGAAAACACAATATTCAAGCACAAAGAAAGGCGAAGATATACATGGACTTCACCAAAACGTACAGAGATGCGAATTGATTTTATTATAATGTCTAAGAAACTAAAATGTATTCTTAAAAACTGCAGAACCTATCACTCTGCCGAAATAGGGTCAGATCACTCACTTGACAAAAAAACCACCGAAACGTTATGACACCGATAAACTGCAAAGCGAGGAAACATCCAAAAATTTTGCATCGATAATAGGAGAAGGATTTGCTATATATATTAATATATTATATTAAATTAAAAAAAAACGTACATACAGCAGCTTAAAAATAAATCGGACATAAACGACATAACGAAATACCCGGTCTCTCAAGCGAGGTAAAAGACTTATGTGTACAACGAAGAAGCGCTAAAATAACGATGTTACAAAACCAATATAATGAAGAGTATACCAATAACTATAGAGAATTAAATAAAAGAGTAAAAGCAGAAGTTAAAAAACAAAAGAATAATAATTTAAGTGAAAATATATCTGAAATGGAATACAATTTAAAAAAGAATAACACATAAATTATTCAAACAATTCGTGAACTAGAAGGAAAGAGATGTATATCTATACTTACTATGAAAGACTCCCAAGGTAATCTAAAGACGAAAAAGCAAGATGTGTTACATATCTGGAAAGCATACTTTGAGAAACACCTTAACACGCAATTCAACCACGACGAAAATGCTAATGCAAGAATTTGACTCAGTAGATGTTAATAATGAAAACATACCGCCAATAACTGAACAAGAAGTTAAGTACTCAATAAAACAGCTAGCCAACAGAAAGTTACCTGGGATTGATGGAATAACTTTGAATTGATTAAAGCTGGAGGTGATATTATAACTAAAACACTAACAAACCTGTTTAATAAAATAATTATGACAACGAATTCACCAAATGACTGGTCTAAGATGATAATAACACCTATCCACAAAAAAGGTGACAAATTGAACGCCGCAAACTATAGAGTCATTGCACTATTACCAATACCAGGTAAAATATTCTGCAAAATCTTGATGAACAGATGCTCACACATAATTGAATCATCAATGAGTGACTCTTAATTCTGTTTTAGGCCTGGTAGAGGAACCACGGATGCAATATTTATTATAAGGCTTGATCGAGAAAGCAAAAGAGCACTAAATACCGATCCATTTCCACTTTATTGATTTTAAAGCAGCATTTGATACTATTTTGAGAGAGGCACTTTGTAAGATGCTGCTTAAGATAGGTATCCAAAATAAACTTGTCGGGATAATCAAAAATCTCTATAATAAAACGGAATTCTCAATAATAGCTGGAGGAGAACTAACGGACTGGTTCCCAGTTAATATTGGTGTGAGACAATGCTGTATTATGTCACCAAGCTTGTTCAACATATTACTGGAACATGTAATGAAGGGTGTTCAAAGTTTGAACCGTGACTTTCAATTAAACGAAAAGTTGATATCAGATATGCAGAGGATACAACATTAATATATACTGCATTCGAAAAACTGCAACTATCTACATTAAAACGTGAACAAGCTTGTCAAAAATGGGGTTTGAAGATCAATCCTCTTAAATGGGCAATAATGACACCAGATAGCAAAGCTGAAATTGAAATACAACAACGTGGTTCCCAAAGTTTCCAAGTTAAAATTTCTAGGTAGTCTTATTCCAGTCTGCTCCTCAGATGTTCAACACCGAATATAAATGGCGTCACAAGCATTCGGCCGACTAAGAATGATATGGTCATCCAAAGACGTATCAATAAAGCTTAATACTAGACTCTACGGAACACTCATTCTGCCGATTACCACATACGGTTCAGAGTCATGGACTACAAGACGAGAGGAAATCGATGCGCCACTTGTATTTGAAATGAAATGCCTTATAGCTCTACTCCGGATTACTAGGTGTGACAGACTCCGATACATCAATATACGAAAAAAACTAAACATAATCGAAACGATAGAAGACATAGTTATTAAAAGAAGACTTCGCTGGTTTGGTCATGTTGTCAGGAATAAGTCAACACTAAATTCCAGCTACAAGCTGGATTTCAAAATGGATACAAAGAGACCAATAATTCAATTATTAAAATAAAAAAATCCATCTTATTAGCAGAAATATGACGCTGCATAACTCTTTGCCTTTATATGTGTCCTTCCAAACACCTACAATGACCTTCAGATATTTAGATAGCTAGCTCTATCTCAGAACCGTGTATTATTAACGTAACGTTCTAACTATCCACGATATAGCGTACATATTCACAGGTGCACGTGTACCTAGAGTAGTCGGGTTCACACACGTATGATACGTCTTATTACATTTATTACTTATTACTATTATCACTCTTAATGCTACGAAACATCATAAATAAGCCTAAACCTAAATTGATTTACTATCATTTTCTATTTATATATATTATACAATTTAGAATTAAAATTAAATAATATTCATAATAATTAATATATACATTTATGTATATACTAATTAATAGTATACAATATATACAATATATAGAGTATACTCTATGTAATGCGTTCCAATAAATAAGTCACGTTTCAAGAATATTTAATTTTAATAATAGCACTATATATTGTATTATTAATAATTTATGAAAATTTAATATTTAATTTAGAGAATATATTATTATTTAATAATTGTTTGTTTACAAACAAATAAACAAAATAAATTCGTTAGTTAATTTAAAGAGTCGCTTATTATTAAATTCCTTACGAATTTAAAAAGGAGATAATAACTATTGATATGAACAAGTAATGTTATATCTAACATAGTTAGGTGGTTTAGGCCCTCTTCAAATCTAACAGAAGATCACAACTATTACTTGCTGACAACAACGAAACCTAATTTGTATAGGTTATTATATATTATACAATTTAGAATTAAAATTAAATAATATTAATAATAATTAATATATATATAGATACATATTTTTTAATATATATATATATATATATATATATTCCCCTATAGGGGAAAGTAACCTAATACGGACACTTTAACAATAAATGGTCTTAACATTTTATGACTCATTATTTGTATTCAAAAATTACAATATATTAATATTATATAATTATAGTTATTATTGTGATTTTAAAATGTTATTTAATCTTTTAATTCCATAGATAACGGAGGTATCCGTATTCGGTACCTATGTCAGAATACGGACACCCTGTGTTATAATACGGACACCCTATATACTACTAGATAAACTATATGTTATTGATAAATCAATCATACAAATTAAAATTACATTATTTATAATTAATTATATGAATAATTTATTATAATTTAATTAGTTAATAATTTATTTATTTTTATTATTTTTTTAATTAATAATACAATTTAAGCATCTAAATACAAAATGTTATATTTAGCTTTATTGGTGGTATTATTATTATAACGCACGGGTTATTATGAAAATCAGAATAGTTTATATGCTGCGCGATTGGTTATATATAACCCTATATATATATATATATATATATATATATATATATACCCTATATATATACCCTATAAGGTGTATGTATTAAGACATATATAGTGTCCGTATTAGGGACGTATATGACCTCTAGATATATGCTTATAACTTAATGAATATTTGATAACAATTATAGAAATTAAATATATATTTTGTATAATGCTTTATTTTATATCGATACATTTGTATATTCTCGAGAATGTTTTAAGTTGAAATTTGTTTGTATAAATTTAAAAACGTAATACACAAATCAGTTTATTGGATATATCAGCAATATTTTGAATAAGTAATATATAAAAAATACTTTTTTAGACTAATTATATTATTATGAATATTTTATTCATTAAACATTTTTTGAAGGATTTATGGTTTCTTAGATACCGAGAATTTCCATATTCGGGCACTGTCCGTATTTGGTTATTTTCCCCTACATTTATGTATATACTAATTAGTATTATACAATACTCTATATAATGCGTTACAATAAATAAATCATATTTAAGAATATTTAATAATAATAACTGTATATATTGAATTAATAATAATTTATGAAAATTTAATATTTAATTTAGAGAATATATTGTTATTTAATAATTGTTTGTTTACAAACAAATAAACAAAATAAATTCGTTAGTTAATTTAAAGAGTCGCTTATTATTAAATTCCTTACGAATTTAAAAAGGAGATAATAACTATTGATATGAACAATTCATGTTATATCTAACATATGTAGGTGGTTTAGGCCCTCTTCAAATCTAGCAGAAGATCACAATGAACTACTTGCCGACAACAACGAAACCTATAAGTTATAATTTGTATGGGTTATTATAATTTTATATTGTAGTGTAAATTAATATATATATATATATATATATATATAAATATACATATATATATATACGTATATATATATATTATATATATATATATATATATATATATATATACGTATATATACGTATATACACACATATATATATATACCCAAGACAATGTAATGTCATTGCATTCATTTTTAACATCCATACATCCTGCGTAAATATCCTATAGGATATACGTAATACAGTAATAGTAATACAACTCGTTTGCCTACTTGGCCAATTGCCGACTTTTATATTTTATATATTTATATAAATATATATTTAATATTAATGTAAATAGTTATGATTTATTATAAAGAAAATTAAAATATAGAGATAAATACCGAAATTCATTTTTAATTTCTATTATAATTCGAATTCAATCAATTTTAATAAAATTGATTTAATAAAATAGGGTGGAGTGCATTTTGAAATAATTGTGGCCGTCTGGTTATATCTCGAGATAGTGATTTAACGTTATATGTGAATTTCAATCGTGTCAATAAATGCACATAGGGTATACCTATAACGTTAAATCACTATCGCGAGACATAATCAGACGGCCATAATTATATCAAAATTCACTCCACCATATACTATATATATTATATATATATATATATATATATATATATATATATATATATATATATGTATATATATATATGTGTGTGTGTTTGTGTGTAGGTACACCTCTTGTTGATGTCATAGTATGATATACCCGGAAACCGGTGCAATGTAACCCTAACCCCTCCACCCCTTAGTTACGCGTATACGCATGCGTTAGATATAAACACATCTACATCCGGGTCAGTGATGTCTTCTTAACTTTCGTTACGGTCGCCAAATCTTTATTATGTATGTATCGAGTACATTTGTGACAGATGTGATTGTGTTTCGACAATAATTATAGTTAATAAAATATGGTATAATTATATTTATATCACATATATATATATATTATATACAGTAGTATTATAAAATAATATAGACATATTTTTATGGTTTCTTCTTTCAAGATGTGGAATATTCTTTTAATTATTTCCAATATGTATATTTCCTTGAAACTGAGCGCTTTGCAAGATTTATAAATAAGTTATTCGTAACCTTGTAGGCTTTCAACCGTATCGTGGTTTGATGAAACATTCGGAGATCGTGTATGTATGCCTAAGTACTTATAAGTACTATTAGTACTATATGATAGTATACTATAAGTACTATAAACAACATATATATAAATAATCCTATAAGATTATATTTTCTAAATATTTATTTTTATATTTGAAAACAATTTCTATAGAAATACCACCAATTAAAAAAAATTAATATTGATGCATATATATATGTAATATAATATATATTATACATATTATTTGGTATAGTATCATGTGTATAAATATAATTAATAGAATACAACAACAAATATATCAATTCAATGAATAGAATTATATGTGCCTGGTTTTGTATAGACCCGTTATTTCTTACACCTATCCATGCAGTGGTGTGTGTTACATCCCCTTAAAAAAACACTTACAATTTAATTGTTATTATATTCATAAATGTACATAACTTTTCATTTATAATAGTGATATATAATTCACATTTAGAGGTAAACAATTATAATCTAAAAATAGAATTAGAATATTTAGATTGTGATACATTTAGATACATGATACAGAATTTTTCATTAATTTTACAAATTAATTAGAGTGACATATATTTGCTTCACAAATCCTTTATAGTAAAAATAATAATGAATTATAATTCATAATTAATTCATAATCATGAATGATATTAAATTGTTGCTGTTTTAATAAAGTAAGATAAATGATAATTATATGGCATTATACTATTATAATGCTATAGCATATTACTATATCATATATACCCCCTTTACATTTATATATAGGGGAAAGTCCCCGATTACCGACCCCTAAATGATTATTTGTAATAACTTATTCAATATTATATATATTTATGTGAAATTTTGTAATTAGTGTAATATTATGGTAATGAATAATGTGGCTATTTTAAATTTTTGATAAAATTGTCTTTACAAGAATAAACAAGGGGGTCGGTAATCGGATACATGTTCCTAATACCGACCCCCCCCCCCGCTCATATTACCGACCCCCTAAAATAATCGTGGTATAAATAATTGTAGTATTATAATATCCAATAAAAAGAGTAGATATACATAACTATAATTAATTATAACATGACGTAATTTATTTTGTATTGAATTTATGTTGTAATAGTAATATTAAATTTAAATTTAAAATTTATAGTAATTATATTAAAATAGTGTATATTATTATTTAATATTTATTTATTAATCAGTATGTATATAATTAACTGGAATTATGAATCCTAAATCTATATCAATGATACATAAACAACTTACGACATATTTTAAAGTAAAATACGAATCTATTTTGATTGGATATTATAAATCATATGGGGTCGGTATTAGGGTAATTTAGGGGGTCGGTAATAGGAAAATAATATGGGTTGCTATAATTAAGATATATTGGTTAATAGTTATTCAAATTCAATTATTTTTATAATAGTTATAAACATTTTATTGTTCTACAATATTATTCACAAAATCAAGTTTTATTTTAATTAATAAAGTATTTACAATGATTTAAAAAAAGTTATTATTCAAATTATTAAAAAGTAAAAACAGAATATTACATTTTATCAAATAACAATTGTAGGATAACATATTTTTTTAAACAAAATACTTATTCATATTTATCATTAAATTACTAACAGTTTATGTATATATATTTTTTGATAACTCTTATATTTACTGAGATACGAGAGGGGGTCGGTATTAGGAGGGGGTCGGTAATCGGGGACTTTCCCCTATATATAATATAGATGTGTAGATATTTATGTTGTCCTATACTTTGATGTAGTATAATAGTTATAGTATATGTATATTACAGACCTACATTTATACTAACAGTAACACATTATATAGTTATACTTATTAACAATAACTTATTGTTTACATTTGTATATATTTATAACATATATATATATATATATATATATATATATATATATATATATATATATATATATATTTATAAATGTAGAAGAAAATGTGTTATTCATTGAATAAAGTATAAAGTATTTTAATAATGGCTATTTTATATAATACATGTATATATGCATATATAATTTTATTTTTATTTTTTAAGTTAAATTCATAAAATGCTATTAAAATGTTATCAGTATTTTACTTCTTATTCACATTTATATTCTCTAATATAAAGGTTACATTTATATTCGTATATATAATGAAATTATATTGTCAATATATATATATATATATATAATTACATATATATATATATAATTACATATATATATATATATATATATATATAATATATATATATGTATATATATGTGTGTGTGTGTATAGGTACACCTCTTGTTGATATCATAGTATGATATACCCGGAAACAGACGCAATGTAACCCTAACCCCCCCTTAGTTACGCGTATACGCATGCGTTAGATATAAACACATCTACATCCGGGTCAGTGATGTCTTCTTAACTTCCGTTACGGTCGCCAAATCTTTATTATGTATGTATCGAGTACATTTGTGACAGATGTGATTGTGTCTCGACAATAATATTACATCAAATATGGTATAATTATATTTATATCACATATATATATTATATACTGTAGTATTATAAAATAATATAGACATATTTTGTTGGTTTCTTCTTTCAAGAGGTGGAAGATTATTTTCATTATTTCCAATATGTTTATTTGCTTGAACCTTGAGCGCTTTGCAAGATTTATAAATGAGTTATTCATAACATATATATATATATATATATATACCCAAGACAATGTAATGTCATTGCATTCATTTTTAACATCCATACATCCTGCGTAAATATCCTATAGGATATACGTAATACAGTAATAGTAATACACCTCGTTTGCCTACTTGGCCAATTGTCGACTTTTTATATTTTATATATTTATATAAATATATATTTAATATTAATGTAAATAGTTATGATTTATTATAAAGAAAATTAAAATATAGAGATAAATACTGAAATTCATTTTAATTTCTATTATAATTCGTAATACAACAGTTTACATATAATTTTATTATTGTATTATATAAGTATACCGTTTACATTAATACTATTTTGTATATAATATATGATAACAATTAATTTATTTATTTTAGAAAAATAATTAGGTTTAACCTAAGGTTACTTACTCTAATAATTTACGTATCTATGTTATATTATTATACTCATATAATATATTGTTTCTACTTGCAATTTAACGGTCTTTCATAAACTATATAAAATGACTATGTAAGTACAATATTCGCATTATGATTAAGTAATTTCAAACTTAATATTTTTAATATTTTCGAAAATTAATGTTAGTAAAATAACGTATGTCCATTACTTTAATAATTAACGTATCTTTGTGTTATTTTATTATACAAATATAATAGAATGCTTTTACTTAGAATTAAATAGTCTTTCAGAAACTATAGTACACTCCTATGTACTTTCAACATTCGCATTATAATTAAGTAATTTCTAACTTCGAGACAGTGTAATATCGACACCCATATTATCTTAGAGTTAAGCAAACTAAATTAAATGTGTTGTTGAAAAAGTTGAAAAAGGTGTGCTTTGAAAAAATTCGGGAAACTATAACAATTTCTAAGATTTAAGACGTTGCTAATTTAGTTGCTAGTAGATTACTTCTGTCTTCGGTAGAAGTTAAGTTGTTTTCATGTGCGGAACAACCATTTTGTAAAAAAGATCGATTTTTCGCGATTTAGAAACATTTGAATGAAAATATATTTTCTTTTATAAATACGGAAAAATCTAATTTCGTGATTTTTAATAAAATTCAATACATTTTATTAGGGTGGAATAAATTTTGAAATAATTATGGGCATCTAGTTATGTCTCGAGATAGTGATTTAACGTTATATGTGGAGTTCAATAATGTTAATAA